>OX941080.1:53945000-54332500 GCA_954870635.1 Arctium minus
GGTTTCAACGCAACACACATATATATAAAGAATCAATAAAGCATTTGTAATTGAACGCCCCAATCAGTTTAGAAATCCTTTAAATAGGGAACTCATCTGGATTCGAGAAATCAGCCACACAACCTAACTCCGAAACAAAGCAGTAACCTACAAGCAGATATAATTCTAGCATAATCCTTCGGCCCCAAAACAGACTCTATCGGAGTTGGATCACGAATTTGGAACCACTCACTTCTCTGCGTAACTTGCTTCAACAAAATCCCTAGGTACGAGTATGAGACCCAAAGCTAAAACAAAACATCCATTCGAAGCCTCCCCGGGCGGCCCCGGGTTAGCGATTCCGGGTGTGGCCCGGTTCCAAGACTACCGGGTGATCCCGGTTGAGTACTATCGGGTGACCCCGGGCCCTAACCATAAACCAGGTGACCTCGGTCCTTTGAGTACCGGGTGACCCCGGTCGAGTACTACCGGGTGACCCTGGTCCCTAACCTCCCAGGCAACCCCGGTTGGTGGGAACCAATCGACGATTGAATCGATGGCAACAAACGACGGAATCCATACTTTTCTCCACTATACGATACTTAATTAAACGATTAAGCTCACCCAATCAACCTCTAAATTCCATCTAATTTATTCCTGAGTTACTCAAACCTCAGACTGATTTTAGATTAGAAAATCCTTAGATCTCATGCATTGCTAATCGCCCCAAAACTTAATAAATGAAAAAGGGTTTCAAGCATTAAACAGGGATTTGATGCTTACCACTAGAAGAAGGATTCCTCACCAAATGACAACTTGATTTCCTTTTTCTTTCACGATTCAATTCTTCCCAAACGAACTTCAATCGGTCCTCCTTCTCTGCTCTTGCGCCGCACACCCACGCAGGAAATTCCAAAAATGATGGGAAGCCTAGGGTTTTGGGCCTTTTATGACCATACTTGCCACTAAGTCCCCCAACTTTCTTAATTTTAATTTTTTACACCATTTATTAACTTACCAATTTAACACCAAGGATTTACGATCGTTACAAAAACTCTATGGATAAATCCCATGAGGAATGCTATGCTTGTGGCAAGAAAGGTCACTTTGCATCTGAATGCAGAAGCAATCCTCCAGGGAGATCCAAATCTAACTCTTCTAACTCCTCTAAGGGGAGAAAAATGAGATCTGATTTTGCAGGTCGATCCTTCTCCCGAAAATCCTCTTCTTCCTCTTTCAAATAAAGCACTGATCGAGCTGAGAAATACAAAGCTAAATACAAATTAGAGAAAGAGAGAAACGAAAACACTCATCGAAGAGGAAAGGGATTAATGGCCGAGTCTCATGATTGGGCTGATGAACCAACCTCTGACAGTGAAAAGGAGATAACAAACAAATGTCTCATGGCCAAACTAGATGATATGGCCGAAGCCAAGGATACCGACATGACCATGACATTGTTCTCTATTGAGTGCTCATCCTCCTCATCTCAGGTACATCCATTTCATTCTCTCTCCAATGATCAAAAGATCACAACATATGACTCATTGACTGTAGAATACTATAATGAAAAAGATTCTAATAAAAAGGCATATGCTTAGGTCAAATCTCTCTCCTCTCAATTGCAAGTCTGTCTGTCTCAGCTAAAACACTTTGATAAAATCAAAGTTGAGTTAGAAGACTTAAAAACCATCAACTTTGTTCTTGCAAAAGAGAAAAATAAGACGTTCAAATGTCTTGAAAAGGAACAAGAAATTGTAAACTAATGGACTACCTCTTCCAAAAATCTTGAAAGAATTTTTCAAGACCAGGTAACTGGTGATGATAAGTTTGGACTTGGTTTTGACAAGATAGATATCGATGGTTCCTCTTCTCATGTTCCTTCTTCTTATTCTAAATTACCTTCTTACTCTCTTGAGTACACCGAATCTGACTCGGAGGACTCTCATTCTGTTCATTTTATGGATCTTCGTGATTCTAGAAAATTTGGAGTTTTTGTTAAAGCTAAACAAACCAAACTTCAACCTGAGGAAGATCAAGATTCAAATGATGTTGTCAAACCTATGAACGAACTTTTGAAAACTTCGAATCTTGATGAAGGCTCTTCCTCTTCTTCCACTAAAAAGCCTTCTTTTCTTGAAAAAGGAAAATCAGTTGTCTATGATATTCCTTTAAAAAGAAAGATGTCACCATCTTCCAGAGGTGAATCTCTTGTTCCTCCAAATAAGTTCATCCCAAGATCTGTCAATTTGAAGAAATCTAAGGGAATATCAAACTTCTCTATTCCTTCGTCTGAAAAGTGGATTCTAGGACCCGTACCATGTCCTCCACCTACTTTCTCTAAACCTCTTAAAGCTAAATCTAAAGGAAAAGAGAAGAAGATTAGTCAAAAATCCAAAAATGTGTTTATCTACAGAAAATGTTACAATTGTGAAGACACATTTCATCTGGAAAACGATTACACCAAGGATCGTATTGAAAGACAAAATCAAAATATTTCCTCTTCTTCTTCTAACCCTAAAGGACCCACTACAAATGGGTACCAAAGGACTGATTTCTTTGTGATTGCAGGTCATTGAACATCAAAACACATGGTATTTAGATAGTGGATGCTCAAGACATATGACCGGTAGTAAATATCTTCTACTTAACTATGTGACTGAAAAAGGACCCACTGTAACTTTTGGTGATAACTCTATAGGTTCCACCAAAGGTTATGGAACTCTCTCAAATGGTTCTATTACCTTCAACAAGGTTGCCTATGTGGAAGGACTAATGCATAATCTTCAAAGCATCAGCCAGCTATGTGATCTGGGATACTATGTGATTTTTAGAATTGATGATTGTCTCATTACTGACAGAAACTATCACAATGTTCTATCTGGTTCCAGAAAGGACAATGTGTATGTCATAAACATGAGTCATAAATCGGCAGAAGAAGAAAGCATATGTTTTATCTCTGAAGATTCTATCAAAAAGAACTGGGTCTGGCATAAACGTCTCTCTCACCTCAACATCAAGACGTTGAATGCTCTTTCCAATAAAGATCTGGTTATTGGAATGCCAAAGTTATCTTTTTTTAAAGAAAAGTTGTGTGCATCTTGTGAGAAAGGCAAACTGACAAAATCTTCTTTCAAAACCAAACAGTGTTTCTCTATTACTACCCCTCTCCAGATGCTGCATATGGATCTATGTGGACCAGTCAGTCCTCCAAGTCTTGGAGGAAAGAGGTACATTCTTGTAATAATTGATGAATTTACACGTTACACTTGGGTATATTTTCTCAGGTACAAAAGTGAAACATCTGAACAAATCATCAACTTCATCAAGAAGTCTGAAGTGCTCAATGGTCAACTTGTACGATCTGTCAGAAGTGACAATGGCATAAAATTCAAAAATGCTATCTTAGAAGCCTTTTTCAATGACAAAGGAATCTCTCAAAACTTTGCAGCTGTCAGAACACCACAACAAAATGGTATTGTGGAAAGGAAGAATAGAACTTTATGTGAAGCTGCTCGTTATATGCTAAGTGAATCCAACCTTCCTATCTATTTTTGGGCTGAAGCTATTAACACATCTTGTTTTACCCAAAATAGATCTGTCATTGTTAAGAGGCACAACAAAACTCCTTATGAAGTCTTCTATGGCTAAAAACCAAACATCAGTTTTCTCCATGTCTTCGATTGTGTGTGTTCCATCCTTAATGATCGAGAACACCTTGAGAAATTTGATCCTAAGGCTGATAAAGGGATCTTTATGGTCTACTCACTCACTTCCAAAGCCTAAAGATTCTATAACCTCCGAAGGAAATGTATTGATAAGTCAATACATGTGAAATTTGATGATCAAAAGTCATCTTCTCTCTCATGTGATGACAATGAATTATATCAGTAGATAACCTCTTGTGTAGGAGAAGACTCTCACAATCAAAATTCGGCAGGACCATCCTCTGTCCCCTTTTTCGGTAGATATCCCTTCTCAAAATACCCAACCTTATTCCTCATCTCCTACCAAACCTAACCTTCATATTTTAGTATCTGAAATCCCTGCCGAGCCCTTATCTCAAAATGTTTCTCATGAACCTACCTATAACTTCCTTGCCGAACCCTCTTCTTCCTACTCTCCAAAAATCCTTCCTACACCACTTCCTCTAGCCACTAAGTAGACCAAAGATCACCCCATTGAACAAATTATTGGTGATCAACAAGCAGGTGTTCAAACTAGGAGAGGGATTGGTAATATCTATCTCTATGTGAATTTTCTCTACATCATAGAACCCAAAAAAATTGAAGATGCTCTAGCATATCCATGTTGGATAACTGCCATTCAAGAAGAGCTTTCTCAGTTTGAAAGAAACAAAGTCTGGAGACTTGTTCCTCGTCCTTTAGGAAAAACTATCATTGGAACTAAGTGGGTCTTCAAAAACAAGATGGATGAGGAAAGCACTGTCATCCGGAATAAAGCTAGACTTGTTGCACAAGGATATCGATAAGAGGAAGGGATTGACTATGATGAAACCTTTGCTCCTATTGCTAGACTTGAAGCAATAAGAATCTTCCTAGCTCGTGTTGCTCATAAAAACTTTAAAGTTTTTTAGATGGATGTCAAAAGTGTTTTTCTCAATGAAGAGCTTGCTGAAGAAGTCTATGTGAAGCAACCTCCTGGTTTTGAAGATCCGACTCATCCAGACTATGTGTTCAAGCTGGACAAGGCCCTCTATGGTCTCAAGCAGGCTCCTCGTGCCTGGTATGACACTCTGTCTGACTTTCTTCTCTCCAACAAATATACCCGAGGTAAAATTGACAACACTCTCTTTCTCAAGAAGACCATAGGTAATATTAATCTTATTCAGATTTATGTGGACGATATCATCTTTGGTGCTACTGACGAATCTCTTTGTCAGGAGTTAGCCTCTCTCATGAAGAGTAAGTATGATATGAGCATGATGGGTCAACTTACATTCTTTCTTGGTCTTCAAGTGAAGCAAACTTTTGAGGGAATTTTTATAAATCAAAGCAAATATATTTGTGACCTCCTCGAGAAGTTCGATTTTGAAAATTGCTCTCCCATGAAAACTCCCATGGCACCACCTCTTAAAATTCATTCTGACCCTGAGGGTAAATAAGCTGACATCACTAATTTTAGAGGAATGATTGGTTCTCTTCTTTATCTTACTGCTAGCAGACCAGATATTATATTTGCTACTTGTCTATGTGCGTGTTATCATGACAATCCTAAGGAATCCCATCTGGCCGCTGTAAAACGCATCTTCCGGTATCTAAAAGGTACCATGAATCTGGTTCTTTGGTATCCCAAAGACTGAGGTTTTGATCTAATTGGCTATTCAGATCCTTACTTTGCAGGATCTAAAGTAGACAGGAAGAGCACAACTGGAAGTTGCCAATTACTAGGTGGGAATTTGGTCAGCTGGTCAAGAAAGAAACAACATTCAGTCTCCACTTCTACTGTTGAGGCTGAATACGTTGCAGCCGAAAGCTGTTGTGCTCAAATCTTGTGGATGAAGAATCAACTACAAGATTATGATTAGTTCTACTCAAGGTTGCCCATCCTATGTGATAATTCAAGTGCAAAAACCATTGCAAACAACCCGGTGCTTCACTCCAGATCCTAGCACATAGACATCAGATCACTTTATCAGAGATCATATCTCCGAAGGTGATATTGAACTACACTTCATCCCCACTGACTTTCAGTTGGCAGATCTATTCACTAAACCTCTGGATGAAGCAAGGTTCAACTTTCTAATTGGATCACTAGGTATGTTAAATTTTGAGTTAAAAAAATGTGTGTTCTCTTCTATGGAAAACCATTGTGATTTTCGATAAGTCTCCTCTCTACCGAAACTCTTTCCTTTTCGGTAGAGGACCCTTTAATTACCGAATTCTTCCTTTTCGGCAGACCTCATTCCTTTTCGATACTTATCTATTTTCGGTAAGTCCTATATTTACTGACCCATTTCGGTGGTTATTCTCAATTACCGAACTAACTCCCCTTCGGTAACTCTTATCTCTACTGAACTCCTAACCTCGAATTTTCGGTAAACACTTCACCTACCGAATATGTTTCTGTAGGCTTACGTATTTGATCTTATCTATTTTTTGGCACCGATCGTTCTGTCCTATCCCTAAGTGACA
Source organism: Arctium minus (assembly GCA_954870635.1). Lineage (NCBI taxonomy): Eukaryota > Viridiplantae > Streptophyta > Magnoliopsida > Asterales > Asteraceae > Arctium > Arctium minus. The sequence goes on from OX941080.1 coordinate 53,951,135, forward strand.
CGTGTCCTGATTTGACACACCATGTTAGGGATACGACGTTTTGCACTCCCCACGTACCTGACATGGCCGTTTTTCGGCTCTTCCACTTCCCCATGATCCTATTCCATCATTACCTTTTAATTTAAAATTAATTTCCTTAAATTTCTTTTGAAATCCAGTTTTCAAGAGGTTCCCCCCCCCCCCCCCCACTATATATATTTCTCAACCCCTTCATTTTTTCTTTTACCATCACCTTCATTCTCTCGAGATCTTCCAAAGCTGCAACCTGCAACTTCCTGTTCGAATCTACAACAATGGCATCCTCTAAAACTTCCAAGACTAGCAAAAACACCCCCCTCTCAAGGGAATCTCTGTTAGTGTACAAATATGTTAGATCCAAGATCATGGGATTTGAAAGTCAATTGCTCAAGTCAAAGCCTCATTGCAAAGTCAAAGTCAAAGTCAAAGATCTTTAAAGTCAAGCATGAAAAAGTCAAAGTGTTAAGTTTAGTTGTTGTTTTTGTCTTTGTAAACTTGTTAGTATAAATAGGTTTTTGTTTGTAGACTCATATGATACGCTGAGAGTAATTCTAGTGAGAGAAATATTGAAATAGAGAGCATTGTGTACTGTTTGATTCATAGATCAATATATGGCATTCTGAATTGAATATCTATTGTTGTTCATCTTGATTAGCACATAATCTGGGAACAATATTTGGCATCAGAGCAAGCACAGTTCAGAAATCAAGATCAAAATCTGAAAATTTGGCCGACTTTTTCAAGAACTCGCAACTCACTGTTCCAATATCAATTTCTTGTATTCTTGTTGTTTTGAAGTTGTAATTGCTTATACTATTCTCGATTTGTGATCTAGAACACATTTGTTTTGTATTACTTCATCCAATTCACAGTTGTTTGTGTGAATTTCGGATTTTGGTTTGAGTTTGTATTCGAACACAGTCGCACTGTATTTTTGATTGATTTGAGTTTATTGTTGTTTTTCTCTGAAATCAATTGTTTGTAACCTGTTCGAATTGTGATCAAGATCAAATTGACAAAGTTTCTTGGGTTGATTTGGAGTATTGGGTCGATTTTGGATTGAAATTGAAGTTTTTGGAACGAGATCTAAGAAATTCGCATGAAGAACTGAAGAACTCGCATGATGAATATGAACTCGCATGATGAATATGAACTCGCAGGAAAGTGAAGTTTGAAATTTGTTAAGTACAGAATTCGCATCGTGTAGTGTACGAGAAATGCAAAACTCGCATCTGCCTACATGAGAATAGAACAAATTCGCATCTCTTGATATACAAAAAGTTGATTTCGAATTTGTTAAGGACATAATTCGCATCCCATTACATGCGAAAAGTGGGAAATTCGCATCCTGTTATGTGCGAATTCTGAGGAACTCGCATCTCAAGGCTGAATATTTTCTAAGGCAAGAATTTGCAACGATACGAATTGTTTGGGTTTGAAAATTATTCTAAGTCCAGAATTCGCATCACAAGCTCGTGCGAAAAGTTTTCAAGTTGGTGAAAAGTTTAAGTCCAAAATTCGCATATCACAATATGGGAGAAGTCTGAAACTTGCATAGAATTATATGTGAAAAGCTCAGAACTCGCATACTTCAGCGTGCGAATTCTATCAATTCGTATACTTCCTAGTGCGATATTCTTGCTTGTGCGAAAAGCTTGCTAGCTAAGTCTTTGGTGTGCGATTTTCATCATTGTGTGCGAGAAGTTTCTTCTTTGGCGTGAGAATTGCATACTTGGTCATTTTTCTGACTGAGTTTTTTAGAGTTTTTGATATTTTCTGATTATGTGTGTAAAGATCTGTGCTTTTGATCAAGATGACTTCAAAGGATGCTCTTTCAATCGGTACTGATGTCAAACCACCCGTTCTCTTCAAGGGTGAATGCAAGCAATGGAAGGATAGATTTATGGATTTCATAGACACACATGAAAATGAAGAATTCATCAAATAGTCAACTGATGAGGGTCTGATGAAACCAGTAACTGCTATTGTGCCTGATGAGGACAATGAGAGTTTAGATAGTGAATATGGTTCTGATAACCAAGAGATAAAGACTAAAGAGATTGTGGTTGACTTTTCAAGTTTTACACCTGAACAAAAGAAGAGATATAAAGCAGATAAACAGGAAAGATCTCTACTTCTTCAGAGCATACCAAATGAGATCTACATAAATATTGACAGCTACAATGCTACTGCAAAGAAGATGTGGGATCAGTTGGAGAAAATGATGATGGGATCAAAGATCGGTAATCAAATGAAGGTGACCAACTTCATAAATAAGTATGAAGAGTTCAAGGATAAATCTGGGGAAAGTCTGGAGGACACATATGAAAGATTTATTTCTCTACTGAATGAGCTTGCTAAGAATAAAGTTAAAAGAAGCAGATTGAGAATAATGTTAAGTTTCTCATTGTCTTCCAGCCAGAGTGGAAGAAACATACAAGAAGAATGAAGCAGCTGAAAGATCTGAGTGAGATCCCTCTGCATGAAGTTTATGAAACTCTGAGACATAATGAAGAGGGGGTAGAATAGGAGAGAGAAGAGAAAAAGAAGAGTGAGAAGCAAGTTGTTGATCCAGTTGCTTTGGTAGTGGAAAAGAAGAAAGAGAAATAGAAGAAAGATAAAAAGAAGAAAAAGAAGATAGTGGTTTCTACTTCTGATGATACTGACAGTGATGGTTCAGATTCTGATGATGAAGAAAATCTTAAGCAAGCTATGATGTTGCTTACCCGAGCCTTCTAGAAGAAATTTTATAAGAATTCGTGTTCCAATAGTCAGAGGTACTCTTCAGGGTCAAGGAACTATGAACACAAGGAAAGGGTGGAAGGAAGAAGATTTGATGATAAGAGATCTGAAGGTAAGAGTTATGTGGAAAGGAAGCCAGAAGAGAGAAAGTATGTTAATCAGTATGGAGAGAAGAAAGCTAAGGAACCAGTCAAGTGATACAACTGTGGCAAGATAGGCCACTTTGCCAAGGACTGCCGGAAGCCGAAAGTTCGCAATTATGAGTACTACAAGAACAAGATGCTTCTAACTAAGCAAAAAGAAGCAGTCAAAGCACTGATGGCCGAAGATGATTACTGGTTGGATGATACAGATTATGAGGAGGACAAAGAGGAGACTGCTCACATATGCTTAATGGGCAAGGAAGTCAAGTACGATGAATCTGATGAGGAGACTTCTGAAGAGGTAAATAATTTTTCTATATCTTATTTTTTAAAGCAAATAGAAACCATGATGGTTGAGCTTCAGGATTTACAAGCTAAGCTCAAAAAGTAGAAAAGTAGAGTTGCTAAAAAGCGTCAAACAATTTTTGATCTCTACAAGGAAATTGTTGGGAACAAAAACTTGATTGACTCTTTGAACAAATCTGCTAATGTTTTTGAAAAACAAAAAGCTTGTTTTGAAACTCAAATTTCTGAAACAATTTCTAAGTTCAATAAGTCTGAACTTGAAAAGCAAGAGTTTGTTGTGAACTATAATAAACTGCAATTTGAAAACAAATCTTTGCTGAAAAAGATTAATGGTTTGGAAGCAAAGCTTTATGCTCGAGGTCAAACTGCTCAAACCATTTATCTAAACAAACCAAATGAAGTTACTGATTTCAAAGATAATTGGGGTATTGGTTATGATAACCCAAATTATCTAAAGAAACTATAAGAAAGCAGCCAGCTTTATATAATTATGATTTTCTACAAGTGGCTGACAAATGTCCTCATTTGAAACCCAAATTTGTTACAAAATCATCTGATGAGGTTGAGGCTAAGGAAGATGAGAACAGAAAGAACACAACCAAAATGCAACTACCATTCTTCTATAAAAAGTTGAATGATAGTTATCTTTCTGAACAACCAAAGTTTCTGTCAAACGATTATTTTGAAAGTTATTATACTAAGGAGTTGGAGGCAAAACTAGTTAAAGCCAAGATTTATGTTCCTCCACTCATCTTGGAAAGTAAAATTTCTGAGCTTGAGAACACTTTAGTAGGAGAAAGAATTTTGGTTGATCTTGAGAAAGTTGTGTTTTCTACTATTTTGATGAACACTAATTTCAAATTTGAAGTTACAAATGACAACTCCGAATCAGAAAGAGTTTCTGTAAACAACTCCACTGATTCAAATGTGTCATCTTGTAAAGTTTTCCTGGGAAATGTTTTTACTAATTCTAAAACTTCAGATTGTGCTAAAACGTCTTATCAAAAAAAATGTTCTAAAAAGACAATGATTTTAATTTTTTAAGTTCTTCCAAGGCACAACAATTTGATGATGATGTTGATGACTTATTTGCGGTTTAAAATGATTTTTTAAATTTTGATGGTTGTTTGGATGAAAGTGTTGATAAATTTGATTTCAATGCTAAACTTCCAAATCATACTTCTTTTGTGATTAATAATGTTGCTTTACCTAGTGTTTTTGAAAAAGGTGAAACATCAACTAAGGTTGATGATTCAATTCCTGTGAGTACCTATTACTCTAAAAGGTAAGAAGCAAAAGAAAAGGCGCTCACAGAAATGGACCAACATAGGTAAGCACAAGAAAACACAGACTCTTAAATCTCATGTTTCTAATAAATCTAAATCTTGTGTTTCAGAATTGAGAAGGAAAAAGTCAGAAGCGAGACTAGAATGGAGACCTAAAAGGAAGATTGAAGAGTCTACAAAATCATTTTCTGACATAGATTGTAATAGGACTACTACTAGTTTGCCTGATGTAATTTATCAATGTGTTTCTCATAAAACAGAACTTGTAACTTCTTACAAGGTTTATACAATAAAGCAGTTGATCCAATTATCTCATTTACTTAGTCAGTGTTCCACATATGGTCGAAATGATTTTGTGACTCGACAATATTCTGATTGTTGGTTTGGTACTTATTATATACATCATTCTAATTTTTTTGAAAAACAAAGAGGACCCAAATTCAAATGGGTGCCAAAATCTTGTGCTAACACGAAAGGACCCATCTATAAATGGGTACCTAAACCTGTTGTTGTCTGATTTCTCTTGTGCAGACCCATCATATGTGGTACTTGGATTCAGGATGTTCCAAGCATATGACCGGGCAGAAAGATATTTTATCTAATTATACAGAGAAATTCTGCGGCAACGTGAGATTTGGAAATGACCAGTTTTCACCAATTCTCGGATATGGAGATGTAGTGCAAGAGCATGTAACGATAAAGAAGGTGAGTTATGTTGAAGGATTAGGACACAATTTGTATTGGTCAGTTCTATGAAAAGGATTTAGAGGTCAACTTCAAAGCCAAGAGATGTTGTGTTAGAACTAAAGATGGCAAAGAACTCTTGGTTGGGACTCAAAAGTTAAACCTCTACACGATTAATCTGTCAAATGTCAAGACTGAGAATGTGGTGTATCTACTTTCTAAAGCCTTTATGCAACAAAGCTAGTTATGGCATAGAAGGCTATCTCATCTCAACTTCAGATACATTAACAAGTTGGTGACAGGAAATTTGGTTAGAGGACTTCCAGAGCTCAAATATGAAAAAGAACATCTGTGTGATGCGTATGAGAAAGGCAAGATGAAAAGAGACACACACAAGCCTAAGTCTGAACCGAGCACAAGTTCCTATTTAGAGTTGTTGCATATGGATTTCTATGGTCCAATGCGAACACAAAGCATAAATGGCAAGAAATATGTTCTTGTGATCGTGGATGATTTTTCAAGATACACTTGGGTCAAATTTCTAAGATCAAAAGATGAGACGCCCGATGTCATCATCTCATTCTTAAAGACCATTCAAGTGAACTTGCAGAAGACAGTAAAGCTACTCAGAACTGATAATGGCACAAAATTCAAGAACAAAATAGTTTACGATTATCTCAAATCGGTCGGGATAACTCATCAGTTTTCTGCTACCAAAACGCCAGAACAAAATGCGGTAGTTGAACGACGAAATTGGACTCTTGTTGAGGCTGCACGAACGATGTTGAGCCAGTCCGATCTACCTTTATTTTTGTGGGCCGAAGTTGTCTCAACTTCATGTTATACTCAAAATCATTTAATCATTCATTGCTGATTTAATAAAACTCCATATGCTTTGATTAAAAATAGAATACCTAGCATTAAACATTTTCACATCTTTGGATGCAGGTGTTTTGTGCTTAATGATAAGGAGAACTTGAACAAGTTCACTCCCAAGGCTGATGAATGTATTTTCATTGGATATTCCCAAACATCTGCTGCATACAGAGTTTACATGAAGAAATCTAAGATAGTTGTTGAGAGTGTAAATGTTACATTTGATGAAGATATGGCTTCTAAGCAACTCAGTTCAGAACCCGTGATAACAGGAGTATTAGTTTCTGGACAAATCAGTCCGGAACCTGCAGTTAAAGTTTCTAATTATGACAAAGCATCAACGTCTACGCCTCATTTAACAGAATTAGATTTACTGTTTGAACATTTTTATGATGAGTTTCTTGGTACAAAAGTGACTAAACCTGTTATGATTGACAGATCTGAAGATTCAAGTAATCATCATCCAATCACATCAGATGTATCAACTGAATCAAATTCCCCGATTCAAGATGAAACTTAAGTTCAAACACCTACTTAATAAGTTGAAGTTGCACATGACACTGCAGAGCCAGAAGTTACTCATTCAGTTGGATATATTGTCATGCCTACCCAACAGACATCAAATGTCCTATCCACTTAAACCCTGCACCAGTTACTTCAACTGAACCCCTACAAGAAGAACATATTGTATATTTAGATGATCAACATGATCAGTCTAGATCTATATCACTCCCTCATGTACATAAGTGGACCAAAGAGTACCCGGTTCATCAAATTATTGGAGATCCGTCAAAGCCGGTGCAAACTAGGTCTGTAACTACAAACGAGTGCATGTTTGATTCTTTTCTGAGCAAGATAGAGCCTACACGAGTATCTGAAGCTCTAAAAGATCCAGATTTAATAACAGCTATGCAAGAAGAGCTCAATCAATTTGAATCACTTAAAGTCTGGAGACTCGTACCTCGTCCAGAAGGAAAAACAATTATAGGTACGAAATGGGTATTCAAGAACAAGAAAGATGAGGATGGTATCGTGATAAGAAATAAATCTCGACTTGTTGCTAAAGGATATCGACAAGAGGAAGAAATAGACTATGATGAGACATACGCTCTAGTTGCACGTATAGAGGCAATCAGAATTTTTCTAGCCTACGCTGCACACAAAAACTTCACTGTCTAACAAATGGACGTGAAGACTGCCTTTCCAAATGGCATACTGAAAAAAGAGGTATACGTCTCACAACCAGAAGGGTTTGTCAATGCTGAAAATCTGGATCATGTTTATATTCTTGACAAGGCCCTCTATGGTTTAAAGTAAGCTCCTCAAGCCTAGTACGATGTTTTATCCAAGTTTTTAGTCAAGTCTGTCTTCTCAAAAGGTAAAATTGATACTACTCTCTTTATCAAAAAGGAAAAAGTTGATATCATTTTAATTCAAATATATGTGGATGATATAATAATTGGTTCAACAAATCCGAAGTACTGTAAGAACTTTTCTAATCTAAGGGTGTCCAGATTTCAAATGAGTATGATGGGGGAGATGAATTTCTTTCTTGGATTACAAGTTAGACAATTTTCAAATGGGATTTTCATTAATCAAGCAAAGTACATTTATGATATTTTGAGAAAATTTAAAATAGAAAGTTGTACTCCAATTGGTACCCCGATGGCCTAAGATTGGAGCTGATCTTTCTAGAAAAGAAGTTGATCTTAGAACCTATAGAGGAATGATTGGTTCTTTAATGTACTTAACGGCAAGTAGACCAGATATTATGTTTTCTACATGCTTATGCGCTAGATATCAAGCTTCGCCCAAAGAATCCCATCTTTTAGCTGTAAAGCAAATATTTAGATATCTGAAGGGGACTGCAGATCTTGGTTTGTTGTATCCTAAAGATACATGTTTTTAGCTAACAACGTATTCAGACACAAATCATGCAGGTTATATGTTAGACAGGAAGAGTACTTCGGGATATATACAATTTTTGGGAGATAAGCTCGTGAGTTGGACTTCGAAGAAACAATTGTGTGCATCTACTTCAACAACCGAGGCAGAGTACGTAGCTAGCCGCTCCGAGATTATGGGTTCCAATACAACAAAAACCCGATTTACTGTGATTCCAAGAGCGATATTTGTAACACCTTAGGCATATCTCATATCGGGCGTGGACAGGAGTGATGTTGGGTGTTATAAGTAATATCTTGGCCTTCCTAACAACAACGCGTTTTGGGGCCACAAGCACGTCAGGTTCTGGGAATTCTGAGGTTAAGCGTGCTTGGGTGGGAGTAGTCCTAGGATGGGTGACCCCCTGGGAAGTTTCTCACCAGGTCGCTAGAAACAAATCCGTGCGCTACACGTTGGTTAAATCCAGGGGCAAAGCGGACAATATTGTTGTCGAGGCAGGCGGGATGTTACAGATGGTATCAGAGCCACTCCTGTGCCGTTCGGGATATGGGGCAAACCTCATCGAGGACGATGAGTCCCAAGGGGGGGTGTTTGTAACACCTTAGGCATATCTCATATCGGGCGTGGACAGGAGTGATGTTGGGTGTTATAAGTAATGTCTTGGCCTTCCTAACAACAACGCGTTTTGGGGCCACAAGCACGTCAGGTTCTGGGAATTCTGAGGTTAAGCGTGCTTGGGTGGGAGTAGTCCTAGGATGGGTGACCCCCTGGGAAGTTTCTCACCAGGTCGCCAGAAACAAATCCGTGCGCTACACGTTGGTTAAATCCAGGGGCAAAGCGGACAATATTGTTGTCGAGGCAGGCGGGATGTTACAGTATTGCTATATCTACGAATCATGTTCAGCATACGAAAACCAAGCACATAGACGTGCGATATCATTTTATCAAAGATAATGTTGAAAAAGGTACAATTGAACTTTACTTTGTAAACACAGATTATCAACTTGCTGTTTTGTTTACCAAGCCATTAGAAGGAAAGAGATTTAATTTTCTCATTTTGAAACTTGGCATGTTAAACCTCAAGACATAATCTATAGTTACCTAGTACAGTTTATTTTTGTTATTTTTCTTCATTTCTTTATTTTTAATCTGAACGATATATGCATTGAAAGGTTATGTTCATGTTTGCTGGGGGAGTGAGACAAAGTTTAGATGATCTAAATTCGTGGGGGAGAATGAGAAATTGCATATGTTTTATACTAACAATTTTTTTTGTGATGCATATGTTTAGGGGGAGTAAGGACTTTGATTTCTGATTATTTCAGATCAGAACTCGTTCTTAACAAGTTTTATTGGTTTCATGTTTTTAACTTTTCAATAAAAGTTTTTGTTTTCAATAAGACTTTGTTGCTTTGACATCTTTTTTACTGTTTGCAGAATTTGAGGGGGAACTTACATGATCATATCAATTATGACTTTGGAGTTGACTTAATGAGATTAAAGATGGACAACTTTCAGACATGAAAACATGTTTCTAAACGTTCAAAATACTTCTCGATTCTTAAACAGATTTCATGAACTCAGAAGTGTGATTTTCAATGTTTTCAATTTTATGAACTTCAATATTAAACAAACCGTATGTTTCCAAAGATAAATACTTGTGAATTATCTTTTCTGTATACTGTTGGTTTAGTACTTCATTGACTATGTTCTTACCATATCTCAAATTGAAACTAATTTTCGATGGTAAGACAACTCGTTTGATATTCAAAGTTTGTTGAGCGTTGATTCATTCAAAGCGTTTATTTCAAGAATGTCTATGTTTGGTTCGTATAGACAACATCCAATTTTTCATGACCTAAGCTTTTAATGATAAATCATTCATATTTGATCTTTTCATACATTGACAGATTCTCAAAACATATCTATTGATTTCACTTTGTTCATTCAATTTCTTTGTTTTGAGAAAATCTTTCATGATTAAAATGCTCAAATCTTCATGATTATCTTATGAGCATACATACATCTGACATATATTCTGTGATTTAACTATTGAAGTTCAACTATTGAGCAACTTCGTGCTTTTCGGACAAAATACATGGGATCATTGTGTAATATTTTAATGAACTTCTATGGATTCACGATAACCAATGTTTCCTACCCAATAAGTTATCCTTGAGTGATCGAGAGGCGAGGGGTCAATATCTGAGTGTGGGTGTGTGCTGAGATAAAATGAAAAGAGAGATTGGTTAGAAGTGAGATCAATGTTAAAAAGAAAGAGGGTGAGATATCAGAGTAAAAGAATATCAAACTCTGCACCAAATTTTTTCTGAGTCGGGCAACCACATTACTGTTGTTTCACAATTCTTTCGTGAACTTCATTGAAATAGGCACTAGCCCATGCCAACTCTTGATTTATACCCCACTAACTACTCATTTCTTTCTCAACAAATAGACGTTTCAATTTTTCTTGAGGACGCAACACATAATCTATCTGGTCTTCATTTGGAAGATGTGGATATTGAAACAGAAGGAAGTTTGCCCAATCTTCGCATTTCGATCATGCACAATTGAGTATGTGTATTACTGTTGTTGTTTCAATGGTTTACACATTTTGAGCATATTTGAAAAGCCTAAGTAGCTTCAATCATTTCTACACTATAAACGAGCACACAAGGAATACGTTTTCTTGTCTTAACATTCATAGAAAAATTCTTTGTGATTTTTCGATGATTGAATGGAAGCCCTGGAGGAGTGAACATCAAAAAGCTTCTTTCCAAAGTACATTCGTTGTACAAAGTGGCTTAGTGCTACTTACAGGCATTTTAACTTATTCATTTGTTGATTCAGGTTTTCACTCTTATTTGTCTGAATTTGAAAATATTCGGATGAATACATTATGAATTGACGGATGGTTCAGATGCTCATTTAGAAAGATCGATGGTCAGAAAAAGATTCATGACATTGTTAAAGAAGTTTTGATGATTTCCATGCTCTACATCATCAAAAGGGTGAGAAACAATTTCAAGAAATGGTGTCTGAAGAAAAAGTTTGTAACAGTTACGGGGAGACATGATCAAGAAATGATTGGTTTTGGAGAAAGATTATTGTTTGAAAGATGAGAGAGATACAAGAAATTGTCAAGAAATGCAATTTATGGGGAGAATATTCATAAAGAAAGAGAAAGTTCAAAAGTTCAGAAAGTTGGTTGAAAATTTGCTGAAATTTTCTGTGAAGATTATTTGTGGAAGTAAAGTGAACTAAGTCTGAAGATAATTTCGCTTCTGAAGTCTGAAAGAGGTTTTTATTACCGTGGGGGAGATTGTTAAAATTCTTGAAGAAGATAATCATAGACTTTGGGGGAGATTTCTGAAAGTCTGGAGACAATTCAAAGAAAGGGGAGATGAAATGCTTATCTTAATGAAGATGTTAAAAGTGGGAGATTGAATTTGTCAAGATCAAACAAAGGAGAAGATTGTTTGTGAATGCTGAAATTCGTGTTTGTTTCACAAAGGGGGAGATAATTAGCGTATTGTTTTGAAGATGATCTAGAATCCAAAGGGGAGATTGTTAATGCACAAATATGTTGGATCCAAGATCATGGGATTTGAAAGTCAATTGCTCAAGTCAAAGCCTCATTGAAAAGTCAAAGTCAAATAACTTTAAAGTCAAGCATGACAAAGTCAAAGTGTTAAGTTTAGTTGTTGTTTTTGTCTTTGTAAACTTGTTAGTATAAATAGGTTTTTGTTTGTAGACTCATATGATACGCTGAGAGTAATTCTAGTGAGAGAAATATTGAAATAGAGAGCATTGTGTACTGTTTGATTCATAGATCAATATATGGCATTTTGAATTGAATTTCTATTGTTGTTCATCTTGATTAGCACATAATCTGGGAACAACAATCTCTCCACTTTCCTTCTTGCAACCACATTGCAAGACTTGGTGCGGACATCGACCATCCGGAGTTCAACCTGGTATCCATCTTCCTACAACGATCACCCCTTCAATATGCTTTCACTGCCACCCCTAAAATGAGAAAAATGCTCCTTGGGAACTTTAGGCTCACATGTTCCTACGACGAAACGAGCCACACTGTATCCGTCTCCATCTTGTCTGATTCTTATCACTCTGATCTCAAGTTTGGGGTTGACGATGTTCAAGAAATTCTTCAACTTCCCGTCTTTACTCCCTATGTCGATTTTCCCACTGGCCACGAGCAAGAGGATGTCATCGAGGCCTTGAACTACATTCATGACGGAAAAACCAAAGGTACTAGCACTCTTCTACGCAAGAACATATGAGAAGTGTGGAACTTCTTCTTCTCCCACCTAATCTACTGCCTCTCTCACAAGACTTCTGGGTGGGATTAATCCCCTGCTCATGTGACAAGATTGGCCCATGCTCTCATGATCGTTCTGCTAATCAACTTTGCTCAGGTAATCTTCGACTCTATTACTATGGTGATCTCTCCTCCTCGCTCCCCATATGTGGCTCTACCACGATTCTTGTCCTTAATCATCAACAACAAGCTTAAGGCTTTTCTTGATGCCGATGCCAAGCTTCCAGAGCCGACCATGTCGTATGATCTACCGATCAATCAATTCGGCAGGCAAGTTCTGAACAAGGGCGTCAATGCTACGGATAAGCCATTAACTCGAGGTATGATTTCTTTTGCTACGACTCCCAATCCGGTGTGGGGTGCCCCTACGGAGTTGGATGCCGAAAGGCCCCATCAACCGTTGGGCCCCAACATTTCGGTGTCCCCTATTCCATCTTCCCTAGCTAAATCGGTGGCCATTAAAAAGAACAAACCAAAGGTCACCGGTGCTGCCACACTTGCTACTATGACACTGCCTCTGAAACAACCTTCGGAGGCTACCCATGTCACACCCTCTTCTTCTTCTCTTAAGCGGAGGGGCTCTAAATCCCCTCCTAAGTCTCGTTATAAGAGGCTTAGGAAACCCCATTTGGCCAAGCTACCACTCCCCCTACCGATTCACAACAATCGATATGGTTGAAATTGTCCCATTTTATCCAAGGGAATCTGATATCCCCAAAACCACCTCTCCATTTCTTCTCAAAAAGGTTTGGTTGAACCATCGGGGACCCTCACTAAACCTTCATCAACCTTTTGTTTGGTTGATGAGAATGAGTTGGCCTCCTTCCCGGACTAACGACTTTCTTCTCCACCGCACGGCCTTTCACCCGGGACTAGTCACGATGATATTGCATGATTCGATGAAGAATCAGCCATTCCAGAGGTCGGTTCTAAGGATCAAAATGATTCCCTAGAAATTATATTCATGGACACTAAGTCCTTTGATGCCACCAAGCAGGATGATCCTTCCCCTCCACCGAACAAAGAATCGGTAGTCCTTCAAACTGTCAAAAAATCCTCTCCCCCAAAGAACCAAAACTTTGTAGTACTTCACTCTGCCGACAAACCACCTTCGCAGAAGAATCCCTCACCGAGAAAGCCAAACCCTTCTCTAAAATCCACTCCTAAACACTCACCCCAACACTCTCACTCATCCTCAACCGACTCACCACCCGACTTTCCCCATATACGCCAATCTCTTGCTCCCCACCGACATTTACCTCACCAACCACTGACCCTACCTGCTGATATAAAAAGCTCATCGGCATCATATATGTCGAACCTATCTCTTTCTCATCTCTCCATACCTTCTGACGTGCTTGCCGATATCCTGGACACTAATCGGCAGAACCATCTGCTTGGTGCCCAGTTTGCCTCTTTCGCTGCTCAAACCGGTCAGAGGCTAACTATTGTTGAGCAAGCATCTACTCGGGATGAATAGATCTCCCGTAATCTGAAAGCCACCCATCAATCCATGGATGATTTGCTCCGCGTTCTCAAAGAACAAAATACCGAACTCCTCCGCGTTCAGTCTTCCTTTTTCAAATGCATGGATGCCATGGGACAAGATCTACATGATATGGCCAATCCATTTGGTGACCCATTGGCTGCCATTATTCAACAATTGGAGAAGCTCATCCAAGAGAATGTCAATCTCACTCTTTATGTTGCAGCTCTTAAGGCCTCTTCAGATGCTCGCGATCAGGAGTTTCTCTCTCCCCGCCGAAGGGCAGATTCTCAGGATGTCGTTAATGAAAAAAATTTGGAGTCCTTATCCAAGATCTACAAAAGACTTGATGATCTCCCTGAAGCGGTTGCTATGTGCCGAAATGAAGAGTGGGATATTGATCTCGACGACGCTGTATTTGGGAGTACTGATCGAGCTTGCCTTTGCCGAATTGACAGACGAGTGGGCCGTATGTCGGCTAAAGCAGGTCTATCTTCTCCGACACCAAGTGATGGGGAGAAAAAGGATGAGGGGAGCAAAATACTACCAAGGTAAAATATCCACTGTGCACCGAGAATAAGTTGTTCAAAATTCTCCCAAGGAAATTCGGCAGGAAGAACCACAGGTTGAGGGGGAGGAATCTGAAAAAGAGGGAACCGATGAAGCGGCTACTGCCAAACCCATCGAAGGTGATGGATCCGACCTTGTTTCTAAAAGGGTCAAAGAGTCTGAGAGGGAGGAGCCGAAGAAAGACAAGGGCAAACAAAAACTCACACCAGAGAAGGAAGCTGCCGAAATCAAGCGTCTTAAGGAAGCTAGAACAAAGCGGTTTGTCGATGGTGGTGGTTTGAAACTTGCTCTTTCTTCAAAGACTACTTCTGATCTTGGGCTTTCGGTTAAGGAGCTTAATAAAGTTGAGCTAGCTCAAATTGAACTTGACAAAACAAATGAGCTAGCTCGAAAGTTGGCTGAAGAGGAAGCTGAGATAGCTAAGGTTTCGGCCGATGCCATTGGAGCTCAGGAAATGGAGCTTGGAGCTTTGGAGAAATTGGCTAAGATATCTGAAGAAATCAAGGAGAAGTGCATCAAATGGTATCACTCTACCATATCCAACCGAAGATCCTCTGCTAAGATTATTGATGTCAAAATCTTTAAACCTTCAAAAGATGGTGACTCTATTTGTCTAAATGTCATAAGGAAGGATCTATCAAGACGAACTGAGAGTCTCTTGAATGGCTCAAAATGTTCAGTCTTACCGAATGGTTGGAAATCATGGATTGTATGCACAAGAGTAGGAATTATCTCAAACCAGAAGTATAGAAGTTTATCATTGAACTTCAAAATAAATTCGGTTCCTATCGAAGGAAATACCGAATAGTACACACTCCTGCCGAAGAAGAGTTTATTGCTAACCTCAGGGCCGAAAATCCTCCTTCCTCCTCCTCCAAACCGAAGTCCAGGTCCTCCAAACCGAAGTCCAAGTCCTCCAAGAAAGAAGGAGTATTTCAACAGATGGCCAAGGAAGGAAAAGTTACAAACACTTCCAACCTTGACCTATCTATACCGACTTTGGTTCTTCAGCCCTCTACTACCATCATTCTTGAGCCTACCTTTGGGATCTTCTTCAACGATGGCTTTAGCCAAGTTCACTTCTTCAGAGAAAACCAGATCCCCATTGTCGACAACATCTTTCTCTCTGGGACTCTTCAAATCATCCATATTGGTGATCATGGCATGGCTCTCTATCAATCCGTAACCGATGAACTAAAGAAAAGAGATGCCATCTCTCGTGAACCTTTTGAAGAATCTTAGTTCTTTCTTTCCTTAATTTTATTGTACTTGTTTTTCTTTTGCTTCGTATTGTAATCTTCTTACAAGATTAATACAAGTACAATTTTATTTTGAAGTAAATAGTTTGTATAGCTCATTATTTCATTCTTTTATACTTGTAAATGTCGGATACTCTAAAAAAATCCAAAAAGAAACAAAAAGAATGGTCTATGTGAAAAAGAACCCAAAAGAGTAAGTACAGGGGTCAAAATGCATTATTCATGTAACTCTCTCTTTTGTATAAGTATGGGATGTCATCATCAAATAGGGGGAGATTGTTGGGTCATCAAAGATTGAAGATGACCTCCCCCTTTTCGTCTTGTAACTATATGTGTAATATGTTGTACATTCTCTCATACTTAGATTATTTTATGGTTCTTTGTAATAGCTTAGTTGTGTTTTAAAAGATCGGTGAATCGAAGACCAACCGAATTCAACATGAATTGAGTCTAATGTCACGTGTTCAGATATAAACGAATATACCTTTGTGCTTTCACTTGTTGCCTTTCTTTTTATCTTCAACTTTTGACCCTTCATACTCTTCACTGTAATAAAAAATAAAGAGAAGTGTACATCAAAATAAAATAAATAATTTGCATGTTTGTTTAAACCCTAAAATTCTGTTAAATGATTTCATTATTTGTCTAAACATAGATTCATTCAATATAACAGTGTTTTATGGTGATTATTCAATGACTTTACAAAAAATACATATAATCAATACATTACCGTCTTTCATCATCGTCTTCAATATTTCATCTTCCTCCTTTTGGATTTCCTCTTTTCCTTCACTTTTAGAACGTTGTTCCTGGCGATTCATGGAATCCTTTCATGTTTTTTTCATTTTTTTATGCTTTGCTCAAGCAAATTCGAATATTGTGATGATTTTTTTGATGAATCTGTATATTCTGAGTGATTTTGGAAGCGATAATCTGTAAATTATGGACGGTTTTTGATGATTTACTGTAATGAGTAGTTTAGAGTGTAAACATACCTTTTGCCGCCTATATTCTTTTATGTGAAGATTACAAAATTACCCCTTAACTGTCACATGTTATTTATCGTATGCCCCTAATTATTCGGTGGTACACTTTCAGCCCTTCAAATCATGATCATTGATCATTTAAAGCAATGGCTATGATCATTTCTCTATTTCTCACACATATACCATTTCTCATCTGAACTTTTCCCTATATATATTTATATACATATATATATGTAGTGGTTCAAACGAGAACACCCTTGTTTTATGAAAATTCGAGAACACTTCTTTGCCTCCAAACTAAATAACTCATAATAAAAATTAGAATAAATAAAAATAAATTAGTATTTATCAACAATTTTCTATTATATTATATTTTTCTTTATCCCTTAAATGTTGCTAGTACCATGGAAGACTTGTTATGTCAATGCCTTCATACATTGTGATTGGTGACTATATTTTATGTACGTGATTTTAGGGATAATGAAAGTCACCAAGATTACAGATAAATACAAGACCACATTATTATCCTTATTTATTACTTTTTTATTTTAATTGTTAATTATGGGTTAAATAGTTTGGAGACCCAAAAATGTTCTCGTATTTTTGTAAAACATGGGTGTTCTCATTTGAACCCCTCATATATATATATATATATATATATATATATATATATATATATATATAGAGAGAGAGAGAGAGAGAGAGATTCTCATTCTTTTGTTAACCAAGGTTTTAGTGTTAACCTTGTTAACTAATCTGGTTCATTTATCTTGGAGATCAATGGCTACAATTAAATCATATTTTTATACTAAAAGAAATAGGTGAACACGGTGATAAAGAGTATCTCATATATGAAGAGGGGTACAGTAGTAATATTGATATAAGGAAACTATTTGTTTCCAACTTTCATGGCACAAAAGTAAACAATTTGTTTCCATATTCACGACAGGGAAAAATCGAGAGGTCTCTATTTCCGACGATACTACATTCGTTTCAGTTTTCAGACGAGTTCTTCCAAACTGATTCACAATCTTCAGAAGTGAAGACGAAATCGCAGACACCTATGATGCTAAATGGAGGCGGAACAAGTTGAATAGAGGTAAAAATCCGAAATTTTAAGGTTTATAAACTCCCATTTGTGTCCATCTCTCTAAAATCAGTTTTTGTTCGGTACGAAAAAAAAGTGAGAGGATTTTATTGAAGACATCATTTTCAAATTTCAAGAACACGCTGGACCTGTTGATGTTGATGCCGATGAAGAGACGAAACTAGGTTGAGATAAAGTGTGAAACTTTGTTGATTATATGACACATAAGTCATCTTGAATGTTTTTTACTTTATGAAATTGAAATTTTCATTTAAATAATTATGAATTGCTAAGACAAAATTGGAATTAATTATGTTCCGGTGAAGTTACATGTTCACATATGAAATCATTGAAGTTTTATGTTCACATGTGAAATTGATAAGTATGTTCACATATGAAAATAATATATGTGAAATGTATGTTCATGAAAATTAACTGTTCACATATGAAATCAAGAAAATATTATGTTCAATAGCCTGTGAATAAAGTTATGTTCGTATATGAAATTGATATGTTAACAATTCACATATGAAATCATGGAAATTTTATGTGCATATACAGTATAAATGAAATTGGAATTGAAGTTCATATATGAAATTGATACATATATATATATATACATATATATTAACCATAAGTTACTATGAAGATGAATGTTCACATATGAAATCATTGATATATATATATATATATATATATCTGAACTGTATGTTCCAACGAACAACATGATGAAGATGATAAAGGATTTTAAAAGAATTGTAAATAAATAAATTAGAATGTTTGTTATTTTTGATAATCATTCCATGATTATCTAAACGTTAATTAAGGAAACAAAATATGGGTAACCGATCTTTAAAACGTAAAATTCCTAAACTACCCATCATTAATACCACAATCGTTTAATGAAACCAACTAAAACACTGAATTTTGGTTGTTCCATATGGTTTAACAAGGTTAACACTAAAACCTTGGTTAACAAAAGAAGGGGACCTATATATATACATATATATATATATATCATTAGAATATAAAAAAATCCATTCAACTAAACAAGTTACCTAGTAACACGTTTGGATAATGCCTTTAATAGTTTAGGACGCACCTTGGGTTCAATTGTAACACCCGCGATTTCAGGGATTCCGTTATGATTAACTATCATATCGCTTGGCAGATAAGATATAGGTTGATAAGGTTTTTATATGTTTAAAGTATTGGAAAGCGTGGGATTTGAATCGGGTTTGAAAAACGAAAAAAACCGCATTAAATTGGCTTCCTGTGACCTCGCACGGAACCTAGGTTCGCTACCTAGATCACATAACTCACTATTTGACCAAATCTAGGGTCACCACTGATCTCTAACGGTAGAGGTGTGGGTGTACTCCATATATGTGACGTCCTTGGTTCAAGCATGGGCACCGCTCCTCTGCTAATGGGATGCATCCGCTGATTTACCTCCCCTATTATGACCATAGGACCAGTGTGGTGAGGGAACCTCAGAGGATGGCGTCTACCTTTGAGGGACGTGCGACTTGAAGTCGCGTGCAAGGTCTCCCGACAACACCTGGACCCTTAAAACTCGCTTTTTTGCCTTAAATCCTCATATCTTCCCATTTTTCTTCCATTTCTCCTTCTTCCTTTCTATCCCACCATTAAAATTGTGGATAAAGAGCAGATCTTCATGGATTTTGGGAGCTTTAAAGCCAAGGAATCTAGGGGAAACAAAGCTTCAAGTTCACTTCTTAAGATCTAGGGTTTATTTGCATGGTTTTGAGACTTGGAAGGATTTTTGTTGGGAAATCTCAAGTTCTTGAAATGATATGTTTCTTGAATATCTTAAGCTCCTGTAGATTTAAAGCTTATGTTCATTTGTTATTCATTTGTAGATTTGAGGAAATGGATAGTTTGGAAAACCTAGATCCTTGTTGGAGTTATGGAATTGGATATTGAACAACTAAACATATTTCGGCCGACCCTCGTAGTGTGGCGCAGGACGAGGCAGTACTTGTGATATTTCAGCTTGGGATGCATTTTATTTGGCAGTTTTTTAGATTTATCAATCGAAAATCAAGACAAAGTGGGCACTACAGTGAGACATGATGTAACATGCAGTCTCCCGATGCATTCTAGGACCCCTATTTTATCTCCCTTAAAGTCCTTTATGGATTTCAAAGGGCATGCCTGAGTAAATAATATAAGTTTCTAAAGAATGAAGTGTGAGGACTTCAGTCAAGCATGTAATTACCAAGTAGTACGCAACAACAGTTTTCAATCATGTGGAAAAGGGATATATGAAGTTCAGTATATTCCTCTATGCACGTTTATGATGGGTAAATCTCAAAGAAGCGAGTATAGAGCAAGCGAATGACCGTAATATATGAAGTGAGTATGGAGAAGGAAAGATGTAGATCGATCACCCTAGATAGAGAACTACATAGAAGGTCTCTACAAGTCAGTCTATATATATTCTTTGATTAGTTATGGGTCGATGAGCGATATGTATTCCTAGTTGCAAATGCATGTGACGGAGGACTTGCATTAAGATTTAAAACTTGTCGTCTACTTGAAGGATATGATGACTTGAAGATGGTGAAATCTTCATTTTTGAAAGCTAAAGATTTGTATTTGCAATCTAGGTTTAACTTTATCTATCAATATGAGTTCAAGTTGCTTTGTGAAAATTTTATACATACCAAAAATGTCTATTTTGGAGTTTTAAAGTGTTTTCTTTGAAATTTATCAAGCGTGAATGATTTCCTGAAGATATTGCATTTTTGTACATTTGGTTTTATAAGATATTGAGAAATGATTATATTTGAGACTTTCGGACATTTTAATAAAAAAAATCATAAATGGTGTGTTTTTGATGATTTATTTTATTTATGAGAATTATTTGATGTTAATACATTTATGATGTACTTTGGAAGCATAAATTATTTCGTTCCTATCGGTCCATACAATATTTATCAAGTTTATAGAATACGACACAATAACGATTACCAACCTGTATTGATTATAACAATGGTTACAGGATTGATCGATATAAGCTATAGATGTGTTCTCTATTTTTCTCTCTGATTTACACCTTTTAGTGTGTGTTTGTGTGTGTCGATTATTTTTGATCTGAGAGAGTTGTTGAGATCTGATATGATCTCAAGCTTCTTAGACACACTAACCTTACAACCACTTGCAATAAACTATAATAAAACTAACAATAATATCTAATATTTAGATATTATCAATCTAACTAATAACTAATAAAACATTAGATATTTAGTTATGCTAAATATCTAATTACATCAAATACAAATAAACAATAAACATTAATTACTTTGACATTTTATTACAAACGACATTAGACTTTATATCGAGAGCGACTTTTCGGGCTTTAGCTTCAGATTGGATCTTCAGATTGGATCTTAAGATTGGATGATCTTGAATCCAATGAGACTGTGGTATAACAATCTCCCCCTTTGGATCAAGATCATTACTAAAAAGATTTTAGCAATTCAGTCTTCTTTTTCAGCTCAGAAGATGCAATCTCTTTCTCTAGCTCAGAATGCTTTAGCAAAGTATCTTCAAAGAAAATTTATCTGAAATCAGCATGTCTTCAGAATACTTTGATCTCGCATTTCTTGATTAGCTTTTCTCTTCTCCAATGTCTTGTGAATGTAATGGACTGGACATTTCTTCAAGCTTTAGATTCTCCCCCTTTTTGATGAAAAGTGCAACGACTTCATCAAAACATTGAGTAAGAAATGTAAATCATTTGGAGCCTCTGATCTGTCAATTCAAAAGATATTCATCCAGATCTTTTCAAATCTAGACAAAATAGTCGTGTAACACCTGAATGAACTAATGAATCAGTTAACATGCCTGTCAGTAACACTAAGTCACTGTGTGTAACGAATACACATTGGAAAGGAGCTGTTTGATGTTGACTTCCACAGGGCTTCCATTTAATCATCGAAACACCTCAAAGGTAATTTCTATAAACGTTATGACAAAGAAACTAATTCCTTGGGTGTTCGTGCATGTGTTAGAAACAATTAAGCACTTGATGATTGCTTATAGGCTCAAAATTTGTGTAAACCACTGAGACAACAGTAAGTTAAACACAGACTCAATGTGCATGATTGAAGTGCGAAGGTGGGGCAGACTTCCTTCTTTTCAATATCCAGATTTTCCAAATGAAAATCAGATAGAAAATGTGTTGCTTCCCCTTTGAAAATTTGAAACACTTTCTATTTGAGTAGAAAATGAGTAGTTGGTGAGGTTTGATCAAGAGTTGGCATGGGCTAGTTGCCTGTTTCAATAATGATCACCAAAGAATTGTGAAACATTAGAATTGTGGCTGCCCGGCTCAGAAAAAGTTGGTGCAGAGTTGTGATATTCTTTTAACTCTGTTCTCACACGCTCTTTCTTTTAAACATTTTGCTCACTCTAATCACACTCATTTCTTTTCGACTTGTCACACTCAATCACTATGGATTAACTTCTTGGGTAGAAATCACTGGTTAAGGTGATTTCATAGAAGTTGTGTTTATTCCTAGCACAAAGAAATCCTTGTTTTCCTATTATGCATATGATGCTCAGATATGTTTAACTATTTCAGTTAAAGCACAATGTAGAACTTGAAAATGTTTAAAGTCACACTTCCAATTCATGAATTCGGTTTAAGAATCGGGAAGTGGTTTGAACATTTAGAACAATGTTTTCTATGATTGAAAGTTGTCCACTTATCAAACATATATGAGATTAAGATAAAGGATTGTACCTTAACGTGCGATCTTATATCTCATGAAGCTAAGCTTAAAGTCATAAACATATGAACTTGTAAGCATCTCTCAAAAATTTTGCAAAAGTCTTATGTCAAGTCAAACTAAAATTTATTCACTTAAATTGAAAAGACAAAAAGCAGTAAAGCTATTAAAGTACGAGTTCTGATCAGAAATAATCAGAAGTCATATCCAAACTCCTTTGACTTGAAGAGCTCCCCCTAAAATCTGGCATTACAAAAATTTGACATAAAAGATAAATGCAGAAATCTTATGAGCTCCCCCTCAAAATAAGATTGACCACTTGTCAATTTCTTCTCATACTCCCCCTTGGTAAACAAATTGGCAAGCTGATAATCAGTTTTTACAAAGAAAAGTTTAATTGTTCCTTTTTCGACATGATCTTTAATAAAATGATACCTGACGTCTATGTGTTTGGTCTTGGTGTGCTGAACAGGATTCGCTGTTATTGCGATGGCGCTATTGGAGTCACAGTATATCGAGATTTTGTTGAAGTGGAAATCGTTGTCGCGCAATTGAGTTCTCATCCATAAGACCTGAGAACAGCAGCTAGCAGCAGCTACATATTCTGCTTCGGCCGTTGAAGTTGAAACACAAAGTTGCTTCTTCGATGCCCAACTTACGAGTTTGTCACCGAGGAACTGTACATGTCCTGACGTGCTCTTCCTGTCTAACATACAACCTGCATGATCTGCATCTGTATATGTTGTTAGTTCAAAACTTGTATCTTTAGGATACCACAAACCAAGATCTGCAGTCCCCTTCAGATACCTAAATATGCGCTTCACAGCAGACATATGGATTTCTTTAGGATTGGCCTGATATCTTGCACATAAGCATGTTGAAAAAATTATATCTGGTCTACTAGAAGTAAGATACATCAAAAAACCTATCATCCCTCGATAAGTCCTAACATCAACAGCTTTTCCCGAAGGATCGGTGCCAATCTTAGTACCTGGTGCCATTGGGGTACCAATCGGTTTTGAATTTTCCATTTTGAACTTCCGAAGAATATCCATAATGTATTTTGATTGATTGATAAAAATACCCGATGAAAATTTTTTGACTTGTAATCCGAGAAAGAAATTCATCTCTCCCATCATATTCATCTGAAATCTAGACACCATAAGGTTTGAAAAATTCTTACAGTACATAGGATTTGTAGAGCCAAAAATAATATCATCTACATAGATTTGAATTAAAATGATATCGGCTTTTTCCTTTTTGATAAACAAAGTGGTATCCACCGTTCCTTTTGAAAAAACAGACTTTACTAGAAATTTGGAAAGGACATCATACCAGGCTCGAGGAGCTTGTTTCAGACCGTAGAGTGCTTTGTCGAGAATGTAGACGTGATTCGACTTCTCTTTATTGACAAAACCCTCTGGCTGAGAGATGTAGACTTCCTCCTTCAGAATGCCATTCACAAAGGCAGTCTTCACGTCCATTTGAAAGACCGTGAAGTTCTTGTGGGCTGCCTAGGCTAGAAACATTCTATATGCCTCTAATCGCTCCACAGGAGCATATGTCTCGTCGTAGTCGATTCCTTCCTCTTGTCTGTATTCTTTGGCTACTAGTCTTGCCTTGTTTCGGATAACAGTACCATCTTCGTCTTTCTTTATCTTGAAAACCTACTTCGTACCTATAATTGTTTTACCTTGAGGCTTTGGTACGAGTCTCCAGACTTTGAGATCACCCATTCTGGATCAGCAAGTGCCTCTGATATGCGTGTTGGCTCGAACTTGCTCAGAAAGGAGTCATGCATGCACATATTCATTGATGCTGACCTAGTTTGCACTGGTTTTGATGGATCGCCAATGATCTGGCTTATCGGGTGCTCTTTGGTCCATTTATGTTCATGAGGCAGTGGATTATATGAATGTATGTCAGTTGAATCATCTATAAATCCACTTGTACGTACTTCAGCTTGTTTAGGAGGAATGATGATTGCAGTTGAAGTGGTAGGTTCAGAAGACTCAGCAGGTACAGCTTGTTCTGGCTGTAGATGGATCTGTACAGAACATCCTACCGTTTCAGCTACTTTTGTCTCTTCATCACATGCCACTTCTTCAACTGTTGGAGTCGGCATTTGAATTGGAACTTCTTGTTGAATCGGGGCGTTGGATTCAATAGGAACATCTGAACTGGTTGGATGAGTAGTGGTTAAGTCTTCCATCCTGTCAACCATAACAGATTTATTTACATTAGATCCAAGAAATTCATCATAAAACAATTCAAATAATAAGTCTAAATCAGATATATTATTAGTTGACGTTGATGCTTCATCTGATTTATTCTGTTGAGACGCAGGTTCTGTACTGAGTTACCCAGAAGCTAGTACTCCGGTTATAACGAGTTCTGAACTGTGTTGTTCAGAATCCATCTCTTCATCAAATGTAACGTTGATGCTTTCAATCACCGTCTTTGACTTCTTCAGATAAACACGGAATGCAGTTGATGTCGAGGAATAACCAATGAATATCCCTTCGTCCGTCTTGGCACTGAACTTGTTGAGACTTTCCCTGTCGTTTAGCACGAAACACTTACACCCAAATATATGGAAATATTTGATTGTCGGTGTTCGGTTGTTGATTAAAGCATAAGGAGTCTTCTTGAAACTGCGATGTATCATGGAGCGATTCTGTGTATAGCACGCGGTCGATACAGCTTCAGCCCACAAAAATAGAGGTAAGTCTGATTGACTTAGCATAGTACGAGAAGCCTCGACTAGCGTACGATTTCTTCTTTCGACCACTCCATTTTGTTGAGGAGTACGAGCAGCAGAGTATTGATGTGAAATCCCGACAGAGTCGAGATATTCTTCAACCTTGTTGTTCTTGAACTCTGTGTCGTTGTCTGTTCGTAGAAACTTGACCGGTTTCTGCAGATTCACCAGGGTCGTCTTTAGGAATGTGATGAGAACATCTGGTGTCTCATCCTTTGAACGTAGAAAATTGACCCATGTGTATCGCGAGTAATCGTCCACGAACACGAGTATGTACTTCTTTCCGCCTAGACTCTGAGTTCGCATCGGACCGCATAAGTCCATATGCAATAACTCTAACGGAGCGTTTGTACTTGGTTCAGGCTTTAGTTTATGAGGTGCCCTCTTCATCTTTCCCTTTTCACATGCTGCACAAAGATGTTCTCTTTCATATTTGAGCACTAGAAGTCCTTTGACGAGCTTTCCTCTAACCATATTGTTGATGTAACTGAAGTTGAGGTGAGAGAGCCTTCGATGCCATAACCAACTTTGTTGCATCGAGGATTTCGTCAATAGACAAACCTGGGTGTCATTCTGGATTTTTGACAAGTTAATTGTGTAGAGGTCTGACTTTCTTGTGCCGACCAAGAGTTCCTCGCCTTCTTCAGTGCGAACTGAACACGTCTTGGCTTTGAAATTGACCTCTAAGCTTTTGTCACAGAACTGACCAATACTGAATAGGTTGTGCCGTAAGCCTTCAACATAGCTCACCTTCTTTATCGTGACATTGTCATGTTGTACATCACCGTATCCCATTATTGGAGAAAACTGGTCGTTGCCGAATCTGACTGATCCGCAATACTTCTCTTTAAAATTGGACAACATATCTTTTTGTCCAGTCATATGCTTGGAGCATTCGCTATCCAAGTACCACATATGACGGATCTGCACAAGAGAAATAACAAAACAAGAGATTTAGATAGTCATAAATCAAAATTTAAGACTTTTGAGCATGGAAGAGTGGGTCTTGAACTGATGTGTTCAGAAACCATCGTTTTATCTTTGCAGTGCGGGTCTTAAACTATTGTATTCAAGAACCTAGTTTCTTTGAGTAACGAGTCCTAGACTGTTTTGTCTAGAAGTCATATATGTAAGCTCCCTTTTTAAACTTGATGTTCCTGTAACACAAATTTAGCCTTAGGTACCCACTGGAATTTGGGTCCTACTGTGTTAGCACAAGATTTTGGTACCCATTTCAAATTGGGTCCTCTTTTCTTTTGAAATGCATTTGAAGAATTGGAATGAAATGAATGCACATGATAATTGCCAAACCAATCTTCAGAATCTTGACAAGAGATAGAAACATGTTTATCATAAATAGAAGACTTTCTAGCAGATAAAGATAACTGAAATAATTGCTTCATTGTATATTGTTTACGAGAAACAGCAAGTTTTGAGTTCAAAATATCAACATCAGCAATTAAGACATCTTTACTAGGCGAAGTCTTACTACAAATAACACTACTAAACGATTTAACGGTCTTGTCAAGCTTCTGTTTCGGTTGCCACAGAGATTTAACGTCTGACCTTTGCTTGCTCAGATCTGAAACATGTGAAACTCTTGAGTTAGACTGTTGAGCAACAAACAAATGCTTCTTCTTCGGATTACCAGTAGTGTTCGGTTTCTGTGAATGCGGAGATATATTCTTACCTTTAGCATGTTTAGCTTTCACAGAGACTGAGTTATCAACTTTCGTTGATTTTCCACTGTTAACAGGCATACTGGTTTTTCCTTAAGATTTCATTTCTTAACAAAAGATGAATGGTTAGGAAGTTTTGCATTAAAGTTAAATTGATTAGAACAATCATCTAAACCACCATCAGCGTTCAGAAAATCAAACCCTTTATTTGCTAAACCAAACATATCCTCAGAGTTTGAAGCCTTAGAAATAATAACATTTTTTAACACAGTTGAAAAAACTTTTTGTTCAATATTTATCAAAAGTCTTTCATCTGATAAAGAATTCTTGAGTTCAGAAATTTTACTTTCTAAAACAAGAGGAGGGACATAGTGTTTACCTTGAATAGGATTCGCCTCCATTTCTTTTTCAGAATAACTTTGAAAGATTTTTCTTCTTTTGATATATTGGATTTTCATTATAACTATTATTCATCTTCGCATAATAAAATGGAAGGTGAACTTTAGATGATTTCAAACGTTTTTCAGTTTCGTTGGCTTCATCCTCTTCTGATAGTTTAGTCCAGAAAGTTTTAAACTCAGGGATTCGTCGAGCTAATTTCATAGAAAGATGATCATAATGTGCTGGCACTTTAGACATCCCTTTTTGAAGATAGTGAGGATTCTTATAACCGATTCCCCATCTCTCTATTTCCTCTTTGGGTTTGTTCAGATGAATAGTCTGTTCAGTTTGACCCATTTTGTACAACTTTTCTTCCAAACCTTTTAATTTACCAATTAAAGAAAAGTTTTCGTTGGTACATGAAAAATGCAATTTTGTAAGCTCATATATATCAATCTCACTTTTTGTCAGTTTAGACTTGAGTTCAGAATTCTCTTTAAGAATTATTGTCTTTTCTTTTGCGTTGGTGTCATTATCTCTATGTAAAACCTCAACCAATACTTTCTTCTCAGCAGTTTCATTGCTAAGTTTCTGTATCAGTTGGTTTTTGTCAGTTATAACACCAATTTCTCGCTCAAGATTCGACTCTAACTCTTGTTGTTTTAAAATCATGGCATGCATTTTATTCATGAAATCTGAATACGATAAATCACATACCTCCTCTTCTTCATCATCTGAATCAACTTCAGTATCTGATTCTTTCTTTCCCATCAAGCACATGTTGACGGCTTCATCTCTTTCTTCTTCCTCTTCTTCCTCGTCTGAATGATCAAGCCAGTATTCATCTTCAGCCATCAGTGCCTTACCAGCCTCCTGTTTCTTTGCAAGAAGCATCTTGTTCTTGTAATAATCGGAGTTTCTGACTTTTGGCCTTCGGTAGTCTCTGACATAGTGACCTGTTTTGCCACAGTTGTAGCACATTGGTGGTTCTGACTGACTGGATCCTTCATCTTTAAACTTTCTCTCTTCTGGTTTTCTCTCCTCTATTCTCTTTCCTTCAGACTGATATCTTGTCTCTTCAGGTTTCCTCTCCTCTGTTCTTTTCCCTTCAAATCTCTTTCCTTCATATCTACTTCCTTCAACCCTTTCCTTATGGATGTAGTTGTTCGGACCAGAAGAATATCTCTGACTATTTGAACTTGGCTTTGTGTAGAACTTTTTCTGAAAAGCATTTGACAGCAGAATCATTGCTTGCTTCAGTTGTTCATTTTCATCCTTGTCAGAGTTTGCATAGCCTTCATCTTCTTCTGATTCATACACAATTGTCTTGTTCTTCTTCTTCCTGACAACAAGAGCAACTATGTCTTCAACTGTCTTTCCTTTTTGCCTTTTCTCATCTAGAATTTCATCCACCTCTTCTTCATTTTGTCTGAGGGTTTCATACACCTCATGAAGTGGAATCTCATTCAGATCGTGGATATGCTTCATCTATCTGGCAAATCTTTTCCATTTCGGTTGTAGAATACTCAGGAATTTGACGTTCAACTCAATTTGAGATTTGTAGACCTTATTCTTGCTTAGTTCGTTCAGCAAAGTCACAAACCTGTCATAGTTCTCTTCTAAAGATTCTCCCACTCTGCCTCTAAATTCTTCATAATTATTTAGGCAGTTGGAGATTTTAAGCTGATTCCCAACCTTTGAACCCAGCATCATCTTCTCAAGTTGATCCCACATTTCTTTGTCGGAGGCCTTGTAGCTGTCAATCTTTACATAGATTTCGTTTGGAATTCCTTGTAGAATGTATGACTTATGTTAGAGCATAAATATGTTGGATTCAAGATCATAAAGATTGAAGACAAAAGTTCAAGAAGTCAAAGCTGGAAAAGTCAACTCTTTCTGAAAGTCAAAGTCATTTGTTAATAAAAGTCAAAGTCAATGTAATTGTATTTTGTTTCTTTGTAATTGTTAGAGGTATAAATACCTTGTTTCCCATGTTAGTTGTTGTATCAATCAGTTGTAAGTAAGTGTGTGAGATGTACACGAATTAGAGAGAGAGAGCAGATTAGAGAAGAGTTAATTAGAATACGTTTCTAGTGAGAGAGTCTAGAGAGAGAAAGTTGTAATTTGTAATATTTGAGTTTGGATTCAATGACATATGATTTGGAATTCTCATCTTGAGTGTTTGTTAGCAGTTAGAACTTGATAATAGGGAATATCAATTGGTATCAGAGCAGATCCAAATCGAAAAATCAAGAAATACGAATGTTCATACTGTGTTCTTCAAGTCCAGATCGATTCTGAGTTTTAGTGAGTTTTTGGAGTTGTAATCGATTAGGTTTTATTAGGAAAGTGAAATCGATTGAGTTTGTATAGAAAGATTTGTCAATTGCACTGTAATCAATTCGATTTTTCGAATTTTTGTGATTTTTGTGTTCATGAGTTCTTGACACTGTGTCTGCATCAAATTTGTAATTTTTGTGTATTTGATCGAAATTCTGTGTTAATTTTGTGTTTTAGATGTTTAGACGAGTGAATTGTTGAAGTTTAGTGTTGAGATTTTAGGTTTAGATGAGTGTTTGGTGAATTTGATCGACTATCAAGGTTTGCGGGTGTTCTTCAAAGTTTGCGCTTCATTCAACAAGGTTTGTGTTTGATTCATCGAGGTTTGCGTTTCATTCATCAAGAAGTGAAGGTTTGCGGTTCCTTCTAGAAACGAGAAGCTAAAGTTTGCGTTTCCCTTGAGAAACGAGAAATGGATTTTGCGGGCTTAATGACAAACGCAAAGTAGACGGATTTGAGCTCAGTGACGAGTAGTGGTTTGCGTTTGTATCTAGACACGCAAAGTATATCTTGAATTTGTAACTAGAAACGCAAAGAGTGTCTTGCGTTTGTAACGAGAAACGCAAAGTTTATCATTTGAGCCTGAGTCATGACACACAAAGTCTGATTTGCGTCTGTTTCTCGACAAGCAAAGTATATATTGTATAAGTAAAGTGAAACGCAAAGTAAAGCAAAGTGAGGTTTGCGTTCTATATGAGAAACGCAAAGTGTGATTTGTGTTCCCTGTGTGACACGCAAAGTTGAAGTTTGCGATTGCTGTGTGAAGCGCAAAGCGTGAAAAACTTAGAATATTTTTTTTTTCTGAGAAATTTTCAAAATTGTAATATGCCCTTTAATAGTGAAAAAAAATTTCTCTAGGGGCGCTGCCCCTCAACCCCGCAAGGGCGTTGCCCCTTGACCCCACCCGCTAACCGGGTAGCGGGACCCCCGTGCTAAGTCTGCGAAGGGGGACATAGTTCTGATTGTGATCAAAATTTCTGAATTTTTATTTCAAGTTTTTCTGTATTTCTTGAGATTTCATATTTTGGATTAACGATCATTTTTGTCAAAGTTCTTTTTGTTTACAGGTATTCAAGATGGGATATCTTTCTGATGGTGATGAAAAGAAGATTCACAAGCTCAAATTAGAAAACAAAAATCTTGCTTCCTCAGTTGACTACTACACAAAGAAGTCAAAGAGATATTCTGATGAAAGGAAGCTACTGAGAGAAGAAGTCAGTGTGTTAAAGAAGATAAATGAAGATCTGCTGAAACAGACTTCTGGGCTTAATGAAGAAAAGGTCTTGTTTTTGGAAGTTGAAAACACTGAGTTAAGGAACAAGATTTCAGAATTAGAAGATCACATTGTCAAGTTTCAGCAAACAGGGTGTACTAATGAAAAGAAGATCTTTGAATTAGAATTGCAAATTGTTTAAGACAGATCAGTTTTTGAGAAAGAAAAGAAGACAGTTGAGCTAAAATGTTTAAAACTTTCTCAACAAATCTCTGATTTTGAGAAAGTAATCATTCTGGAAAGGGAAAATTTTTCCAAAGAGAAGAAGTTAATAGAGCAAAAGAATGTTGGGATATTCAAAGAAATATCTGGTCAGATGACAGATGCTGAAATGGGCTCTGAGGAAGAAAGAAGCTTATTTGAAGCAGAGATAAAGAAGCTAACTGCAAAGCTATCTGAGCTATCTACTTGTGTGCTTAAAGAGCAGCAAACAAAGTCTGAATTTGAGACGAAGATTGATCTTATTGTAAAAGAAAGAGACGGTTACTCTTCAAAGGTAAAAGAGCTTGAAAAGATTGTTTCAAAGGTAGTGGTGACTGAGCAAATGACTCCAGAGTCAAAAATCCACACACCTAGAAATAGTTCAGCTGGTTCTAACAAGACCGCCTCAAGTTCACATCAGAAAACTGTTTCTACAAAAAGGTCAGTTAAATCTTTTGATCAAATTCGTACAACTAACATTTTCTATGATCAAAATGTAGATGGTTCAGGTGCACATAGAAGAAGAAGAAGATATCAAGAAGAGAAGCTGGTTTGGAAGTTAAAACCAGTTGAAGATGAGAATAAGGAAGAAAAGAAAGGAAAGAAGGAAGAGAAGACAGGTAACAAATCATTTGTATTTGCCTCAAATGCAAAGAAGAACAAAGTGCTGAAAGGTAAACCTGATTTTGTTTACTCGAGAGATCAAATGATCAGGTTATCTAAAAAGAGGTATTGTTCTTATTGTCATACATATGATTTTGTTCATAAAGCAAGTGATCATTACTGGTATGGTTCTTATTCAGTTACTCCCATACGAACTGCAACTAACACACATGGACCCAAATACCAGTGGGTACCAAAATCGAAGATTGATTCTATGTTGCAGGCACCACAAGTCAAGGGGGAGTAAGAGAACCAAGGCTTCTAAGTAAATCAGCTTGGGACCCGTACTTCAACGGAGTTTAACTTCTAAACACAACAGTTTAGGACTCGCTCTTCAATGATGAAAAAGAAATGCTACTCCCGGGCTGATAAGAGAGTGTACTCAGATACTCTAAAGAGGAAATCAACCTTCAAGGGGGAGTACATAAATTTTTTTGGAAATATGTATTCGAAAGATATGACGAACTACACTTCAAAGGAAGTTGTAGATCTCTATCATGTGCTTTTTCACTGATAAATCTCAGATGCATATTTTCAGGGGGAGTAAAGGATATGATTTCTGATTATTTCAGATCAGAACTCGTACTTTAATCGTTTTATTGTTTTATGTCATTTACATTTGAATAAATTTTGTGAATAAATTTGTTTTGACTAGACTTTGAGACTTGTGCAGGATGAGAGAAGCTGACAAGATCATATCTTGATGACTACAACTGATTTTATGAGAATTAAGAATGAGCGGAAAAGGTAAATTTCTTATCTTAATCTCAAATGTATTTGAAAGAAAGACAACTTTCAGATATAGAAAACATGTTCTTAAATGTTCAGACCACTTCCCGATTTTTAAACAGATTTTATAATTTGGAAGTGTGATTTTAAATGTTTTAATTTTAATTTTTGTGCTTAATTGATAAACAAACCGTGTGTTTCCAAAGATAAATACTTGCGTATTGTCTTTTCTATATACTTTCAAGTATTCACACACACCGGGTTGACTTTTTGTTCTAAATGTTCTTACCATGTCTCATATTGAAACATATTTTTCGATGGTAAGACACCCCGCGTGTATTTCAAAGATTTTTGAGCGATATTTCATTTCGAAGTGTTTTCATTCAAGAATGTCTATATTTTTGTTTCATATAGACTATACCGTTATTCTTGACCATAAGCCTTAATTGCTATATCATTCATTTCTGATCATTTTCATACAATGTCAGATTTTCAAACAAGTCTTTTGCATTCATTTTCATTCATTTCAATATACTTGTTTGAAAATACTTCCATGTTTCAAAATGCTCATATATTTATGATTATATCATCTGAACATACATTTTATCTGACATTTGTATATGAGCTTTAACTGATAAAGTTAAATCATCTGAGCAACACGTGCATTATAGGAAATATGCGTTCTTTGTGCTAGGACTTAACTGAACTTCTATGAAATCACGTTAACCAGTGATTTC
This sequence comes from Arctium minus, assembly GCA_954870635.1. Lineage (NCBI taxonomy): Eukaryota > Viridiplantae > Streptophyta > Magnoliopsida > Asterales > Asteraceae > Arctium > Arctium minus. The sequence goes on from OX941080.1 coordinate 53,984,349, forward strand.
TACCCAAGAAGTTAATCCATAGAGATTGAGTGTGAGGAGTCTAAAAGAAATGAGTGTGGGTTGTGTGATGAGGTAAAATGGAAAAGAGAGTTTAGTTAGTAGTGAGCTTAATGATTAAAAGAAAGAAGATGTGAGATCAGAGTAAAAGAATATCAAACTCTGCACCAACTACTTTCTGAGCCGGGCAGCTACATTACTAGCGTTTCACAACTCTTTGGTGAACGTTATTGAAACAGGCAACTAGCCCATGCCAACTCTTGCTAAAACCCCATCAACCACTCATTTTCTTCTCAAAAAGAAAATGTTTCACATTTTCAAGGGGACGCATCATATTATCTATCTGGTTTTCATTTGAAAAATCTGGATATTGAAACAGAAGGAAGTTTGCCCTACCTTCGCACTTCAATCATGCACATTGAGTCAGTGTTTATCTACTGTTGTCTCAGTAATTTACACAATGTTGAGCCTTATTAAAAGCAATTATTCGTGCTTAATTCTTTCTACACATGCACGAACACACAAAGAATTTGTTTCTTTGTCATAACATTCATAGAAATTGCCTTTGTGGTATTTCGATGATTGGATGGAAGCCCTGGGGGAGTGAACATCAAAAAGCTCCTTTATATTGTGTATTCGTTACACACAGTGACTTTGTGTTACTGACAGGCATTTTAACTGATTCATTTGTTGATTCAGGAATTACATGTTCTTATTTTGTCTGGATTTGAAAAGATCTAGATGAATACTTGGTTATGGATCACAGAATCAGAGGCTCAGTTTGACATATCAGAATGGTCAAAGACATTTCTTGGAATAAAAGTTTTAATGATATCGATGCTCAAATCATCAAAAAGGGGGAGAAGATATCAAGAAATGCGTATTTCAAAGAAATGTTAAAGTTGAAAGAATTGTCCAGAAAGAAGTATTTGTATTCGATATGGAGAGAGATATTTCAGATTTAAAGTTTGATCAAAGTTGATAAGCGAAAGTTCAAAGAATTTCGAAAGCAAGCAGATTTTGAAGAAAGTTGGATAAATCATTCAGAGCTGAAAATGAAGATAATTTCTTTCAATGTCTGAAAGAGGTTTGCTTATAACCTTGGGGGAGATTGTTACTATTTTTGAAGATCATACGTTGGGAAGATTGTTGAAAGTTTTTGAAGACAAAGCTAAAGAAGAATTTCTTTGTGTTAAGGGGGAGTTTGTATATCATGTTTGTTTAAAAAGGGGAGATTACAAGTGAAGATACAGATTGTTTAAAGGGGGAGTTACTTCAATCGAGCTTAAAGAAAGAAGATTGCATTGCTAAATCTTTTTGTAATCATCTTGATCCAAAGGGGGAGATTGTTAGAGCATAAATATGTTGGATTCAAGATCATAAAGATTGAAGACAAAAGTTCAAGAAGTCAAAGCTGGAAAAGTCAACTCTTTCTGAAAGTCAAAGTCATTTGTTAATAAAAGTCAAAGTCAATGTAATTGTATTTTGTTTCTTTGTAATTGTTAGAGGTATAAATACCTTGTTTCCCTTGTTATTTGTTGTATCAATCAGTTGTAAGTAAGTGTGTGAGATGTACACGAATTAGAGAGAGAGCAGATTAGAGAAGAGCTAATTAGAATACGTTTCTAGTGAGAGAGTCTAGAGAGAGAAAGTTGTAATTTGTAATATTTGAGTTTGGATTCAATGACATTTAATTTGGAATTCTCATCTTGAGTGTTTGTTAGCAATTAGAACTTGATAATAGGGAATATCAACTTAGCTAATCTGTCGCCTTTAGCTCTTCTGAGGTTATCATCTTCTAGCTCATGATACTTAAGTTCAACCTGAGTCGGCACGGTTCCAACCAAACGAGTCGTCAGGACTGGTTTCATAACCCCTTCTTCTATAGATTTCCTGATGAAATCACCCAACTCATGTCTGTCAACAAAGTTCAGGAACCTATCTTTCCACTGTTCGTATTCTCCTTTAAACAGAATTGGTGGCTTGGTGTAAGTTCCGATTGCAAGGGCTTCTCTGGAAGTCATTTTGAAGAAAATTTTAAGTCTGGATTGGAGCAAAGAGAGGTTTGCGTATCAAGGTTTGCGTGCGCAAATGGAGGTTTTTGTGTCAAGCGGGTTGCGCAAACTGAGGTTTGCGTATCAAGCGGGTTGCGCAAAGTGAAGTTTTGCGTATCACGTTAGATGCGCAAAGTGAACTTTGCATTTCGAGAGGTTTGCGCAAACTGGCCTTGATCTTTGCGTATCCTTCTTGTTGCGAGAAGTGAAGTTCAAGGTTTGCGTATCAAGAGTGCACCGAGAAGTGGAGTTTGCGTAAGTCGTTGGATGCGTGAAGTATGCTTTGCGTGTTGCTTGAGATGCGCAAAGTGGACTTTGCGTTTCACGTTGGTTGCGCAAAGTTGGGTTTGCGTATCAGGTTGGATGCGCAAAGTTGGGTTTGCGTATCAGGCGTGTTGCGCAAAGTAAGCTTTGCGTGTGTTCGTCTTCTGGTTTGCGCAAGTTCGTCTGTACTTCAATAATTTCGACTTTTCAACCTGTTTTTCCAAGATTAACAGACCCAAACTCTACCAATATGTCTAGAAACACTTCTAGAACTGAATGCTATCACTCGATCTCGATAAAACACACTTTTTGAAAATAAATTTGATGGCACAGTAACTTTTTGTAACTCGAACTCAGAACACAAAATCACCAAAATGGAACTCGATTAAAGCTTTTTACTGAAATTAAATCAACACAACTCGATCTAGCAACCTAATCGATCACAACTTGATCGATTTTAACACTTAAAACACTTAAAATCTCGAAATCGATTTTCAAATAAGAACACAGAGTCGTTTTTCTTAAAAAAACTTGATTTTGATCTTAATCAGGCTCTGATACCAATTGTCGGTCCACGCAATATTTATCAAGTTTATAGAATACGACACAATAACGATTACCAACCTGTATTGATTATAACAACGGTTACAGGATTGATCGATTTAAGCTATAGATGTGTTATCTGTTTTTCTCTCTGATTTACACCTTTTAGTGTGTGTTTCTGTGTGTCGATTATATTTGATCTGAGAGAGTTGTTGAGATCTGATATTATCTCAAGCTTCTTAAACACACTAACCTTACAACCACTTGCAATAAACTATAATAAAACTAACAATAATATCTAATATTTAGATATTATCAATCTAACTAATAACTAATAAAACATTAGATATTTAGTTATGCTAAATATCTAATTACATCAAATACAAATAAACAATAAACATTAATTACTTTGACATTTTATTACAAACGACATTAGACTTTATATCGAGAGCGACTTTTCGGGCTTTAGCTTCAGATTGGATCTTCAGATTGGATGATCTTGAATCCAATGAGACTGTGGTCTAACAGTTCCCATTTGGAGACGAATTATACCACAATGGTGGATTTTGACCAAATAATATTTTGAGCGTGAAATTGCATAAGCATTGAGTAAATGCATATTTTGACTTATGTTAACTTTTATTGAGTAGTCACATAAATGTGGAGTCTATTGATTTGATTTTGACTCAATGGGTTATGGGGACATGTATCCCTGTTAAGGCATTAAATTGTATTTAAGATATGTTGTAAAGTCAAAGTTGTAAAAATCAAAGTCTAGCTGATGTCTAGTCTTGAAAAGTCAAACTTGTCTTAGTTTTATGCTTTGTATTTCATAGGTATAAATACCTTTCTTGTAATCTTGTGAAGGTGTGTGCAACTACATGTGACTATTGGGAGACTTGTAACATTTTGTAAGATCAATGATATATGACTTTCTCTCTCTACACATTTTCTCTCTCTACACATTTTCTCTCTCTAGAACTTTACATTGATTTGTATTGTTTGAGCTTGAATCTGTGACTATCAATTGGTATCAGAGCTAAGCAAATAATTCAGATGGGATTTATTTAGAAGATTTGGTCAATTTGGTCAATTTTTGGCACAAATTTTGGCAAAAATCTTGAAGTTTGCAAGTTTTTCAAGAACTTACGGTAAATTTTCGAATTTTCATGTATTTGAGTTTCTTGGATTCATTTTTGCTTGGGTTATAATCGATTTTAGTAGTAGATCATTTATTGTTTAAATTGTGTGATCAAACTCACAACAGATTGTGTGAATTTGATTAATTTGTCAAATTTTTGATTAAGAGTTGTAAGAAACTGTGTTTGTCTTGAATTGTGCGATCTAGTTTTTTTTAGTTGAAATCATCAACTAAGAAGTTGTTCAGAATCGATTTTTGATCAATCCTGCAAAGTTTCATCGAGAAATTCAGAGAATTGTGGAAGTTATGGCAAATTTTGAGGTTTGTAGTGTACTTATCATAAGATCCACATTTATCGCAAGTTCATCAGCTTATCGCAACATTCATCAAAAGTTTCTGAGGAAGGTTATCGCAAGGCATTGTCTGCGACAAGTGAACTTATCACAAGTAAGGTGTTGAGACAAGTTACTATGCATTCCACGTTGGTTGCGACAAGTGAAGTAATCGCAAGAAGAAGGTTGCAACAAGTCCACTTATCGCAAGGTACTGATTACAAAAAGTTACTTATCGCAAGCCATTGGATGCGACAAGTTACTGTTCATCATTAAGTGGTTGCGACAAGTGAGTTTCTTTGGTCTGCGATAAGTTGAGGAAATTGCACAAGAAGTTTGCGACAAGTTCTTGTTCATGCCATGTTGCCTACAACAAGTTCAATGCTTATTTTTTTTGTCGCAACCCATTGCCCTAAGTCACAAGACCCGAGGAGTCCCATTACTAGAATGACCTGTTATACATGTCATTTTAAGAAAAAGTGTTAGGCTAAAGCCTAGAGAGAACAAACAGTTATATTGGAGAAGACATTAAGTTTTAATGTGATAAGTACGGATAAGTAGATAAATAAGCATGGATAGACATTCACTTTTATATAAATACCTCTTGGGTTGACGGGAGAGTCCCTCTTACCAACATAAGTGATGGAACATAAAAGTAGGCCATTTGTCATGTTAGTAAAGCCAATCACATAATCATACATGTATTGGATGTTGAGCTCGGCTACTTAAATCGTACACCCATGGAATGTCAACTTCAACCCCTCTTGTTCATGCCACATTGATTAATAGACCCCATGTTAGGTCACTAGAGGGGGACAATCTGTTCATGAAATTATAGCTTGCGACAAGTTTTTTATTTGACCAATTTCAGTTTATTTTCTGATTCTTTGTTAACGATCATTTCAAGTTCATTTTTTTAGGATTTAATCAAGATGGAAACAATTATTGATTCAGTGATAGTTCAGTACATCAATCTTTATCTCCATTACAGAGATGAAAATGAGGATCTCAAGCAACAACTTTCCAAATTTATGAAAGAAGCAAAAAGAGAAGATACAGATTCTCCGGATCAGATGAAAAAGCTTGAAGAGAAAGTTATATATTTGGAAAGTGAAAATGTTGAACTAAGAAAGACATTTTCTGTATTTGAAAAGAAAATTTTTGAAAATGAAAGAAAATCTTCCGTACAAAAAATCATCTAATTTTTCAATGAAATCATTTGAAGAGAAGAAAGTTGGTGAGCTAAAATGTATCATACTTTCAAATCAAATTTCTGACTTCGAGAAAGTTTTGATAATTGAGAGAGACAATTTTGAAAAAGAGGGGAAAGTTTCTGAAACTAAACGAAAATCTTTTGAAGAAAATACTGTTGAGCTTTCATTGAGAATTTATGATTTGGAAAAGACTTTGGAAAGAGAAAGAAAGGAGTTTGAAGAAAAGAAAATCATTTTTTAGGATGAAAAGAAGAGTTTTCAGAAAAAGAATGTTGTGATTTTTAAAGAAATATCAGATAAAAGAATGAGTTTTGAAAAGGATTATGAATCGAAAAGAAAAGTCTTTGAGACTGAGATAAAGAAGCTTTTAAGGAAATTATCTGACTTGTCAACAGATATTATGAAAGAGCAGAATACGAAGTCTGAATTGCAAATGATTGATTTTCTTGCTGAAGAAAGAAACAGTTACACTACTAAAGTTAAAGATCTTGAAGGAACAAAAAAGTCTGGATACTATTATTCAATCACATCCGGATGATTCAGATGACTCTGAATGTTCTTTTAAGATCGCTTCACGTTCACATCATACAATTGTTTCTTCACAAAGGTCAATTAAATCAAATGATCAGATTCGTACTTTTAACAATTTTTAGATCATTCTTTTCATGACTTAAGTAAGAACATTTCAGTCTTTGAGTCTGTCAAAATGGAATGGAGGGTAAAAGGATCAACTTCTGAGAAAGATACTCTAAAGGCATTTGTTCCTAAACATCAAGTGAACAAGAAGAACTATACTTTTTAAGGTAAATCTTTTGTTAACTCTAATATAATCTACTCTGTAAACCATTTAATCAGGTTAGCACAAAATAAAATTTGTTGTTCTTATTGTGGAACAAATGATTTTGTTCATAAAAATCATGTTCAATACTGGTATGGTACTTACAGGATTTCTTCAAATAGAACTGCACCTAACAAATCATGACCCCAAGTTCCGTTGGGTACCAAAATCCACTTAATCTGTTTTGCAGGTTCATCATGTGTAGTGCTCAATGTGAGAAGTATAACCTACACATGACTGTAAAACAGAAGAAAAGTTGTGTAGAATTTGAAGAATAGTACTTGTGCTTTCAATGTTTCAAATATTGAACATATGCATGTTTTCAGAAGATGAGATTCTAATTTTGATTAAATATGTGCTTATTGATAAATTTTTATGCATTTATGTAGGGGGTAAGAATATTGATTTATGAGTACATCTGTTCATAACTCGTACTTCAAAGAATTTTGGCTTCTGAATAATTCAGTTCAGAACCCGGTTTAATAAGATGTTTGACTTCTAATCATATCAGATCATGACTCGTTCTTCAACGATATTGACTTCTGAGTTACTTTTATCCTAGTAATTCAAAACTCGTTTTAATGATTAAGAATATTTTCATCCAAGTCTTGTTATATGTGCAGATAAAGATCTTTTGCAAATGTTAAGGGGATCCTATCTGATTTTAAATCATTTTATCATGATTTGATGGGGAGCTCAAATATTTTTGAATGTAATTATTTTCTGATCTTAATCTCAGATTGTTTGAAAGAAAAACGACTTTCAAGCAGGAAAAATGTTTTCCTAAATGTTCAAACCACTTCTCTATTTCAAACAGATTTTATAAATTTAGAAGTGTGATTTTAAATATTTTTCATATTGATCTCGAATCATAACATCATTTCTGATCGTGTGTTTCCAAAGATTAATATGTGTGTATTATCTTGTCTATACTTTCAAGTATTCATACACACCGGTAAAATTTCTTATTGTCTTTGTTATTACCACGTCTCAAAATGAAACAATTTTTCGATGGTAATACACCTGTTTGTATTCAAGTTGTTGAGCATCATACATTCTTTCAACTTGAGCGTTTATTTCAAAATTGTTTATATTCGTTCATATAAACACTATCAAATTCTTTGATACCCTAATCCTTCATGTTTATCTTTCATGATAATTGATTTGTGAAACATTGTCAGATTCTCAAACAAGTCTTTTGAATTCATTTCATTCATTCAATATCCTTGTTTTGAGAAATCTTCAAAGTTCAAATGCTCAAATATTAATGATATTCGTGTGGAGCATTCATTCTGATGACAATTGTTGGATCAGTAATTGTATTCAAGATTAAAGTTCAGGGTTCAAATTGTATTTATTTAATAGTTAAGTTGTAATTGGGCCCAAGCCCATTTGGCTTTATACGCCTAAGTATTTATAGGTTTTGTTTATTAGGTTTTAGGTTAATCTCTCAATTATACAATTATCATATTAGTGAGGTAGCCGTATTCTCTGTAATCACATTCAAGGTAACAAGAACACACACTGGTTTTCATTGTTTAATCAAGGGATCGTGGTATGTTATTCTGATCTGTTTATCTCTTGATCTATATTATTGTGTGTGATTGTTTATCAACTAGTTATCTGGGTTTAACAAGTGGTATCAGAGCCTAAAGAATCAAGTTTTCTGGATTAAAACTGAGTTTATCGACTTCCTACTGTGTGAAAATTGATTTCTTGAATTAATGTGTTTTTATGCTTGAAATCGATCTAATTAGATGAGTTTCATGCTATTGAAGGTTATCTGATGATTTAATTGCACTGTAACTCTTAAATTGATTGAATTTTTGATGCTTTCTAGACTCTGGTTTCTCATATCTTGCGACCACTGTGTTTATTAAATTGAAACTTGAAAGTTGATTTTAGTCATTGGTGTTGATTGCATTCTGATTGATATATGTTTTGGGTTACAAAAGTCTGAGATCTGCATTGGGTTCCTGTGTTTTGTGTGGTTTCTGGGTTAATTATCGTCGTTCTGGGTCGAAACTAAGAACATAACGGTCATTATTCATCACTCTCTATACCGGTCAGCTTACTCACAAAAATCCCGGTCAGCAGCATACCGGTCAAATACACCGTATCGGTCCATATCCATACCGGTCACGGACTTTTGGTCGACACACTCTTGTCCGATCGACAGGATACCGGTCGAAGCACCTCTCCGGTCGTGCAACATATCGGTCACATCCTATCGATCACACTATACCTGTCGTAAGACCTGTCCGGTCAGAATACCGGTCGATGAGTTCCCGGTCAAGCAAGTTACCGATCAAGCAAGATCCCGGTCGACACCTCTTTTGCGCCAACAGTTACTTGCGCAAAACCACACTTTGTGCCACCTGCGATTCACGCAAACCTCCTCTTTGCCTGACCCACCTCTCATGCAAATCTCACTTTACGCCATTCACGGTTCACGAAAAACCTTATTTCGCGCGACCTGTGTTCTCGCTCGAATCGTCCTTTGCGCCACTGCCTTAGCTTATTTTTGCGCCAGATTTTCTGTGGTTACTCTATTTGTGTATTTTACTGTGCGAGTACTGCATTTAATTATTTTTGGAAATTTATCTTTCTGAAAATTTTTGAGTGTAGTTTTTATCCAACTCTTGATTCTAACGATCTCATCTAGTTGATTGTCTTGGTACAGATAAGTTTGATTTCTAACCATACAACTAAAGATGTCTGAAGGTTATAGCTATGATTTTGACAAGATGATTTTTTCTGAAGCAAAAGCAAATGTTAAACGTCTTGCTGGACAGTTGTCAAGATATACAAGCATGAATTTTGATTATGATAAGGAGAATAAAAAGCTCAAATCCGAGATATTACCTCTTAAAGCTGAGAACAAGGATTTAAAGATTCAGAACTCGTCTCTTCTTACTCAGATCAATGTTTTAAAACAACATTCAAAAGATTCAAAGAAAGATTTCATCTGTTCAGTATGCATTATTGATTCTAAAATTAATTTTGCAGGAATAATTGAGAAAGAAAGAAAAGAATTTGCTAAGAAATTCTCTGATTTCTCCAGAAAAGCCTTTGAAGAGAAGAAATCGTTAGAGCTTAAATGTGTTAAGCTTCCTCAACAAGTTTCAGACTTTGAGAAGGTTATCATTCTTGAGAGAGAAAAGGCTGAGAAAGAAAAGAAGAAAGCTGAGCAGAAGGAAGTCAATAAAGACTTTTCTAAAGAAAAGAAAGATCTAGAGACTGAGATAGCTAAGCTGACAAGAGAGCTATCTGAGCTATCAACAATCATTCTGAAGGAAAAGAAGACGAATTCTGAATTGCAAAAGAAGTTTGATCTGATTGAAAAGGAAAGAAACAGTTTGAAAAGGAACTTGAAAAGATCGTATTCAAGGTGAAGCTAACTGAGCACAAGACGCCAGAGTCAATAGCTCAATCACCGAGAGATAATCAAACTGATTCAGATTGTTCACTCAAAAAGGCTTCGAGTTCACATTTTTCAAATGTTTTCTATAATCCTTTCTGTGATTTAGATGTTGGTCTTACTTCTAAATCTACTGATCAGATTCGTCCTTCTAACCTTTTCTTTGACAAAAACGTTGATGGTTCAGGTAACTTCAAGAAAAACAAGTCTCAGAAGAAAAGGTTCTGGAGAAAAGAAGATGAAGAAAAAGACAGAGGAAATTGGATCTGGAGAATTAAAGGATCTCCAGAGGAAAAGAATAAAGATAAATCATTTGTGCATACATCAAATGCAAAATGGAACTATGCCTCAAAAGGTAAAACTTTTGGCAAACCTGATCTGGTTTACACAATCAATCAATTGATCAGGTTAGCACAAAAGAAAATTAGTTGTTCCTATTGTGGCTCAAATGATTTTGTAAGAAAAGATTATGTGAATAACTGGTATAGTTCTTACTTTATATCTCCCACTAGAACTGCAACTAACCCATTAGGACCCAATTACCAGTGGGTACCAAAAGCTAAATTTGTGTTGCAGGCACCCAAGGTTTAAGGGGGAGAAAGAACGATGACTTCTGATTACTACAGATCAGGACTCTTGCCTCATTGTCAAAAAAGTTGACTTCTAAGTACAACAACTTAGGACTCGATCTTCAATGACAAGAATAATGACTTCTAGACAATACAGTCTAGGACTCGGACGTCAATGTCAAAGAGTTTGACATCTGCATTACATCGGTTTAACGATTGAGGATTATGCACATATTAAGGGGGAGCTTAATATTTCTACTGATATATTTTTCTGATTTAACTGACTTTTTACAGGTATCAAGGGGGAGGATATCTGAGTTTTGTCAAGGATACTTCAATGAAAATATTCATTTCAGGAGAAGTTAAGGATTCTGATTTACAGGTATATCTTTCTAATCCTTACACTCTATCACTTGTTGAAAGATGAACAACTTTCACTTGTGAAAAATGGTTTCTTAAATGTTCAAACCACTTCCTATTCTTCAAAGATTTTCATGAATTGTGAAGTGTGATTTTAAATGATTTTTGGATACTTAATTGACAGAGAGCTTAATTGCCAACCTCTTTTTAGTTTGAGGGGGAGAATTGCATTTTCAAAAACACTTATGCTTTGACTTCTCCAAATTTTATTCTTCATGTTTGTATTCCTTTGTGCTTACATGTACAAAAGGTTGTTGAACAACACGTTCTTTTAGGAAAATACATGGGATTCAGTGTGAGCTTAACAGAACTTCCATGGATTCACGATAACCAGTGTTTCCTACCCAGGAAGTATTCCCTGAGTGATTGAGGGGAAAGGGGTCAAAAGATTGAGTGTTGGTGTGTGAAGAGGTAAAATGAAAAAGAGAGATTGGTTAGACGTGAGCTTTAAAAGAAAGAGGGTAAGAGAACAGAGTAAAAGAATATCAAACTCTGCACCAAACTTCTTTCTGAGCCGGGCAGCCACATTATCTGCTATTTCACATTTCTTCATGAAAGACATTGAAAAAGGCACCTAGCCCATGCCATCTCTTGCATACAACCCCACCAGCTACTCATTCTTTTCTCAAAAAGAGAATGTTTCACATTTTCTTGGGAAGCAGCACATATGCTATTGGTTCTTCATTTAGAAGATACTAATATTGAAAAAGAAGGAAAGTTGCCCCACCTTCGAACCCTTTCTCATTCACATTGAGTCGTTGTGTAATTTGTTGTTGTCTCAACAAGTTTAAATACTTTGAGCCTATAATGAAAACCAAATCATCTATGCTTATTTTTTTTACACATGCACAAGCACACAGAAATTCGTTTTCTGTCAGAACGTTCATAGATAACCATGTGTTATTCGATGATTGAATGGAAGACCTGGGGAGCCAACATCAAAGCCAGTTCCTTATATAGTAACTTTGTGTTACTCAGTAACTTTGTGTTACTGACAGGCATTTTAACTGAGTCATTTATTGATTCAGGGTTACCAATTTTATTTGAATCTGAAAAGATTGAAATAATCACTTTTTTCCATTTGGAAAGACTGCTCTTATTTCCACACAGGGATCTATACATGAAGACAGTGCTTAACTGAATTCTATAAAGACAAGGGGGAGATTGTTTTGCTATGTTTTGATGATGTTGATTCTCACCACTCATCAAAAAGGGGGAGAATAATCAAAAAGGGAGAATATAATCTAAAGACTGCTGAAGAATTTCAAAGATATCAAAGTGTCTGAGCTTATTTGAAGTTTATTTGAAGTCTGACTGAAGATGATCGTCAGAGACACTGAGACACTTCATTTGAAGATGATTTGAAGATGAAGACTATGTAAAGATACAAGTTTTGAAGTTTTCAATGTTATATCAGATACAGTTTTCAAACGTCATATCCAAAGATATCTTAAGTTTTCAAGAGAAGTGAAGACCCGAAGCAAATTGCCAAAAAAAATTTAATCTTGAATCCAAAGGGGGAGATTGTTGGATCAGTAATTGTATTCAAGATTAAAGTTCAGGGTTCAAATCGTATTTATTTAATAGTTAAGTTGTAATTGGGCCCAATCCCATTTGGCCTTATACGCCTAAGTATTTATAGGTTTTGTTTATTAGGTTTTAGGTTAATTTCTCAATTATACAATTATCATATTAGTGAGGTAGCCGTATTCTCTGTAATCACATTCAAGGTACCAAGAACACACACTGGTTTTCATTGTTTAATCAAGGGATCGTGGTATGTTATTCTGATCTGTTTATCTCTTGATCTATATTATTGTGTGTGATTAACAACAATGTCATTCAAATGTTGAGATTCATATTTTTTCAAGCTAAACTGTTGCATAACACATTTTTTAGGACAAAATTTCATGGGATCGGTGTGAGAGCATAAAGAACTTCTATGGATTTAGTTTAACCAGTGTTTACTACTGAAGAAGTTATCCTTGAGTGATTGAGGGGTGAATAGTCAACATCAAAGAGTAGGGGAGGAAGTTCATCCGGTTGAACAACCTCATAGTTATGAGCGGTAAATGTAAATGAGAGTTTGGTTAGAAGTGAGCATATTGAAAATAGACAGAGTTAAAAGAATAAGAGAACTTTGCACCAACCATTTGTCAGGAGAGCATCCACGTTACTGTTGTTTCACATTTCTTTGGTGAACATCATTGAAACAGGCAGTGAGCCCATGCTAACTATTGATTTTAACCCCACCAGCCACTCATTTTTTTCTTAACAAAGAATTGTTTCAATTTTTCTTGGGGACGTAGCATATAATCTATCTGATCTTCATTTGAAAGATTTGGATATTGAAAAAGAAGAAAGTTTGCCCCTGTTGATCCAAACTCTCTCAGTGATTTGATAACGACCCTCTTCTATACCTAGTTAAAATTAAATTTTAATATGTATTTGTGTTTCACCATTAGCGATCAGACTGAGTTTGTTCAGTTATCGCTGATGATCTCTCTTATAAACGCTCATATGTATTAGTGTTTCACTATCAGCGATCAGACTGAGTCTGTTCAGCTATCGCTGATACTCACTAATGTAAACGTAATCCCTGAAGACAAGTTTCAAGTCAACAGATGTTCATAGTTGAATCGAAGATGAAGCTGTTGAACAAAGACAAGTCTACTAGTGACCTGATGCGGATATCAGTGAAGCAAAAGACGACTCTACTCATACGCGAAGAAACCTGAGGAAAAGCTTCAGCGATAGCTGAACCTTTTTATATCTCTAAAGGAAGAGATATTCAGCGATCGATGATCACTTAGCTTATGCCTCAAGTCTCTTTTGTCTTTCCATGCACAACCAGTACGATGTGTCAGAACGGACATACCTCTGCCACAATTCGTACAAAAACTTTGTCAACTACACTGTTCATGATACGGCCAAAAGCATGTCTCCCAAAGTCAGACTCCCAAAGCCAATCACTGAATGACACGTGTAAAGTACCCTGCCATGCATTTAATGCATAGGGTATAAATAGAAAGATTACCTCTCCATCAGAGAGTGTGCTCTCTTCTTGAACTTAGATAGAAACCCTTCTTTTCTATACCTCTCAAATCCCCATTCTCTATATTCTTGTGCAACCATCTTAGTGTTTTCTTAAGTTTGTTTAGATTGAGTTCTACTTAATCTTATTCCGCAACAGACTTGTAAATTGTGTTTGATTTATCAATAAACAATTTATTAAACTTTAAATTATGTGTTTGTATTCAACCCCCCCCCTTCTACAAACTTGTTAAGCACCTCCGGGACCAACAAGTGGTATCAGAGCAGATTGTTTAATCTGATAAACAAGATCTTGCTTTATTCCCTTCCTTGCTATTCTAAAATGGCACTTAACACAAACACAAAATACTATGATAATGGTTCACTTTCTAAACCTCCTCGATTTAGCAGAGATAACTTTTCTCTCTGGAAAAATCGAATGATGCTATTTCTTGATGGTGCAGATCCCACTATACCTGAGTACGTAGCAAACGGACCCTATGAACCTGTCCAAATCATAGCTTCCGTTCCAGCTACTGCCACCATTCCTTTTATTCCTGAACGCTATATTGCTAAGGAAATCAGACAATGGAGTGATGAAGACAAAAAGAAGGTTGGTATCGATGCAAGGGCAAAGACCATTATCTCTATGGCTCTGCCTGATGAAGTTTTCCATTCCATCATGCATGTTAAAACTTCTAAAGAAATGTGGGAAACCATATGTGTTCAATATGAAGGCACCACTGAAATCCAAGAGACTCGAAAGATTAACTTGGTAAGACAGTATGAAAGTTTCATCGCTGGTAAGAATGAATCTCTCTCTGATGTTCATCAGCGGTTTAACTGCCTAATCATTGATCTAAGAACCGTTGGTAGAACCTATTCAAATTCTGAGGTCCTAACAAAATTCTTGGAATGTCTTCCTGAATGCTGGGACTGTTATTGAATATGTCTCAAGCTGACAAAAGACTTAAATTCTCTTTCTCTCAGCACCTTGTATGGAATATTGCTTAACTATGAGAAATCAAACCTTTTGAAGAAGAATCTTATAAAAGATTCTAAAGACTCCCAAAGCACTCTTGTTGCTTTAGTCTCTTCAGAGATAATTCCATCTCAGCGATCTACTCTCACCATCACTGAGTTAGATTCTGAATTTGAGGATCTATCAGACACTGATCTTTCAGAATTTGATGAGTCCTTAGCACTCTTGACAAACTCTTTTAAGATATTTGCAAGAAAGAGCAATTTTCGAAGAAATAAGCCTCTCTCCCTCACTGACAAGCCAAAATCAACCCCTGTTGATAAGGCTACTGCTACTTGCTTTAACTGTGAAAAGATTGGACACTTTGCAAGTGAGTGCAGGTCGAAGAAAGTCTTCAAACCTTCTACCTCGAGAAGATCCAGCGATGACAAATACCTTATGCTGAAAGAGAAATATCAAAAGTTGAAAAACTACAAGCGAAAAGGTAAAGGTCTCATCGCTGAAGAACATGATTGGGCTAAATCTAAAGAATCAAGTTCTAATGAAGAAGAAGTCACTAATCTCTGCCTCATGGATGAGATTAAAGAAGAAGTGGAAGAAACAACTGAAACTTCTATGAGCTATATATCACCTCAGGTATCTATCTCTACTAATCCCTCTCTACCTGAATCGGAGAGAAGTCGCGCAGTTGATGTGCTGACGATTGATCTTTACAATTCTCTAAACGGAAAATCTCTAGCTGAAAGCAAAAACAATGATTTAACTGAACAACTGGAAAAATGTCATGAAAAGATCAGAGAACTGACTCTTTTAGAGGAAAGTTTGAAAGATCAAGTTGTTGTAAATAAAATCATCAGCATAGAACGCGAACAAGCCATCGCTGCTCTAAAAGCAGAAAAGGCTACTGTTGAAAAATGGTGCAATTCCTCAACAAAGATCACTGAGATAATAAACGCTCAAGCTCCTGGCGGTGATAAAACCGGTCTTGGTTTTTGGAAACCACAGGATGAGCCTAAAGAAGACAGTTCCATGCTTAAGTTTGGAACGTTTGTCACTTCTATCTCTGACACTTCTTATAATCAGTTTTATCCTTCTTCTTCTAATCCCATCCCTGAGGAAATATCCAAAGGCTCTAAGTAGGCGGATAAAGGAAAATCCATTCTTCGTCCTCAGAAGGCTTCCAAGAAAGCAAAGCTGAAAGTTCCCTCTAAACCTTCAGCGAATCAATCTTCTCGCTCTGTGATAGAAATCTTTGATCTCTGTCCTCCAAAGTTAAAGGTTGATCTTAAGCCTAAGAGATCTGAAGAAATGAAAGTTCCTCCCAGATCTCATGATAAAAGCATTCTTGGAGCTGGACCTGCTCATCTTAAATTCTCAAAACCTTTTACTCACGGTCCAAAACCACTTTCAAATATAGAAAATTCTATCACTGTGGATTTACTGACCATATTGCAAGCAACTGTCCAACTGCCACTAAAGCTGATAAATCAACTAAAGTGAAGATGAATGCCTCCAAGGCTGAGAAGGTCATCAAAGCTGAAAAATGTACCAAGGTGAAAAATACCACTAAGGTTAAGAAATTAACCAAGGTGAAGGTTACCACTGAAGCTGAATCTTCATCTGCTGTGAAGATTGTTGAACCTTCCATCTCCACTAACCCTAAAGGACCCATTGAAAAGTGGGTACCAAACAAAGCTTAATCTTCCTTATGTTTGCAGGGATCAAAGGGCATCTGGTATCTCGATAGTGGATGTTCTCGTCATATGACTGGACAAAAAGACCTGCTCACTGAATACAAGGAAGAAAAAGGTCCCTCTGTGACCTTCGGTGGAAATGGAAAAGTATATACCCGACGGTTTGGTGTCCTCAGCAATGGGACAACTACCTTCAGAAGAGTTCCTTATGTAGATGGACTGAAGCACAATCTTCAGAGCATCAGTCAGCTATGTGATAAAGACTATGAAGTTCGCTTTACCAAGAAAGCATGTTCAGTGGTAAATGAGAAAGGAAAACTTGCTCTTAGTGGTTATCGTAAAGAAAATGTCTATGTAATAGATATGGACTCTACTACCAATGAAAACATATGTTTTCTCTCTAAAGCCTCTTCTGATGTCAACTGGCTATGGAACAAAAGGCTATCTCATCTAAACTTCAAAATCCTGAATTTTCTCTCATCTAAGGAACTGGTTTCTGGTCTTCCTCAGCACTCATATGCTAAAGAATCTCTCTGCTCAGCATGTGAAAAAGGAAAACAGACAAAAGCTAGTTTCAAGTCTAAACAAGTTTCCTCATTGACAAGTCCTCTTCAACTCTTGCATATGGATTTGTTTGGCTCTGTCAACATCCAATCAATAGCTGGAAAGAAATATACGCTTGTCATTGTAGATGAATACTCTCGCTACACCTGGGTTATCTTTCTTCGCTGCAAGAGTGATACTCTAGAAGAACAAATATCTTTTGTTAAAAAGATGGAAGTGCTAAATAATCTCACTGTTCGTTCAATAAGAAGTGATCATGGAACTGAGTTCAAAAACAGTTCTCTGAACAATTTCTTTGAGAACAAGGGAATTTCTCATAACTTCTCTACAGTAAGAACACCTCAGCAAAGTGGAGTCGCTGAAAGAAGAAACAGAACGATCATTGAAGCTGCTAGATCAATGCTCAGCGATTCTCACCTCCCTACTCAATTTTGGGTTGAAGCTGTAAACACTGCATGTTTTACTCAAAACCGATCGCTGATAGTAAAGCGATTTGGGAAGAAAGCTTATGAACTCTTTCATGGAAGAAAACCTTCTATCAGTTTTCTTCATATCTTTGGTTGTCAGTGTTTTATTTTAAACAACAAATATCAACTTGGAAAGTTCGACCCAAAAGCTGATGATGGAATATTTCTTGGATATTCATCTATCTCCAAAACCTACAGAGTTTTCAACAAGAGAAGACAATCTGTGGAAGAAACAATTCATGTCACTTTTGATGAAACTCGCTCAACGAACTCTAAACCAATCGCTGACAATGAAGAGTTAAATGCTTGGATGTTCTCTCACTCCAAAGAAACAGAACCCTTCTTTTCAAACCATCAGCACACAAATCCTCCTACTGCTGATGATGATCCAAACATCATACCTCCGAACGCTGAATCCATCTCATGGGTTTCAGCTGAGCCTCTAAACACACTTCCTCCATCAGATCCATCTTCGTCTGAACACCTCTCAGAAAACAATGGTTTGTCTGACACTCAACAATTAATAGCTGATGAACCTCAAGCTTCTTCATCAGTGAACATTCCTATTGTTGATCCAACCTCTGAAATAAGCGATCATGCTCCTACTCAGTGATGGACCAGAGATCATGTTAAGTCAAAATATTGTATCTAAGATTTAATTAGAAAGTCAAAGTTGTAAAGTCAACATTGTCAAAGTCAAAATAGTCAATTTTGTTTAGTTTGCTTAGCCTGTAAGTCTTTGTGTTTTAGATGTGGGTATAAATAGGTTTAGGCTTTGTAATTTTGGTAAGAACGTCATTGTAACATTTCTGATAAGTGAGATATATGATTTGAAGATCTACTCTCTCTCTCTACTTTCTCTCTCTAGTTCTTAATGTTCAATCTTGATTGAGATTAGCTTGATTTGTTTGGGATTTTGCATTCACAATTGGTATCAGAGCTATACCAAACAATTTCAGAAAGGATTTCACATAAAAATATAGATCGATTTTCTGGAATTTTGGATCAAAAAGTTAGATTTTCTGAAAATTCTCAAGAACACGCAGATTTTGAGAGATTTACTGTTCATTCGATTTTTTTTCCATTGAAAAATCGCTTTTGATGCAAGAAAATGGACTTATTGTATTCGATTTATGTTTTGAATTGTTTCTTGTATTGATTACATCACGAATTTCGAACTAAATCGATGTCGATTTCTGAAATTTTGGTTTTCTTGAAAAATATTAGTTGAACATTGTTCTTGATCAATTTTAGTGATTTGTTGTTTTTAATCTGAAATTGATAGTAGATATGTGTTTAGTATTGATTTTCGATGGTATTGATACGATTTCAAGAATCAATTTGCAGATTTGAAGTGATTTGAATCGATCTGTGGATTAATGAAGAACACGATGATTTTTTTTAGAACACAACATCTACAAGTTTCAGATTGATTCAATTTGATTGATTGATTTATATCATATTCAATTCACTCGATTTGCAGGTTTCGAATTTAACATACTGCATCAACAACATCAATTGTTTTCATGAATTCTTGATTTGCAGGTTTCGATTTCTTGATTAGAGGTTTCATGAATTCTTGATTTGCGCCACATTCAAAATCGCCACTTACAGTTTGAGTTTTGCGCCATTAAAGTTTTGTGTTTTGCGCCAACCTGCCACTTGGAATTCATGGTATCAAAATTGCACCAATTTGTGATTGGATGATGAAAGTTAATGGGGCGGTGGATGTTTCAGTTTTGCGCCACATGCTTGATTCATTTGGATGCTAAATTTGTGCCACTCACGTGCTAGTGTTGCGCCACAATTCACAATTGAAACTTTCACACAAAAGTTGCACCGACTTTGAGATAATGGAAATTCAATTCAATTTTGAGATAATGGGTCGGTGCCAATTCAATTGAGTTTGCGCAAGTAGTGGAAATCAAATTCAATTGGTGGTGGAATTTGCGCCATACTCATCTAGCGCAAACATCATTTTTACGCCACCCTCTTCTAGAGTAAATCTCATTTTTGCGCCACCCTCTTCTAGAGTAAATTTTTTTTTGCGCCATTTCTCTAATACTTAATTGTTTTGCACCATTTTTTTTATCAATACTTTGCGCCAATCATATCTCGCGCAAAACATCATCTTGCGCCAAATTTCATCAAATTTTAATTTGATTTGCGCCATCGAATTTTAATTTGATTTGCGCATTTCTTAATTCAATTGCTTTGAGTCATTCAAATAAATTGATCTGCGTTTTTAAATTTCAGGTGTTCTGCGAGTTCAAGTTCAAGAAATTTGAGAGAAGTTCCAGTGCTTTGAGAGTTTCAGAGATAGAATTTTTTCTGAGTTTATTTTTTTCTAATACTTTTTGTGCTGATCCAAGTTTGACTTTTAGTCAACTGTTCTGAATTGTTTGGGAACGATCATTTTTATGAAGCTGATTTCTCATTCAATATTTTCTGAGAGAGGAAATACTGTACTTTCAGTTAGATTGTCTAAATTTTGTATTTGAATTCATTTCAACTAACGATAATTTTGTCAAATTCTTTTTGAAACAGGATGAGTTCACCAATATTACTCAAAGGAAAATACGAGCAGTGGAAAGTTGATTTTTTCAACTATGTAGATAAACATGAGCTGAGTTGCTATATCATATTATCATTGACTGAAGGAGAGATGAAACCTCAAACTCCAACAGAAGATTGTATTGAGGAACAGGAGAAAAGAAAGAGTGCTGATAGTTTAGCTCGAAGTTTTTTGTTGAAAAATATTTTTCATGATATTTCTGGTCACACAAATATCTACAAGTCGACAGGAAAAGATTTATTCAAGTCGACAGGAAAGAAATTATGGGACTATCTTAAATGGATGATGTTAGGGCCAAAGGTTGTGTCTGAGCTAAAAGGAAAGATTTCTGAGTTGGAAGATAAAACTCAGCAAACAGTCTCTGTTGAAAGTTATGAGGAAAAGATTAAAAGTCTTAAAGATGTTAATGCTGATCTTCAAAAGAGAATATCTTATTTGGAGCAAAAGATTGCTAAATACAATTCTGATTTTCAGTGTAAAAAGAAAGAGTTTGCTAAGAAGTTTTCAGAATTTTCCAGAAAGAGTGATGATGAGAAGAAAGCAGTTGAGCTTAAGTGTATAAAACTTTCTCAACAAGTTTTTGATTTTGAGAAAGTACTCATTATAGAAAGAGAAAAGTTTGCTAAAGATAAGAAGGCCATTGAACAAAAGAATGTTGGATTCTTTAAAGAAATATTCGGCCAAAGAAAGGATGCTGAGAAGGGATTTGAAGAAGAACGAAGCATGTTTGAGGCTGAGATCAAAAAGCTTACTGAGACGCTATTTGAACTATCTGAAAGTGTGCTGAAAGAGAAGAAAACGAAGTCTGAATGCGAGACGAAGATTGACCTTCTTGTCAAAGAAAGAGACAGCTTTGCTTCAAAGATTAAAGAGCTTGAAAAGAGAGCTTCAAGTTCAAATCAAAAATCTGTTTCTTTCAAGAGGTCAGTTAAATCTTCTGATCAGATTCATAGTACTAACCTTTTCTATGATAGAAATATAGATGGTTCAGGTACACATCAAAGAAGAAGGAGATATGAAGAAGAGAAACTGGTTTGGAAGAAGAAACCAGTTGAAGATGAGAAGAAAATTGAGCTGAAAGGAAAGAAATCATATGTCCATTCATACAAAGCCAAGAAGAACAATGCGCATAAAGGTAAACCTGATCATATCTACACGAGAGTTCAATTAATCAGGTTGTCAGGTAAGAAATACTATTGTTCTTATTGTTATACACATGATCCTATCACAAGACCAGTGATCATTTCTGGTATGGTTCTTACTCGATTACCCCCACAAGAACTGCAACTAACATTCATGGACCCAAATACCAGTGGATACCAAAGCCGAAAACTGATTTTGTGTTGCAGGCACCTCAAGTCAAGGAGGAGTAAGAGAACCAAGGCTTCTAAGTACATCAGCTTAGGACCCATACTTCAAAAGAGTTTGACTTCTAAACACAACAGTTTAGGACTCGTACTTCAGTGCTCAAAAGACCTTACTCCTATACTTTGCATCCGATAAGATATGACGGTCTACAATTCACAAGGGAGTTGTATTGCTCTCTATCATGTGCTTTTTCATTGACAATATATTTGGAAGATATGACGGTCTACAATTCAAAAGGGAGTTGTATCTGATCTTTACCTTGTGCTTTTTCATTGACATATTTTAGATGCATAATTTAAGGGGAGTAAAGGTGATGACTTCTGATTAATTTAGATCAGAACTCATACTATAAACTGTTTTACTGCTTTATGTCATTTTATTTTTGAATAAAGTTTTTGTGAATAAAGTGGCTTCTGATCACATGACAGATCAGAACCCGTTCTTCAATGTTCAGATAAGGATATTTTGCAAATATCCAGGGGGAGCTTAATAGATCTATCTCATTCAATCATGATGTGAGGGGGAGCTTAAAGGTAAGTATCTTCTGATCTAGATCTCTGATTGTTTGAAAGAAGAACAACTTTCGAACATGAAAAACAGTTTCTTAAATGTTCAAACCACTTCCGATTCTCAAAAGGTTTCATGAATTTAGAAGTGTGATTTTAAATGTTTTTCAATTTTGTGCTTTAATGTTTAACTGATCGTGTGTTTCCAAAGATCAATACTTGTGTATTATCTTGTCCATATACTGCAAAGTATTCACACACACAGGTTCAGTACTTCATTTTGAAATTGTAATTACCATGTCTCATAAAGAAACATTTTTTCGATGGTAATACCCCCGTTTGTAATTCACTGTTGTTGAGTAACAGTCATCATTTCTAATCATTGAGCGTTCATTGCTAAATTGTTTATATTCGTTCATATAAACAAAATATCCAATTCTTTGATACCCTAACCATTTCATTTGATCTGATTGATACATTGTTAGATTCTCAAAACAATTCTCTTGATTTCATTTCATTCATTCAATATCCTTGTTTTGAGAAATCTTCAAAGTTCAATTGCTCAAATCTCATGAGCATATATTTTGACAGTATTCTCATACACTTTGTGCTAATTTGTTCCAGTTAAACTGTTGAACAATCATTCTTTCTAGGACTTACATGGGATTCGTGTGTGAGCTTAAACAGAACTTCCATGGATTCACATTAACCAGTGTTTCCTACCCCAGAAGTTATCCTTGAGTGATTGAGGGGTGAGGGATCAAAATCAAAGAGTGGGGGAGATAACTCATCCGGTTGAGATTTTCTCATTGTGTGGAGCTGAAAAATGGAAATGAGAGTTTGGTTAGAAGTGAGCTAAATGTTAAAAGAAAGAGGGTGTAAGAACAGAGTTAAAAGAATATCAGAACTCTGCACCAACCACTTTCTGAGTCGGGCAGCCACATCTATTGATTGGTTCACATTCTTTGGTGACCATCATTGAAAAAGGCAGTGAGCCCATGCCAACTCTTGCATTAACCCCACCAGCCACTCGTTTCTTTCTCGAAAAACAAATGTTTCATTTTCTTGGGGAAGCAGCACATCTGCTATCTAATCTTCAATCGGAAGATTTAGATATTGAAAAAGAAGGAAAGTTGCCCCACCTTCGCACCTCTTTCATGCACATTGAGTCCGTGTAATACATGTTGTTGTCTCAACAGTTTACACAATTTGAGCCTTATGAAACACAATCATTGTGCTAAATTCTTTCATACACAAGCACGAGCACACAGAAAATTTGTTTTTCTGTCAGAACATTCATAGATAAACCTTGTGTTTTTCAATGATTGAATGGAAGTCCTGGGGAGTCATCATCAAACCACCTCCTTCAATTGTACATTCGTTGTACACAGTAACTTTGTGTTACTGACAGGCATTCCTAACTGTTTCATCCGTTGAATCAGGGTTACCATGTTTATTATGTCTGAATTTGAAAAGATTCGGATATATATGTTTTATGAATTGACGGATTATCAGATCAAAGGGCAGAGAATGTCAAATTATTATGAAGGGGAAGTTGTTAGTCTTTACAAAGGGGGAAATCAAAGATAGTGCTGAAATTGAAGAAATTTTGATGATCATGTTGCTCACAATCATCAAAAAGGGGGAGAATTTTACAAAGTTCAATTTCAAAGTCATAAAGAAAGAAAGTTCACAGTGAAAAGTTTTGTGGATAAATTTCAGAAAGTTAAAGTTTTCAAGATTGGTGAAAAGAATTCATTTCAAGATGATTCAATTTCTGAATGAAGATGATTTGAGAAAAGTTTTGAAGATGATTTGAGAGAGTTTTGAAGATGATTCAAAGATAAATCAAGATTCGTGAAAGTTTGTTTTTCCGAAGATGGTCCAGAGATCACAAGAGATGAAGATACAATATCAGAGATTCCTCGAAGCTTTTTCAAAATTCATAGACAAAGTTTTCAAAGAAGTTTCAAAGTTGAAAAGAAGTTTCAAAAGTTTCAAGAATTCTGATTCGTGTTCAAGACATGTTGACTTTCAAAGATGCAAAGTGAAAAAGATTTTTCAAGATTCTTCAAAGGCAGAAAGATTAAAGATTGTTAAAGCTTCAAAGTTCAAAGTTGTCAGAGACAAAAGTTGAAGAATCATGTGCTGAAGACTAGTGTCAAATTTTTATTA
This sequence comes from Arctium minus, assembly GCA_954870635.1. NCBI lineage: Eukaryota > Viridiplantae > Streptophyta > Magnoliopsida > Asterales > Asteraceae > Arctium > Arctium minus. The sequence goes on from OX941080.1 coordinate 54,008,506, forward strand.
AATCTTGAATACAAATGGGGAGATTGTTAAGTCAAAATATTGTATCCAAGATTTAATTAGAAAGTCAAAGTTGTAAAGTCAACATTGTCAAAGTCAAAATAGTCAATTTTGTTTAGTTTACTTAGCTTGTAAGTCTTTGTGTTTTAGATGTGGGTATAAATAGGTTTAGGCTTTGTAATTTTGGTAAGAACGTCATTGTAACATTTCTGATAAGTGAGATATATGATTTGAAGATCTACTCTCTCTCTACTTTCTCTCTCTAGTTCTTAATGTTCAATCTTGATTGAGATTAGCTTGATTTGTTTGGGATTTTTCATTCACAGATCACCCTATAGATCAAATTCTTGGTGATCCCGATGCACGTATTCAGACACGAAAAAGTTCGGGTAATATCTGTCTCTTTGTCAACTTTATTTCTTTAATAGAGCCAAAGAAGGCTGATGATGCCCTCATAGATCCAAACTGGGTCAGCGCTATGCAAGAAGAGCTGACTGAGTTCTCTCGCAACAAAGTTTGGAATCTCGTTCCTAGATCATCTGATAAAACTGTTATAGGCACCAAATGGGTGTTTAGAAACAAGTTAGATGAACATGGAACTGTAACCCGCAACAAGGCTCAACTTGTTGCACAGGGATACAGACAAGAGGAAGGCATAGACTATGATGAAACCTTTGCCCCTGTGGCTAGGCTCGAATAAATTCAACTATTCTTAGCTTATGCAGTCTACAAAGACTTCATTGTGTATCAAATGGATGTAAAATCAGCGTTCCTAAATGGAAAACTGAATGAAGAAGTCTATGTAGAACAACCTCCAGGGTTCTATGACCCTAAGTATCCAAATTATGTTTATAAATTGGATAAGGTTGTCTATGGTCTAAAACAAGCCCCTCGTGCTTGGTATGACACTCTCTCATCTTTTCTTTGCCATTATAAGCAAAAGTTGACTTAAGACAGAATGTCTTTTGTCAACGATAACATAGGGCCCCATTGGAGAATTGTTATCTCTGAAAATTTTGAACGTGGCAAAATTGATAATACATTATTTTTCAGAAAGATAAAAGGTCATATTATTCTTGCACAAATATATGTCGATGACATCATATTTGGTTCTACTAACCCATCTCTATGTACTTGCTTCGCTGAAAGAATGAAGAAAGAATACAAAATGAGTATGATGGGTGAGCTGACATATTTTCTTGGCCTTCAGATTAAACAATCTGACAAAGTTACTTTTATCAGCCAAGGTAAGTATGTTAAAGACATGCTGAAGAAGTTTGATTTAACACAAACTTCAGCGATGAAGACTCCTATGGCACCTCCTCTGACACTTAACAAAGATCTATCTGGAAAACCTGTTAATGTCACTGCCTATAGAGGAATGATAGGCTCCCTGTTGTATCTTAGAGCGAGCCGACCTGACATCATGTACTCTACTTGTTTATGTGCACGCTATCAGTCTGAACCCAAGGAATCCCATCTGATCGCTGCTAAGCGAATTTTCAGATATCTGAAAGGGACTCCTAACCTCGGTCTTTGGTATCCCAAAGACTCAGGGTTCGATCTAACTGGATATTCCGATAGTGATTTTGCAGGTTGTAAACTCTATAGAAAGATCACCACTGGTGGATGTCAACTCCTAGGAGAAAAGCTGGTAAGCTGGACAAGCAAAAAGCAAATTTCAGTGTCCACTTCCACAGCTGAAGCTGAATACGTAGCCGCTGGAAGTTGTTGTGCTCAGGTCTTATGGATGAGAAATCAACTATTAGACTATGACCTTCAGCTATCAAAGATTCCAATCTATTGCGACAGCACTAGTGCTATTGCTATAGCAAACAACCTAGTGCTACATTCAAATATAAAACATATAGAGATCAGATATCATTTTATCAGAGATCATGTGATGAATGGTGATATTGAACTTCACTTTATACCCACTGACTATCAGCTTGCTGATTTATTTACCAAACCTCTTGATGAGACAAGGTTCAACTTTCTCATCAGTGAGCTTGGAATGCTGAATCTTGAAGAGTAACTCTTCATCTTCCTGCATTATGTCAGCGATTCTAAGTTCCCCTTTTATCACTCTATCTCTGAATAAATTTCTGACTCTCAGGTATGTTATCTTATTCTTCATCATTGAATATTCATTCAGTAAGTTGTTTTTTCTCTCAAAAATAAAAATAATCATTTTCTTTCTTCAAATGATTAAAAGCTTTTTGATAAACAAATTCTATCACTGACATTTTTCTTCAGTGATCCTTCTGAAATGAAAAATCAATCTCTGAATTTCTATCAGGGATTCTTTCAACGAAGAAAACCTATCTCTGACTTTTCTTCAGAGATAATTTCGAAAAGGAAAAATGAAACGTTTTTTTTCTCTCTCTCCTCATGACGTCATTTGAACCGACAATCCACGACATGCCTTTTTCTGACACGTTCGTCCATTGCCCTTCTATCCAATCAACTTCGTAGGACGTGTCCATGTCATGATAAACATTTGTTTTCCCGCCTCACACACTCTCTCTCTCTCTTTACGTATAAAAGGAATGTTTCTTTTCATTCCTATCTTTTACGCTTTCTGGAAATCTTTTTGAACAAGAACTCTCTCTCTCTCTCTCTCTCAAGGCATTTCTAGCAAACACCTTCTTCAAGCTTTTGAATCCTCTTCAAGATCAATAGGTTATTTTGATCTTCTTTTTATTTAAATCTTGTTACTAAATCCTATTTATGTTCCATCATTATGGATTTTTATAAGATTTCTATTCACTAAAATCATTCTTTTTGATTTTATTCTTTCAAAACCTTTGGTTCTCTCATTGTTCTTCCTTCTTCATCTTCAAATATTTTAGTTTTTATACGTTTCTTTCTACAAATAGAAACTGGTAAAAACTTATCTATTTTAAGACTCTAATCCTTTCCTACTATTCTCATTTATTTCCTTATTCAGAAATGGCACAGTCAACACTCATTGCCTCCAAGACAGTCAAGTTCGCTCTCACTGACTCTGAAATCCCCAAGAACAACTATCTTGGACGTTTGGACTTCGACGGTATCAAATACCCACACCTCGTGGAAGCTGCTAGGTTCCTGAAGCAATCTTGTATTGCTTATGCCCCCACTGTTGATCCCAAACCATCCAAAACGTTTCTCTAACAGTTTTGGTTTACTGCTGAAGAGACCTCTATCATCAACAAGAAAGGTGACCAGGTTCCTACAATCTCTTTCAACACTGACTTAGGATCAGGCATGATGACAACTTTCAGCCTGAGGAAGGCACTCAGATTTCCTGACAAACCCAAGAGTGGATTTGATGCTCTGCCAACTGATACTGAACTTATCCAGTTTCTGGATGCTATGGAATACTTTTGGGACAACAAGCCCCGCTCCACAATCCCCAACAAGAAGCTGACTCTCATCAAGAAGGCAAACATGTCTTCCCAACTGAACTTCATCTTCTCTCACTTCATTCAATGTATGAGTGGGAAGAGTGGTTCACTTGATCAAGCAAGCAAAGTTCAACTCCAGATGGCTTACTCAGTGATCGCTGGAAAGAACTTCGACTTTGCCACCGCTATCTTTGACGATCTCAAGTCAAAGATAGAGAAGACGGAGAGGGATCCCAAGATCCCGTATGTACGGTTTATCTGTGCATATCTGAAGTTTCTCTATCCTGATTCTTACCCCACTACTCCTGATGGCTCCTTCGCCAAAGTGGGTCAGCGTTCATTGGAGGTCAAACCACTCGACAATGAGGTAAGTATCTCTACTCTACGCTCTCGCCTATCTCTCCATTCTTCATCTTTAGCGGCCGCGCCGAAGGTTCCTTCTCCAGCTAACCCTGCTGCTAAAACCGCTTCTAAACGACCATCCGCTAGTCTTTCTATTCCTTCGAAAAAGGAAAAATTGACTAAGGAGACCATTGCCCCTAGTTCAATGTCTGAGGTACTTTCTCGACAAACTTCCTTGGATGATTTCGTGGGTCTCTTCTCCACATCCTCAGCCATCATATCATCAACCGTGCCAGCGATCTCGGTCGCTGTCACAACATCAATGACGCAACCACCCATCTCAGTACCAACTGAGGTAACTACCCAACTCCCAAATTCTTCTATCCCCATCTCTAATCCCTCTATTTCTTTGGTCTCTGACCCTCCTTCTCTCATGCAGCAACCTCACGTTGCATTTCTAGGACCTGATGCTCAAACCTTTGAAAGAGACATGCAATTTTTCAAGATGTTTGAACCATCAGGTACACCTAAACCCGCCAATACAACTCCCATCTCTCCATATAAGCCTGTTACTCAGAAGCTAACTTTTCTTTCAGGTCCTAATATGGCGACTGTTGACTCTCATGTCATCAGTTTGAGTGTCAAGGTGGATTCTCTCACCACCTCCATCAACGAAACCACCAGCGCCGTCAATACCGCTGGTGAAGAGCTGAAGCAATTGACAGCTACCTGCTCCACCAAAGCTGAAGCGTCACAAATCTCAGCTCTTCAGGGGGAGCTCTTCAAAGTAAAGGAGGATACTCAAATTCTTGAGGGACGATTCGATTCTCTAAACAACAATGTCCTGGGGTTATCTACGAAGATCGATTCCTGCACAACTCTTCTACAGCAAGTCCTTGATAAGCTGAGTGCACCGGCTCCGACTCCTTCTCCTTCTTTCACAGAGGCTGACCGCACCTCTCTGAACGTAGCTGTTAAATTCATTCATCAAGCTACTTCAGACCTCCCTGTGATTGAAGGACGCCTAGAAAGTCTGGAGGCTGAATTCCTTAAGTTGGCCGCTGCACAACCTTCCTCTCCACCTAAAGTCCTCTCCTTCGCTGATAATGACAAAGAGGGGGAGAAATTAGTTGAAGAAAATTTAGAGGAAGCTGCTGCTGAGGTTCACCCGGAAGATCCTCCCTCTCATGTTGAGGGGGAGAAGGTTGCTGACAAAGCCCCTCCATCTTCTTTCGAAGGCTTAATAGAAGAACAAGAAGAGGAGGATGAAGATGAAGATCTTGATCTTCAAGATCAGGATGAAGAGCAACACCATCATGATGATGATGATGATGATGATGATGATGATGATGACGATGAATAAGACCAATCTTTATGGTTTTCTGCAGCCACCACATCATCAGTGATAGCTTCGAAAGAAGTTGTCACAGCAGGGGGGAGTAAAGAAACATCTTCAGGAACCCCTTCCCAAATCAAATCTAAGGATACAACTGCTGAGGGAATCCTGACTAAAGTTTCACTATCTGAGGAGAATCCTTCTCAGGTATGCCTTTCACTTGTCCCTGTATCTTTCTATAAATCCCCAACCCTTGTTTATTTCTAGCCTTTATCTTTCTTCTTCCCAAAACAAACACTAACTTCTTTTATCTATTTTCTGACCAGACAGTTCTCTCCCCTACTTAAGGGTAAGGAACTACAAATAATCCCAGCTTCTATAACTGATGACTCAATAATCCCAATTTCTGTAAATGATATTGATGAAGAAAATGAAGAAGAAGAAGCCCTGCACCATCCAGGAAGGCCCTCAAGACCATCTCACTGGTCAGAGGAAGAGACGAAGAGAAGAACAGAGATGATCTCTCATCTAGAAAGTCAACGGCTGAAGGTCCCTCTTCAAACAACTTCTACTGAACTAGAGTTCCTAACTGAAGCTGAAATCGAAGAATCTATCAGAGCTGAGAAACTGATAGTTGATTGTGAAAGAGATGCCTCTCTTGCTCTCAAGATTCAGTCCTCTCAAGTCAAAGACATAAAGCTGAAAAAGAAACCAGTGGAAGTCCAGGTTGCTCTATTAAAGGAAATTGAAGAGGAGCGCTCAAAAGAACTAGCGGTCAGCGATAACTCAGTCGAATGGTGCAAACATAAAGTCGACTATCGCTCTGACCCAATGAAGATCGTAGTCGTTGTCATATCAGGGAGAAAGAAGAAGGACCGAACCTCTGTCACAATGGAGATAACCAGAGAGGATGGGAGTTGCAAGGCTATGTTCGTTTCAAAGCTGGAAAGCTTCGGTTACATGGAATGGCTAGAGTTCAAAGATGCAGTGAAGAAATCCAAGTCAACCTACAGAGGCTATGTTGAAGGGATAAATGATGCTCTCATAAACAGAGTCGTTGCCATCCTAAAGGTGCCATATACTCTTCCTTCCAAGCCAAGGCAACTAAAAAGAAAGCATGGCTCCTCCTTATCTGAGAATGTCGCTGCAATAAGAAACGAAACCTCCATTAAGTTCTCAAAAGAAGCTCTGTTCGGTTCTCCTCCTGATCTCTCGGTTCTAGATCTATCCCTGACCCCTGGTGGTCTATATATTGCAGGGCAAGTAATTAAAGATCCTTTTGGTATCTTCTTCAGAGATGATGAGGAACAGCTCAGATTCCAAAGAGTCTCTGAAATTCCTATCTGTCCCCTCAGCCATCTCAATGATATCCTATGCTTATGGTGTGACTTATCTCCTTCTGCTGAACCGATCAAGGCAATCATCAGTCAAGAATCTTCAGATCGAAGACAAAGAGGAGAAGAAATACCTGACTATATGGTCAATCCTCCAAAATCTTCTTTAGATAGTTGATAAATTAGTTTTCTATTTCTTGTAATCTATTAGTTAAACTTACAGTAGTTAGTTCCTCACTTGTACTTGTAATTTTCATACCTTGTAATTCTATCTTTGAATTAATGAAAATTTCAGGGAAGTACTTAACTCTATCAGTACTGTACAAGATCCCTCAAAATAGTAATTGGTACATGTATGTTATGAGTCCTGATTATTCCATTATTTTGAACTATAAAGTAATTTTCTTCAGTTACTTTGTCATTATCAAATAGGGGGAGATTGTTGATCCAAACTCTCTCAGTGATTTGATAACGACCCTCTTCTATACTTAGTGAAAATTACATTTTAATATGTATTTGTGTTTCACCATCAGCGATCAGACTGAGTCTGTTCAGTTATCGCTGATGATCTCTCTTATGAACGCTCATATGTATTAGTGTTTCACTATCAGCGATCAAACTAAGTCTGTTCAGCTATCGTTCCTACTCTCTGATGTAAACGTAATCCCTGAAGACAAGTTTCAAGTCAACATATGTTCATAGCCGAATCGAAGACGAAGCTGCTGAACAAAGACAAGTCTACTAGTGACTTGATGCGGATATTAGTGAAGCAAAGACGACTCTACTCATACGCGAAGAAACCTGAGGAAAAGCTTCAGCGATAGCTGAACCTTTTTATATCTCTGAAGGAAGAGATATTCAGCGATCGATGATCACTTAGCTTATGCCTCAAGTCTCTTTTGTCTTTCCATGCACAACCAGTACGATGTGTCAGAACGGACATACCTCTGCCACAATTCGTACAACAACTCTGTCAACTACATTGTTCATGATACGGCCAAAAGAATGTCTCCCAAAGTCAGACTCCCAAAGCCAATCACTGAATGACATGTGTAAAGTACCCTGCCATGCATTTAATGCATAGGGTATAAATAGAAAGATTACCTCTCCATCTGAGAGTGTGCTCTCTTCTTGAACTTAGATAGAAACCCTTCTTTTCTATACCTCTCAAATCCCCATTCTCTATATTCTTGTGCAACCATCTTAGTGTTTTCTTAAGTTTGTTTAGATTGAGTTCTACTTAATCTTATTCCGTAACAGACTTGTAAATTATGTTTGATTTATCAATAAACAATTTATTAAACTTTAAATTATGTGTTTGTATTCAACCCCCCCCCCCCCTTCTACAAACTTGTTAAGCACCTCCGGGACCAACAGCCCCACCTTCGCACTTCAATCATGCACATTGAGTCAGTGGAAAACTTGTTGTTTCAACAATTTACACAATTTGAGCCTGATAAAGCATAATTTGCTTCAATCATTTCCTACACTTGCACGTACACACAAGGAATATGTTTTCTTGTCATAACGTTCATAGAAAATCCTTTGTGTTTTTCAATGATTGAATGGAAGCCCGGAGGGAATTAACATCAAAAATCTCCTTTCTAAATTACATTTGTTGTACTAAGTGGCTCTATGCTACTTACAAGCATTTTAACTGTTTCATCTGTTGATTCAGGATTACAACTTTCATTATATCTGAATTTGAAAAGATTCGGATACATATCTTTGGGAATTGACGGTTTATTCAGATCAAAAGGAGGAGAATGTTACTTGTGGTTTAAAACACTGTGATGAAATTAAAAATACTTTTGATGATCATGATGCTCACAATCATCAAAAAGGAGGAGAAATAGAATACATAAGAAAAAGGGGAGATAATTTGCATGATTAAATTTCATAAAAGAAAGATATATGTCAAAGTCAAGATGATGTTTCGAGATGATTCGAGAGAGATCAATGTTCAAAGATTGTTATTGTTCAAGAGATGAAGATACAAAGTTCAAGATATTGCTTAAAAGAGTTTAAGTTCAAAGCTACAAAGAGTCCAAAGCTGCAAAGATCTGAAGTTCATGTTTCGAGACTTGATGACATTTGAGAAAGTTCATTTCAAAAGATAAAGTTTGATATTTTTCAGATATTGTTCAAAGATTAATCAGTCTCCAATTAATAGAGGAAGATTATTCAAGAGTTAAAGAATGTCAAAGTTTTGAAGTTCAAAGGTTGAAGATTGCTGTCAAAAATTTTTTAAATCTTGAATCCAATGGGGGAGAATGTTAGCGCATTAAATTGTATTCAAGATTTGTTGTAAAGTCAAAGTTTAGCTAATGTCTGATCTTGAAAATTCAAACTTGTATTAGTTTTATGCTTTGTATTTCATGGGTATAAATACCTTTCTTGTAATCTTGTGAAGATGTGTGTAACCACGTGTGACTATTGAGAGACTTGAAACATTTTGTGAGACTAATGACATATGACTTTCTATCTACACATTTTCTCTCTTTAGAACTTTACATTGAATTGTACTGTTTGAGCTTGAATCTGTGACTATTAGTCCCGCTTAAATTACTCAATGTTGAGTTTTGGACATGTATTGCATTTGTTGCATATTTATTTGGAAATTACATGTTTGAGTGCGTTGGTCATTCATTTGGATTCATGTAATTTAGACTTTACTTCAATGGATCCATAGGCATGTGAGTCAGACGTTTTGATAAGTGAGGATTTTTGATGTTCTCACATTGAGACCAATGCTCGAGTAAGCATCGTGATCGTGCCGGTATTGCAGAGAGGAACTCGTGTAAGGTTGGACTTCGGGACCGTGTCGTTATTGCGGATATAAACTCTTATGAGTTGGAATTTGGGACCGTGGGTAATGCGGATGTGATCTCTTGTTGAGTCGGACTCCGAGACCCTAGGTATTATGGTGATGAACCCTTGAGGATCGGGCACCGGGACCCTTGTTTTTTAAGCTTTGGCCTAATAGAGTTGACACTAAGTCATCAAGGGGTATTGTGGGGATAAATCGTGCAGAGTCAGACGCTGGGACCATTGAGTTTAAAGGTATAACTCTATTGTGTAAAAGTAGGCACAAAGATCAGGGGTATTGCAGATATGAACTCTAATGGGGCCGGGCTCCGAGACCTTAGGTATTGCGGTGGAAACTCGGAAGGAGTTAGACACCGAGAGCTAGATCTGAGGTGATATTCGGTAACCTTGATGAATGATTTTGTCTTTCATCATGATCGATGGAAACATGTCTCCCAGTCACTAAAAGGTGTTGTTGTTGGATATAGAGTTTATTCATGTTTTCGGTGTTGTTATGGGTATGTAGGGTGTCGTCAGGTTTTCACAACCTCTAGATTCATGCAAATAGATTTAAGTGCACCTTGGTCTATTGTCATCTTGTTAACATGTAATAACGGTAAAAGTACTGAATATCAATCCACATGGAAGGCTTGTAAAAGTTTCTCAAAAGTCCAGCTTTTAAAAACTAATTTTAGATGTTTATGTGAGTTATCAACTAAGGAAAATCAGTAGTAAAAAGAAGCAAAGGGTGCAAAGCTTTTGTTAAGGTAAAAACACCTGATCCGGTAAAAAGATATTATAGCGGACTTACGTTATCTCATAATTAATATTTAATGTAACTTCTTGAAAGCTAACACATTTTCATACATGTACTTAGTTGTCAATTAATTAGATGTAATCTTCAATGAAATATTAACAATTTGATTTAAATATCTTAGGACTTAATGTTATATTCGAGACACCTCTTTACCATTCCATTGGTCTTAATCCAACTTCGCTTTACACCCCAAGCTAAGGTTGTCAGCCTATCATTGTTCGCTTTTTTTTTTACAAAAGATGTAAAGAATTGAAATGCAAATTGAGGTTTTAAAATTTATAAACCGCAAGCGTACAGGTGTGTAGCATACGGGTCGATCACAGGGAGGCGATGGACTAAACATGGACTTGCTCTAGACTATGGCCTAGCTACGGGATTTATCAATGTTTTAATTTTTTTTATTAAAACTAATTAAATAAACAAACAAACGAATGGAGGAAAGCAAACTAACGAACATTGGGTAATGTCAACTTCAGATTTTTGGTAATGGTGGGAATTCGTTATGCAAAATACTTCAACCCCCTTTCAAGGTGGAAAAGCTTTTCTAACCCAGGACTCATATTTACTTTCGCAATATGTGCACGTCGGGAAGAAACATTATGATTTAAAACGAATATTTTTCACAATCAACGTCCCTAACTATTTATCATGTTAGGACTGTTGTCATTGATCAATTTGATCCAAGTAAAAGACCAAACTTTCGTTTCATCAAAAACCAATCGAATTAACTAAATGATTTGTTAAAAGGCAATTAAATCAATTTCAACTTTCTTTAAAATCGAAATGGATTAAAACTCAACATCCGTTTTAAAAACAATTAATCAATACCAAGACCTTCGATCTAAAGAGACGATTACCCAAATGAACGAAAGTTAGACTACGTCACAAAACGTAAACATAAATCTAACAAAAGCAATAAAATTAATCTACGGAAACTATAAAGATTGATCCAATGAGTGTCACTCTCCAAGAATCGTTTTTAGCCTACGAAAGCGGTAAATTAAATTAACAGTGGTGCAAGAGATTAAAAAGGGAGAAGTAAAATAAGGAGAAGAACATTAACACTAAATAAATGATAAAAAAATCCAAACATAAAATATAAAATATGGACAAACAAAACGCTACAACGGGTGTTGAATACTGAATGAGAATCTGTTACATTTCATCTTCATCTTCATCTTCGATCCGTCGAAAATCGCATCTTCTTCACATCTTCAAAAGACTCAACAAACGAGGGATTACAAAAATGAAAAAATAAACTAAACCTAAAATCTAAACTAAAGAAAAAGAAGAAGAAACTAATATCTAACAATTGATCCTAAACAAAAAGACAAAAGATTAAAAAGAAAAACAAAGAAAAATGAAAACGAGGCTTGGCCGTGAAGGAGGAGAAAGTGGATCCATGACAAAAACCTAAAAACCATATTTATAAAAACATTTTTTGAAAAACACTCCGTCAACTTTGCAACACATTCAAAAATGCCCCTCTTGATTTCTTTTATTTCAAAAGCTCCTTTGATAAATTATTTTCTTTCAACTTTGGTCCAACTTTTAGCATTCTTCTTGAATTTTCCCACCACATAAAGATCGATTAAAAACTTTAAATCCATCGTCATCCATGTTCACGCCTTCAACGGAAAACCTGTCAAAATACGACGAAAACACAAAAGTACCAATGTAATATCTCCAACGATGATTATACAAAAACTAAATAAAAATATAATAAAAACTACGTGCAAACAATTAAACTAGACGCAAAATGCAATTATAAACTAATATGAATGCATGCACAAAATGCACTTAACACAAATAATGCATGAAAAATGCATAAAATAAATTACAAGTACTAGAGTTTAAGGAAAGGAAGCTTGTTGTGCAAGTAACGAATTCTTTTAGAAAATACATAAATTAAATTGTTTGAAAATGTAAATGATGGTAATTAAATTACGAAAAAGTAAATTGCAAAAGTTGAAGAACTGGAATGTAAATAACAGGAAAATAATGCTAGAAATGTAAAACTAAAAATAAATAAAGAAATTAGAAACTTGCGCACTAAGTTTCGTCCCAACTATAAAATACTTGCATGATTCATTTGAGAAATACTTATTTCGGTCTTTTAGATAATAACCACGAGCCAAGAATGTTTTTTAGTCAAATGTAAAACGATTAAAGCGTTCTCCAAAAGTAAAAACCAAAATATAAATTTAGCAAGAAAACTATAAATGAAAGAGATATACAAAAATTAAGCAACGTAATTTAAATAACTTGAATACTGTAACTCAAAGCTAACTTTCGGCCCTTAGAAATTATAGAACAAAAGTAGAGTAAGGAGGTCAAAAGTTTGAGAGTTTAGGCTAAAATACAAAAGAAAAGTCTTCCAAAAATCTCTCTCAAATGTAATGTGAGAATTAGATGCCAAATGAAAGATGTAACAAAAATGGATGATGTTTTTATCAAGCTAAAGCCTCCTATTTATAGTTTCTAAATGAGGTTTGGGGCCCAAAATTACAAAAGAGAAGCCCAAACAAACAAGTCCAAGTCCCCAAAATAAGCCTTTAAATTCGGCCCAAAATCCAAGCCAAAAAGTGGTCCAAGCCCAACATCCGGTCTTGCAGCTTCCTGTAGGATCTGACACTGCAACCTTTCTATAGGAATATACATAATTAGTGCAAAATCATAGTTTTTTTTTGGTTGATTTAGCACATGAATCTTGTGATCTTTCCATACTTTAGACAAAACTCCATAAATAAGCTAAATACAAAATAAAGAATGAAAAAGACTCAATGGGATAATAAAATAAAGCTAAAAAGTGGATGAAAGTGATGTAAATGGGGCTAAAGAATTAGTCCTATCACACCCCCAAACTTGAATGGTTGTTTGTCCCCAAGCAACTTAAATGACAAACAGAAAGACTCATAGGTTTTACTAAAAAAATTGAGCTAATAACGTCTCAAATGCAAAATTTGTGCTTGTTTTACTAAAAAATATTGAGCTAATAATCACAATGTCCATAGTATGGAAATTTTCAAGATTCTTGCAAAGGAGTTAACAACCTAAGAAGTGTGATGCTCGTAGCCTTTCATGATCTGTCATTCTCAACGTATTCCTAATATATATACCAGTCCATAACCTAGCTTAGCATTTCCTTGTTCAACTAGAATCATCAATGCATTGGGACTTTGAATGGGAGTACATGTGGCATTTTCATTTATCTACCATGCAATGTCTTTTACCTCTATCTTAGAGTTTCTCTCCATGGCATAATTTTTCTGCCATCTTCTCATATTGAGGTATGATCAGGACTTTTTTGGTCCTTAGGTGTCTTTGACACATTGGTATGCAAACAGGAATGGAGGTATGCTCCTTGATATCTGTTTGAACTTTGTCTACATGTATTGAACTTTGGCGCATATGGAAGGTATATATATGTGCATTTGGAATGGTTTGTGTATATATGGTAGTTCTCCTTCCTCAATATTGAAGGATTCAATGCCCTCATTGAATGGAATATGAATGAAACCCAAAGATATTGTCAAATGATGATTCTAACAAAAATTGATGGAACTTGGAAATTGAAGGCTAGTTCAAGTGGTAATGTGAAAGCACAAATGAGTCAAGATAGTCACCAAAGAGTTGGAATCCGATCTATAGCTTATATTTCAGAAATAGACAAAGATAGGATTTTTACATGTAAAAGTCTTATAACTATCTGTATTGATCCAAAGAGCAAAATGCCTTCAGCAAAATCGAAGACTAGTTGAAGATAGATCAAGATATTCACCAAAGTGGATTGGTTTGTCATCTAGCCGAAAGAAAATCAATACAAGATAAATTCAACTAGTAGTCTGACAAATACTACTACTAGCAAGTCGGATTTTGAAGTGCAAACTTGTCCAGCAAAATTTGGCTCACCATGTAACACCTGGAAATTCTAGGTAAGTAAATTCCAAGTTGTATGTGTATGTTTTTATTTATTTCAATGAAAAGTTTTATTAAGAAAATAAATGGATCACGTTTTATTTTTAATTAAAAGCTTCATTTAATTATTATAATGTGTTTGGGATTATTAAGAAATTAAATGGATTATGTTTTCTTTTTAATTAAAATCCTTATTAATTCATAATGGATTAAATATGGTTGGGTATTGAAATGGGGTTTAGCATTACAAAAAAAATGGGCCAACATAGCAAACTGGGCTCACCTGGCATGAAATCAGGGCCCCGACCGTGAAATGGAGATAGAAGCCCGTCTGGCTAGCTGTTTGATCCGGGTGACTTGCGTCACATGACTTTGGGTCATGGTGCAAAGGTCTTGTATGAAAAATCTGGTCAAAACCGAGATTTTGGTCCCTGTCTTCATTTATTACTTTACCTACTCCTCTCCCCTTACTTTTGTATTATTAACCTATGCGCTGATTTTGAAGCTTCAACTACATTTATGAGTCTTGATTTCTTCTTGAGTGCAAGGGTTATGATTAAAGCTTCACACCATCTTCATATTCTCCATTAGTTCTCATACCTACTTTCTAGCTTCTTCATTAAACTCGATTAAGGGACTTGCTAGTGCATTTATTGTTCATCTCCAAGTATTTACAGGCTTCTAATCATCCATATTTCAAGTATTGATCAAGATCCAAATTCATCATCTTCAATTTTTGGTTTTTTACCATTTTCTAGGTTTTCTCCAAAAACCATTGCATAACCATTTGGTGATTTGGTCTCATACTCATATTTGATGAACTTTTATGCTTTTTTGGGTAGATCTCTATATTAATAGTTATGATATTGAACGTATATGTGTTAAATGTTTACTTGGGATAGTTATATGGAACTTGGTTCATCATCTTGGTATTTTTATGAAAATCATAGTTGGGGATTATTGACCTAAAATGTGACTTTTTTCCATAAATGTTAGGCTCTTGAGTTTAGATAATTTCTTGAAGGTATTTGACAATTTCCAAGACTTAATGAATGAAAGATTATCTAAATGTGGATTAATTGGATATTTTCATTTGTGTCATATGTTTGGATGAAACTTTCAAAGTAGGCACTAGGAGGGTTGAGTCTTGAGTTGTTACCTTTCGGGTAGACACTAAGATTTTCGCCACTTGAGGTGTTACCTTGGAGGTAGACACTAAGTGTGTCGAGCCTTGAGATGTTATTCGCAAGAATATACACAACCTACTCATTAGGTGAAACTTGTTATGAGGCCATTAGGACACCTAGACTATAAATATTGAAGTGTTATCCTACAACATTGTTTGAGTGGCATACTTTTGTGGTCTTTTCACTCTCAATGGATACGGGTCTCCCTCGTTGATTCCACCTAAATGTTGTACTTGGATTCCAAATGTTTTGTTTTACTAATTATATTGCAATTGTCTACTTTATGTTCATGCTCACTAGGGTTTTTGGCCCAACACTTGTGTTGGTGTCGGCATATATCTTAGGTTCTAGTGGTGTGGTCGCCAAGAAGGTTTGACCGGTCTTTGTAGAGAGAGCTTAGGGAGCATTTTGAGACGCCATTTTTGATGTTATTTTTGGTGGTTTAGGTGACACCTAATTGTAATTTTATTTCTTTTAAGGGATTTAATTATTAGGTTGCTATCCTCATACCCAATTGTTACACTTCGTAATCAACAGGCGTATTTAAGTTTCCCTTTTTTGGGAAGGCTCGTATTTTGCTATTTATATACCACATTTCCAGTTTCTTTGGAAAAAAATTGTTCCCATTTTTGGTGTGTTACACACTAACTCTCCCAAACTCCTATTTTAGTATGGGAACATGCTAAGCATGTCAGCCAAAGTAAGTTCTAAGCATTATTTTATTAGTGTCATATTTTCATTATTGTTCCCTCTGCATACGAAAGGATGGGATGGATTGACAAGTGTTTACATCAACTACAAAGGCTGAAGTAAAAAGTACAAATATGCATGGATCAATAAATCAGATAAAGGCACATGTTAAAGTTGGAAGATAGCATTTAATGCGATGATGGCTATAAAAGGTCATTAGTTGTCAATAGTTGCTACTCACCCATTTTGAAAGTACTTCTCCGTGAAAGCTTCTTGCAAAATCGACGTCACTATCTGAAAGAGTATCTAAGATCTTTAAATCTGGAAGAGAACCTTCTTTCTTCTCTCTTTCAGTGTTAGAAAATTTGTCAATGGTCAGATTGTTTAGAATCCCAGTTCTTACCTTCCTAGCTTCCACAAAAAATATGTAATCTTATGGTTTAATAAAATATAAAATTAAAAGTGAAAATTTGTTGTGTTTGTATTCAACCCCCCTTCTACAAACACATCATGTGTAAGTCATTGTATTTTAGGACCAACAATACGTATTATGTATTTTTAGTTAAAGATGGCCAAAATCCGGTCTTGAGACCGAGACCAAATCATATTTTTAGTTACAAAACAGAATATGGACTTTTAATGTAGTTTTAGTTAAAATTAGCATTAGTTATTTAATAGAGTGAATTACATATTTGGTCCCTCGTGAATGTATCCTTTTTGGTTTTCGTCCTTCGAAAGGTAAAAGTACATTGGTGGTCCAAAAAATGTGTTTTGGAGCCCATTTCGGTCCCTCTTACTAACGTCGTTCAAAAATCTACCATTAGGGTTGCCATGTGCCCCTCACGTGAGGGGCATTTTGGTCTTTCAATCTTTTCCCACTCTTTCCATTGATTTATTAAACTGATTGCCCAATGTTCATTTCAATAAGACTTTCCCATCTACCCTCTCTCTCTCCAAACACCGACTTCTTTCATCCTCTACCTCTCCGATCACCGATGGTTCCTCCGATAGTGCCATTTATGGTTTACTGCAACTATGGTTTACCTGCCATCACTCAAACATCATGGACAGAAACAAATCCAAGTCGTCGGTTCAACTGTTGTTCGAGAATGGTAGGAGTTCACTAATTCCTCACCCGAGGCTCCCTCTCTGGTTCTGTTCATTCTCTTTTTCACCATGTTCTTTGTGTTTTATTTTGCTCTGATTTTGGTTTATTTTTCTTTATTAGGTATGGAATTGTGGTTTCTTTAATTGGGTCGACCCCCCAATTTCTTCTCATTATATGGCTATTATAAATGTGCTACTGAAGGTAAAGTACAAGCTTTAAGGGAACATTGAAGAAATTCAGAAGCAGACACGAAGATGGAAGTTTTTTGTTGTTTCACCTGGTTATTGATGGGGGTTTTCTACTTTTTTAGTTGAGATTCAACATGTGTATGATGTTTCAGTATTACTTTTGACTTTTGTGGTGGGTGTTAGTGGCTAAGTGATGTAAACATCTGAAGGTTTAATTTAATGGCACTGTTATGCAGTTATTAATGTTTATTTGAGTTTGTGATGTTCATTTCAGTTATGCAGTTATTGATGTTTATTTGAGTTTAATTAAATGGCAATGTCAGTGGCTAAGTGATGTTCATTTCATGCCAAGACATTCATACCAAAACCATTTTTATAACTACAAGACATATCATACCAAAAACCAAAACCATTTCATGCCAATACATATCATACCAAAACCATTTCATGCCAAGACATATTGCTCCAAAACCAAAACTAAAACCATTTCAAATGAAATTCAAGGCAATTTATACCAAAACCAAAACCATTTCATACCATAATCAAACCATTACATACCAAATCTGTCAGATTGAACATGGAAGCCATTACATTTCATACATAAAGTACCTTTCTTCCTAAAATATTACCAAAAGATCATAGCCAAAAAGTTGCAAAAGTTTCCCAAAAGATAGCACATTAGACAGATGTTTGTAGGAATGGGCATACATAAACCACCTAAGCTTGACTTCCACTAGCCTGCCCCTTACATGTTCTTACATTGTTTCCTTGTTGCTTGCATTTGGTATATCTTTTTCTCATCCTAGACCTTGGTATCTTCTTTGAAGCTTACTCACCTCTTCTATAGTCTTCTTTCACTTCTTTTTTGGCCTGCCTATCTGAGCATGATGATTTGGTGGAGTAAGTGTTGTGGGACATTTAGATTTAGGCCACAATAATCTTCCATTGATTGGTTTAAGTTTGAAGGTGTACATATTCTTCCATGTTTCCAACGGATATGAATTGTGGACAAAGTTTTCTGGTGGTCCAACTTCAAAACCATTGTTGTCCATATTCCACATCACAACCACAACATGTTTGTATGGAATTCCATTCAGTTCCCACATCCTACAAGAACAATATCCATTTTGGTAATCAACAATGCATTGGTCATAACAGGGGCCACTCACTTCATACATGTCATCCCCATTCCACATAACTGTGTACTTTGTAGCTTCTTTCTTGATTGAACTCAACATCTTTGTGGCAGTTGGTGTAAGGGCCCAACAATAGCATTTATTAACTTCTGAACTTTAGCCATCCTTTTCATCAAATATTGTCTAATGAATTCTAAGGCTGTGATGATGGGTCTGTCCCTCCCATCCACCAATTGCATGTTGAATACTTTACACATGTTGTTTAAGAGGACATCACTATGACACCTTCATGTGAACATTTATGGATAACATTAAAAAAAAAAAAAAATTCTCATGTAACTTGCAACCAGTTTTAAGTAAGTACCTGTGAAATGTGATATGCTCCAATGTTGAGGAGGGATTTGCCTTAACCAATGATATACCTCTGTCTTCAAACTCTACATTTCTTCCATGGCTTGTTCAAAATGTGGTACAGTACTAGTTGTGGCACACTTCCAAAGTTGGTCTTTGAATACCTTGCCCTTCCATTGAAGTTTCATGTTCTCACTGATATGTCTAACACAGTACTTGTGCTCAGCAGAAGGGGATATCTTTGTGATTGCTGGCAGGATGCCCTGCAATTAAAAATATAACACCTAAATAATGTATAAACTATAGACATAAGCTAGTAGCAAGAACTTGGAAAAGTAAATACCTTATGTCTGTCTGAGATAAACGTGAAGTTAGAATTAGGGGACATATCCAAGTCATCTCTGAGGTATTCTAGAAACCAACTCCATGAACTTGTTGTTTCAGCCTCAACAATGGCATAAGCTACTAGATATATTCCATTATTACCATCAAGCCCAACTGCGGTCAATAATTGCTTAGAAAATGGTCCTTTCATGAATGTTCCATCTAACCCTAGTAGATCTCTCAACCCATCCTTGAACCCCTTCTTTAATGCCCCTGGGCAGATGTAGATCCTCTTAGACTTTCGTGTAGTAGTAGTAGCAGGATTAGGCTCAATCTCTACTTCCAGCTTCACAGTGGTATCAAGGTTGGTTCTTTGAATCTCACATAGGTAGTCCCTTAGAACACTGAATTGACCAAAATAATCTCCTCTGAGCTGGTTGAGATCCATTGATTTATTTCTAAAAGACTTCATATGGGAGATCTTAACTTCATATGTTTGCTCCAAGGACTGTCTAAGGGTTGAAACTTGGAATTTCTGGGTTATGAACTAGTTGGTCAATGATCTGTTGGGACAGGAAAGAGGTTGTACAAGATTTTATTTTCTTGGACTGTAGGCATTTATGTGTATTCATACATGTTCTAACCATCCACGTGTCATCATGCTTGCATTTGGATATGTGTAGGACCCATGGACATGGTTTCCCACTTGCCCTGACATTTTTGCCTTTACTACTCTCCCTTTTGTCTTCATGTAGTGATGGTGTTATTCCTTTACAAACTACCCTAACCCTCTTTTTGTCATTCTTCACAAGTCTTATTTACCTTCTAGTCTTAATAGCATGTAATTGAATTGATTTTTTAATCCCCTGTTTTGTGCCAAAGACTTGACCAATATAGAAACCACTGTAACTTGTACTTCCCTCTTTTGGTGTTTTTTCCCTTGACTTTCTCAGTCCTCCTTTCCTATCAGCCTCACAATTATCGTCCATTAATGGACTCTCAAAGTCTTCAAGATCTGCTGCAAGAGCTTGGTCATCATCCCTTAATGGACTCTCAACCACCCCATCTTCTGTCAATCTAAACCACCCTGCATTAAGGTGTACATTATTCTTAAATCTTGTCATGGCAATCTCAGGTTCATCTGTCCCAATGGCATCTATTCTAGGTTCATCACTCATGTCCATGTCTTCATCACTCGTGTTCATGTCTTCATTAGATCCAGGTTCATCACCCATATTCATGTCTTCATATGATCCAAGTTCATCACCTAAGTCCTTGTCATCTATTCCAGGTTCATTACCCATGTCATTGATGGCATCTTCAAAAGGATTAAAATCATGAAACATGTTAAAACGACTTAGGTCTATGTTGTTCACATCAATATTGTTGCCACTTAATCCAGGTTCACCGTTGTTTTCATTTACTCCAGGTTGACCAACTCCCTCAGTTTCATCCACATTGTTACCCAAACCATTGTTTCTCTCTAATCCAGCTTGTTTCATTGAGTTTTTTTCATCAACATTGACTCCCAACCCATCATTGTTGCTCTCTAATCCAACATCACGTACCGTGTTTGTTTCATCATCATTGACTCCCAACCCATCATTGTTATCTAATTCAACTTCATCATGGTCTTGATTACTCCAGTCAAGATAAAGTTTTTTCTTGCAAGAACTAGAAGCTCCCTTCAACAATTTCTTCTTACTTCTATTTAGTTCAGGTGATGCATCTTCAAGAATCTCCTCTATCATCACCTTCCTAGAATTAGGTGAGGTAAAGCATGTTTTAAGGTTTGTCCTCCAATGTTCAATAAATACATCAACAAGTTTGCATTGAGGAAAATATTTAAAAAGTGCAACACATCTTGGTCATTGCCTAGAGGCCTGAGACCATAATTTAAATCAAAAACTGGAATTCTAAAGTGATAATACATAGGCACAGGGTCATTGTAACCTATTTCAGCAATCATTGCATCTAGCTCATGGATAGAAAACTTATCAATATCCACTAAGGCTACATATTGGGTTTTACCACTTACGTAGAGCCTTCCAGGTTTCTTTGTGAACACTCTTCCATGATGTATCTTTAACGAGATTAGCTTAGGATAAATACCTGTAATTTACATTTGAAATAGGAAAAATAATCAAAAACCTAACTTTGATTTGTGCTATGTAATGGTGATATCATTTGTATATTGGTACGTACCATATATTTCTGGATAATCGATATCATCTGTGCTAGATCAAATTTGCCACTGAGTTCGACCCATGATCTTCAATCACAAAGCTTTCCAGGGTTTTGCTTGACGGTGACGATGATTACTGTTTATGAGGTGATCGAAGGTTTATCTTGAAACGCCATTTGCGAATAAGTTTAATAAATCGATGAAAAGAGAGGGAAAAGGAAGAAAGACCAAAATCCCCTCACGTGAGAGGCATATGGCAACCCTAACGGCGGATTTTTGAACGACTTCAGTGAGAAGGACCGAAATGGGCTCCAAAACACATTTTTTAGACCACCAATATACTTTTACCTTTCGAGGGACGAAAACCAAAAAGGAGGAATTCACGAGGGACCAAATATGTAACAAGGGGTGATGAAAAATGAAAAATAAAACGGTAAGAAAGACAAAATTGGAAAAAGACAAACCACAAGGACGAAAATCGTAATTTAAAAAAACAAAAAAAAGTTAACTAATTTTTTTAATTATAGTTAGTCAGAAGGACCAAAAGTGGGACAAAACAACAACCATAGTGACCAAAATTGTAATTACTTTAAAAGAGGGACCAAATTTGATAGTGAGTGACAACTACAAGGACCAAAAATGTAATATACTCTAAATAAAATTTATAATATACAAAAAAGTCTTTAAAATGAATTATAAAGTAGGAACAAAATAGAAACCATTGACAAACCACATGGGCTAAAATCATAATTTACTTTATAATTTAATAAAATAAAGTTGTATAAAGACCATAATACCCTTAAGTTAACTAATTTTATTTAACTATAATTAGTCTGAGTGACCAAAATTAAAATAAAATCAAAATTACAATAACTAAAACAGTGTTATAGAAAAACAGGGCAGAACAACAGTAAATAGAGAGAATGAAATATGTAATTCTCATTAATCATAAGCCCATTTAAATAGGGAGGAGTTTACAAAGGAAAGGAAACATTCATTATGGTAAATTCTAATACTAGTAAAATATTTTTTCAATCACTTCCTTTTGATGATGGCACATAATCCTTCAACACTCCCCCTTGTGCCGAGTCAAATGAGTGATAGTGCATAGTTCTTGCCTCATTAAAACCGTACGCCAAATAAACAAAACCCAATGGGAAAAATAAAAATTTTGGACGAAGGAAATAGTACAAGGAACCAATAAACAATTCCTTTAGTTTACTATATTTCTTGATTTGTACATCAATCAAGGGATTTATAAAACAAAATTATTTATATATTGTTGTCTCACTAAAACCTTGCACCAAGGAACAAAACTCAGTAGGAAAAATAAAACATTGGGTGAAGGAAAGAGCACAACATACCAATGTCACATGTATAGTAGACTCCTCTTTTGTCTACTACTCCCCCTGACTCGTACATTAATCACGGGAGTTTAGAAAACATTTGCATTTTAATACTTTCTACATGTTTCCAAAATATGGTTTTAAGTAATGATTTCGTAAAATATGTCACATTCTCCTGACATCTTACTTGATTCTCTTGAATCTAGAGAAGAGTTTGATACTGCTGATTGTATAGAAACTTAAGCAGAATATGCTTTGTGTTATCACCCTTAATGTATCTTACTTTCATTTATGTGATACATGATGCATTATTTCCATATATGCGAGTAGGATAGTGGTTGAACTCAAAATTACTAGCTCCTCTAATATGTGTAATGACAATCCTTAATCATATACATTTCTTGAACAATCTCATGGAGAGTAATATTCTTGGAATCATTCAAGGAGGTAGTTACAAGGGTTAGCTTAGCTTACTTCCAAGAAATCTGAGTGTTCCCTGTGGTAATTCCTTATTCAGTTTGGGAACAACCTTTGTATGGATCAGACACAAACCTAATATCAGCAAAGACATACCAAGACACTGTTTGGTGTTTTTCTATAAGAGCTATTAATTTTGCTTCTTACATTCTAAGTAGGTATTGAAGTTTCATTATCAATTCCATTTTTCTTTCTATAGGGAAAGTATAATGTCAATAGTTCCAAAAGATTAATTTGATATAATTCCAATGACGTTGCGTTGGCGCTGAGCTAAATCTAGCTAACAAGTTCATTGAGAAATACAATATATGGTCAAGTGTATTGTGCTAAGTAGGATAATGCGCATATTGTACTTAGATAGAGAATTCCAACTCTCCAACACTTTTTCGTCACCATCCTTTAGACGAAATGGATCTTTCCTTATATCTAACACTTTTGACTGATCATGGGAGTGATAACCGGATGCGTTTTGTCCATATTAAATTGCCTGATTATATTCTAGACATATGCGATCGGTGAATTAATATTTCACAAACTTGGTATCCTAGCTCAAATAACTAGACAAAACCAAGTTTTCCCAAGATTTTCCATCTCAAATTTAGATTTCAAGTAGCTTATGATTTCTCTTATTTCATCGAGAGTGCCTATTATGTTCATAACATCGACATATAAAGCTATTTTGAAAATCTAGAACTTGTTTTCCTAAATATACACGCAAAGGAACAGTTCATCGTTCTTATATATCGTTTCCCTATCAAGTATTCACTTAGGCGGGTATACCACATCCACATAGATTGATTTAATTTATAAAGTGAACGTTTTAATTTTTTTGCAAACACATTTCGTGGTTTAGAGTTACTTGATTTTGGTAATGTAATATCATCAAGCACTTTTATATATCTATGAATCTAGATCCCTGTAGAGATATGTGGTAACCACATTCATGAGTTGCATTTCCAGTCCTTCGGAAACTACTAGGCTAATTAATTAGCAGAACGTTATACGTCTATCATGGGAGAGTAAGTCTTCTCGTGGTCAATCTAGGGCGTTGTGAGAAACCTTGCACCAAAGAAGAGCCTCATACATTATGACTTAATTATTCTCATTACACTTTATGACAAATGATTTATCTATGTCTTATATGCTTTACACTTGGTGGGTTAGCACTACCAAACCAAATACCTGTTCATTTATCAAATAATATGATTCTCCTGGATTGCTTTTTTTTATTTAGGCCAATTTGCTCTTTGTTGATATTTTTCAACTGGGCATGGTTCGATGTCAATGTGCTCTATCATCTCATAAGCAACAATATATGCGAAATATATCATCAATGAGTATGTATGATCTGTCCATCGACTCATATGCACTCTCATAATTCATTTGAGATTTCTTTGATCTCTGGAATCAATATTAACTTCGGAGAGTCCTCCAGTAATGATTCATAGACATAGTTTAATCAGAGACAATCTCATGAGAGGTTTATATATTCATGACAAATAGTTGTGCCTTACTCTTCTCTTCCTTTAGATGAGTATCTATCGAACCAAGTAGCTTCCCCCATTTCCGTTAGGGAGCTACGACTTCAACCACACCTCCACCATGTTTGATTGCAACGCACTTTCCAGCTACGTTGTGCCCTTGTTTGGGGACTTTAACCTTGCTAGTATACTTGCAGCTCGTATATGTGATCTTGTCACTTCTGGAATAACATTAAACGTATCAGGTATCGAGTCTGATTCGTTTGACTTCAACTTTACATTATAAAGTTTGGGGATCAACATGAGACAGAGTAAGAGAATATTCAATGACACTTGTTTTCGTTTCTATGGAAAATCCTTTTTCCTATCTCCCCCTAACGACGGGAAGACTGTCTCATAAATGTGACAATCCGCAAATCTAGCGGTAAAAAGATCACCCGTTAAGGATTATAATTTGAGGATAATTTTTGGAGATTCATATCCAACAAATATACTTAATCATTTTAAAGACCCATTTTAATGCGCTGTGGGGGCGCAATTGACACATATACTGCATAACCAAACATGTGTAAAATATCAGGTTTTTATCTAGTTACCAACTGGTACACATGAGACTGGTTAGCTAGTAATAGGTCTCAAAATGAAGAAGTAAATATGCGTATAGTATTGCATAACCCCAAACACATGTAGGTAAACTGATGCGCATAACTAATGTATTGGCTAACATCTATATTCTTTTGATGACAACTTCTACGAGACCATTTTAGATATACATATGGGGTATAGGAAACTCTACATTTATCACAATACATATGCAATAATCATCAAATCCTTACGATGTAAATTCTCTAGCATTCCAAGTCATGTAGACCTTGATGAGATAATCAGGGCGTTGAGCCCTTAAACGTAGAGCTAGTGCTAGGAGTGCAGCATTTCATCTGGACAATAATACGACATGCGTTCGTCGTGTCGAAACCAGAACCATAAAGTACTTTAATGGCCCGCATTTTGGATGTTTATGTCCATAAATATCATCTTGTATTCGTTGTAAGAATTGAATATTTTTGTATTATGTTTTTGGCTTTAGGATGGTCTCATTCCTGTCTTGGCTAAGGATCAAGGTATACAAAAGTTTTAGGTATTCGAGAGGGCATTTTATGATAATGGTGTTGCTTCTTATGTTGCTGAAGTCAACAGTTATAATTTGCCTCATTTTTGTCTTTCACTCGAAAGAAAATGTGTCTATGTGTATTTTGGAAACACGGATCACCATGTCATGACCATGGTGTCCCATGTGATCTTGTTGAAACATATATGTGTCATTTGTCCAAAATTCTTTATTGGTGACAAAATATGATTTAGTGACCTAGATAATCCACTAATTTGACACGTTAATTTATCTAATATATGTTCCTTTCATATCATTAGAGTTGATGTACATATACTCGATTCCGTTCTTATAATATGATTTCCAATTGATATGAATATCTTAACATGGTTTTCATTAATATAGTGCTTTAATGACTATTAATCTTGTACCAACAAGAAAATGATAGTACATCGTCTAAGTATTTTGGTTGAATAAATTATAAAATAAATATTAGTCAATCTCTTTAGATTGTGTGAAATGTCCTACAAAAAACTCAAGTTCTCCTCGATACATTCCTACACGGAACGGAGAATATTGAGATTTTTGTATTTATTTTTAATATATTTCTTTACATCTATAATAGTTATCGATTTAAGTGTGTATATTAATTTTATGCTTAACATAAATTTCAAGGAAACATATGTTTAATCAATCTTAAAATTGATATGATATAGTTTGTTTTCAATTTGTTCCTTTTTCGAAAGAACTAATGATTAATGTATTTATTCTTTGACTATCCAATCTCAACCGAGTAGTAGTTGCATTTCTACTCTAACGATTGGAAAATCCTTCCAACTATTGTCATGACCCTGACCCCTTCCACGGTTTTGTCCACGTGGTACATAGATGCCACGTGTGAGAAATTGTCTTTCACTCACTATTCTTTGGAGTTGTTTCCTAACATTTTCATTTTTGAGCTCGGGAATTTTCTTTGTCCCGACATATTTGGTGTTATTATTTGAAAGAACCTTGTTGTGTCTCTCAACCACTTGCAGTAGGTTGATGAGTTTGTCTAAAGGTTGCGTTCCAACTTATATTGGTTCATAAATATTTACTGATATATGAAAGGTGGACATAATGTTATAAATCATGTTATATTCTGTGAGTTCCTTGCTACAGAGATTGAGACGCATTTTGGATATAACATTTCTTTGTTGAGATCAGTTACCTTTTTGTAATCAAGTAAGTGGGTTTCATTTCGTTGTACGATTAGTTCTGGATGTACATATTCATGAGTACTCCCGATTCTCCCTTTCGGGGCATCCCACAGTTCTTTGGAGGTTTCTAGTAAAGATATTTCTATTAAAGTTAAGATTTATATGTCGTCTCAAAAATATGATGGTACTTTGTTTGTCCCTTTTTTCAGGAGGTTGGCTTTGGGGTCAATAGAAAGTTGATGGACTTTAGGTATATTATTGTATTTTTCCGACAAAAGTTGTTTTTACATTGAATATTCATATTTGTGCTCAAGTTCTTTTGAGTTTAGGACATTGAATCACGGATGAGTTGTTTCAACCACTTACGTATATAAGCCAAGCCTTAAGCCTTAGGAGCCACGGCGAAGCCATGACGTTTTCAAAACGTGACTTATGGCGTCATTTTTCTAATTCATATATATCATTACATATAAAAACATATGTTTTGTAGTGTTACTCAATGGGTCAATAGTAATAAACAGGTTAAATTATGGTATATATTAAAAAACTTACAAACAAGACATAAAAAACGTAAAGAAAAAATCAAATATTGCATTACGAAATTATGCACTAGGTCATGGCGTGCCACAGGCTTAACGTGGCATACGACACAAGCCTTGGTGTCATGGCGCGTCATGACGGTTGTGCGACGAGTTTTTTAGAACATTAGAAATATCTATATTCTAATGTTTTATGCAGTCTTTTTTTATTTTTTTAGCTTGTATTGATGTCACATCACTAAAATAAAATTAATATGACCCAAACTTTTCATTAATTTTTAATTTTTAGTTATTTTTATATTTATTACTTTACGTAAATTTGAAACTAATGTATATAATTTTCAATTAAATTATTTTTGGATACATTAAACTAATAATTTAGTAATTGTGTGGAATGTTCCAAATGTTGTTAAAGTGACACAATTTATTAAGTTTAAAAATAATGTTTGCTTTCGTTTTTCCATTTACCATTTTGCATTTGAGTCGAATCTGTAGCAATCCCTATTGTGATAGAAAACTTTTCCATATATTTCAATGTGAAATTTCTCTTTGACGTAAAAAAACGTACCACGTTTTTTGCATTCCGCTTTCTTTTGAACTCAACAGTATCTCCAAAGTTGTAAGAGCATCTACAACAGCTATGCTAAAATAGAAACAATTGAGATTTTAGCATTTTCGTTGCTCCAACAACTATGATGTCCTCTATGCTAAATAGAGAAAAGGGGAGAGAGATTGTAAAAATCTCTAAATTTAGAGAAATATTTAAATAGATATTTTTCCCCAAAACTAATTATTACCCCCAAAAAACAAACTTTACCTCTCCCAACTTTCCATATAATGAATTTTTTAATAATATAATTAAATAAATTGAATATTTTAATAAGATAATTAATACTAGAATTGCTAAAGTATAATAGTTGTTGGAGTTGGATACAAAATTTTTTTAGAGATTTTGACATTTTTTACTTTATTTTAGAAAAACTTTAACATAGCTGTTGAAAATGCTCTAATGATGTCAAACTCGTGACCAAGATCCCCACTTGAGAACCAATGTTTGAGCCGGAATGCCATGATGATGTCTCATAAGAAAGTGATGTTGGGTTTTATGTTTTGATTATTTCTGACCGTTGAAGAATAGTTAAAATAGCCCAACAATAGTGGTCTGATACAAGTTATATATTGCTTTGTATCCTAGGGTTTTACAACAAGAGAAGTGAGAGTCCATAAAATACAAAAGTGAGAAAAAAGAGAAAATTCGACTACACTTTTCGGGCGAGCGCAGTCATGCCGTTTAGTATCCTCCCGGAGTTTGAACCATTGGATCGTCGTGATTATTGTACAGTAGCTTCATGACATCATTACCTACATTCTGAACGGTGGAGATCGGTTTTGGAGATCCGAAAGTCGCCCATTTGCTGTTCAAATATTTGTTGTTTTCTGGGTGATGTTTCTTCCTCTTTTCCTTTCGGTTTGATTCCATACTTCTTGATGATTTGTTCCAAGAGTATGATGATTGTGGTGTGCCTCTAGTTTTATCTAGAGAAGACTTTTGTATTGTTTATTGGTGGTACTGGACTTTAAGCGGCCTAAGGGTCCCGTGGTTTTACTCTCGCCTTGAGAGGTTTTCACGCTAAAATTCGTGTGTGCTTGATTGTTGCTTATTTCGGCTTTTGGTAGTTGATTATCATTGCATTTAGTATATCCTATTTGTTTGCATCCTCAAAGGTTCATTATAATTATAGAAAGTTTTGTCCAAAGATGATTTATTCCGCATTTATCGTTACCGTTGTGACACATTTTTCCCATATATATTGTCTTGTATCCTAGGGTTTTACAACAAGAGAAGAGATAGTCTATAAAATACAAAAGTGAGAAAAAAGAGAGAAAAGTCGTCTGTACTTTTCAAGGAAGCGCAATCGCATCGTTTCGTCTATTCCCGGAGTTTGAACCGTCGGATCGTCGTGACTTTTGGATAGTAGCTTCAAGACAAATTTATCTACATTCTGAACGGTGGAGATCGGTTTTGGAGATCCGGAAGTCACCCTTTTGCTGTTTGATAGTTTTTTGTTTTCTGGTGATGTTTCTTCCTCTTTTCCTTTTTGGTTTGATTCCATACTTCTTGATGAGTTGTTCCAAGAGTATGATTATTGTGGTTTGCCTATAGTTTATCTATAGAAGACTTTTTATTGTTATTGGTGATAGTGGACTTTAAGCGGCCTAAGGGTCTCGTGGTTTTACTCTCGCCTTGAAAGGTTTCCACGCTAAAATTCATGTGTGCTTGAATGTTGCTTATTTCTGCTTTTGGTAGTTGATTATCATTGAATTTAGTATACCCTATTTGTTTACATACTCAAAGGTTCATAGAAGTTGGGAAAGTTTTGTCCAACGAATGTTTATTCCGCATTTATCGTTATCGTTGTGACACGTTTTTTCTATTAGAGTGGTATCAGAGCTTTTGGTTATTGTTATTGGGTTTGACTTGTTTGAACGATAGAAGCTAATACAAGTAGGATGATAAGTCTAAATGGTTCTAATTATCATGTTTGGAAAGGAAAGATGGAAGACCTTCCTTATGTGAAAGATTTTTATTTGCCTGTTTTTTCAACCGACAAACCTGAGAATAAAACAGATGCAGAATGGAATATTTTGCATAGACAGGTTTGTGGGTATATTCGAAAATGGGTAGATGATAATGTTTTGAACCATATTCATGGGGAGACTCATGCTCGTACTTTGTGGAACAAGCTCGAGCAGTTATATGCTCGAAAAACTAGAAATAATAAGTTGTTTTTGATTAAAAAGATGATCCAACTTAAGTACCATGACGGAACTCCTATCACTGATCATTTGAATGCATTTCAGGAAATTATTAATCAGCTTGCAGGAATGGGTATCAAGTTTGAAGATGAAATCCAAGGCTTATGGATCCTTGGTACTCTACCGGATTCGTGGGAGACTATTAGGACATCATTATCAAACTCCACATCCAAAGGTGTTATTTCCATGGAATTTGATAAAGGCAATATTTTAAATGAAGAGATGAGAAGAAATTCGCAGGCTTCCTCTTCACAATCAGATGTCTTGGTCACAGAAAGACGGGGAAGAAGTCAGAGTAGAGGTTCGAGTAATAGAGGTAATCATCGGGTAAATTCAAAAGGAAAGTTTGTTGATTTTGAGTGCTACCATTATGGTAGGAAAGAGCACACTGTACGGTTCTATAGACAATTGAAGAAGGATGAAAATGTATGATCCCAATCACAATCAAGCTATTCAAACAATCTCTATTCAAGATTTGACAATGTTGAGTCTAGAGAGAGAGTAGAGAGAGAAAGTTCTTATGTCATATATCTCACAAGAATTACAATGAGTTCATCTAGTTTCAAGATTAAAAAGCACCTAAGGTATTTATACCAAGGAACTAAACACAAGCTTATACAACAAACTACAAGATTGACTTAAACTAACTTTGACCTTGTTGACTTATCTAGACTAGACTTTTCTCAATAAATCTTGGATACAATAAAATACACTAACATTCTCCCCCTTTGTATTCAAGATTTTAAAAAAATTTGACACTAGTCTTCAGCGCTTGATTCTTCAACATTTGTCTTTGACATTGAATCTTCAATCTTTTAGTCTTTGAAGAATCTTGAAAAGTCTTTAACACTTTGCATCTCGGAAAGTCAACAAGTCTTGAAAAACGAATCATTTGAAGCTCTTTAAACTTCTTTGGAATCTTCAGGAATCTTTTGAAAACTTTGAGGAATCTTTGAACTTTGTATCTTCATCTCTGCAATCTCTTGGCTGTCTTTGAAAAACAAACTTTCACGAATCTTCTTCAGAATCTTTTTAAAAACTTTCATCTGGCTTGGACTTTCAGAGTCATCTTCACCATTTTCATCAGAAAGTCTTTTGTCTTTGAAATTGATCTTTGTAGATATCTCCCCCTTTTTGATGATTGTGAGCACCATAATCATCAAAACATCTTCAATTTCAGCACTTTCTTTGAATCTCCCCCTTTTACAAATATTCTCCCCCTTTGAGATACATTTGACATTCTTTGCCCTTTGATCTGAATAGCTGAATCATGAACTGTATATATCCGAATCTTTTCAAATCCAGATATAATGAACGTTGTAACCCTGATTCAACAAATGAAACAGTTAGGAGTGCCTGTCAGTAACACGGAGTTACTGTGTACAACGAATGTACAATTTAAGGAGCTGGTTTGATGATGACTCCCCAGGACTTTCATTCAATCATTGAAAAACACAAGGTAATTCTATGAATGTTCTGACAGAAAAACAAATTTTCTGTGTGCTCGTGCTTGTGTTATGAAAGAATTTAGCACAATGATTGTGTTTCATAAGGCTCAAATTGTGTAAACTGTTGAGACAGCAACAGATATTACACGGACTCAATGTGCATGAAAGAGGTGCGAAGGTGGGGCAACTTTCCTTCTTTTTCAATATCTAAATCTTCCGAAAGAAGACCAGATAGCAGATATGTTGCGTCCCTAGAGAAAATGAAACATTTCTTTGTCGGGAAAGAAATGAGTGGCTGGTGGGGTAATTGCAAGAGTTGGCATGGGCTCAGTGCCTTTTTCAATGATGGTCACCAAAGAATGTGAACCAATCAGAAGATGTGGTTGATCGGCTCAGAAAGTGGTTGGTGCAGAGTTTTGATATTCTTTTAACTCTGATATCTCACACCCTCTTTCTTTTTAACATTTTGCTTACTTCTAACCAAACTCTCATTTACATTTTACCTCAGCTCAATGAGAAAAACTCAACCGGATGAGTTATCTCCCCCACTCTTTGATTTTGACCCCTCACCCCTCAATCACTAGAGGATAACTTACGGGGTAGGAAACACTGGTTTACGTGAATCCATGGAAGTTCTGTTTAAGCTCACACACGAATCCCATGTAAGTCCCATAAAGAATGATTGTGCAACAGTTTATCTTGAACAATGAAGCTCAAAATGTGATAACATTGTCAAAATGTATGCTCATTAAAAATATGAATGATATTTGAGCATTTGAACAATGAAGATCTCTCAAAACAAAGATATTGAATAAATAAAATGAAATCAAGAGAATTGTTTTGAGAATCTGACAATGTATCAATCAGATCAAATGAAATGGTTAGGGTATCAAAGAATTGGATATTTTGTTTATATGAACGAATATAAACAATTTAGCAATGAAAGCACAAGATTAGAAATGATGATTGATGTTTAACAACATTTGAAAGCAAACGGGAGTATTACCATCGAAAAATTTGTTCATTATGAGACATGGTAATAACAAATTCAAATGAAGTATTGAACTGATGTGTGTGAATACTTTACAGTATATAGGAAAGATAATACACGAGTATTGATCTTTAGAAACACACGGTCAGTTTAAACATTAAAGCTCAATATGAAAAACATTTGAAAATCACACTTCTTAATTCATGAAATCTTTTGAGAATAGAGAAGTGGTTTGAACATTTCAGAAAGCGTTTTTCATGTTTGAAAGTTGTTCTTCTTTCAAACAATCATAGATCTAGATCAGAAGATATTTACCTTTAAGCTCCTCCTCAAATCAGTATATCATGATTTGTTTTCTTTTAAGCTCCCCCTGGATATTTGCAAAATATCCATATCTTTAAACATTAAAGAACGGGTCATGATCTGTCATATGATCAGAAGCCACAATCTTGACACTTAAGTTCGGGTTTTGAACGGTTTTGTTTAAAAGCCTTAGTTCTTAACATTGAAGTACGGGTCTTGAATTGTATTATCCAAGAGCCTTTGTTCTATGCTCCCCCTTAAACCTTGGGTGCCTGCAACACAGTTTTAGCTTTTGGTACCCACTGGTATTTGGGTCCTGATGAGTTAGTTGCAGTTCTTGTGGGAGTAACATAATAAGAACCATACCAGTAATTAACAAAGTTATTACTTACAAAGTCATTCGTTCCACAGTAAGAACAGCAAATCTTCTTTTGAGCAACCCTGGTCAAATGATTAGTCGAGTAATATATATCAAGAATTACCAAAAGATTTACCTTTATGCGTTCTGTTCTTTTTGGCATTGGTTGTGGACGCAGATGCTTTGTCTTTCTTCTTCTCATCATCTGAAGAACTCTTCACTCTCCAGACCATCTGATTTTTCTTAGAATTCTTTCCAAGAGATTTAACATAAAAGTTTGCTGAACCATCAACAGATTTATCATAAAACAAATTTGATGGTCTGATCTGATTTGATTTGACAGTTTGTGGTTTGACACTTTTCTTTTTCAAAACATTTTTGTCATGAATGGAACTTGAAGTTGTTTTGAAAGAACAGACTGATTCTGTTGAGTTATCAACAGGTGATTGGCTAATCACATCAGCTGTTACTTTATCAGACAATTCAATGTTTGCAGCTTCCAAGTCATTTATCTTTTTAGTCAAAATATTTCTTTCATCTGAAAGTGTGTCAAACTTTTGTTTCAAATCAGATTTCGCCTTCTTTTCATTTTGGACATCTGATGACAGAACAGTTATTCTGGATGTGAGCTTAGATATTTCAGATTCAAAATGTATACGTTCTTGTTCAAAATCTGTTTCCAAGTTCTTGGTTTTCTCAGAAATATCTTTGAAAATACCAACGTTTCTCTTTTCATAAGTTTTCTTTTCAAGCTCAAAAGACTTTTTATTTTCTTTGAAAATTTGTCTTTCTTTTTCTAATAACTCTTGTAAAACAGAGATCTGTTTGGGAAATTCAGTAGTTTTATCCTCAAGAACTTTTCTTTCCTTAGCAAATGTGTCTCTTTCAGTAATTAGAATCTTTTCAAAATCAGACACTTGCTTGGAAAGTTTAAGGCATCTAAGCTCTAAATCCTTTTTCTCTTGTAGTGTTTTCTTTGAAAATCCAGATATCTGTTGAGTTGAAGATTTCTCCAAATTTGATTTTTCCTTATCTGCTTGGATGTTTTTTGACAGTTCAGCATTTTTGATTTCCAAGGCAGATATCTTATCTTCAAAAGCCTTAAACTTGTGTTGAAGCTTGACTGATTCATCTTGCAATTCTGATGATTTCTGTTCAGTCGTCTTCAGTTGGCTTTGAAGATACGCAATCTTTTTCTCTTTGAGTTTGATTTCTTTTTCACATGTTTTAACAGTGTTTTATTTTAAAGAAATCATTTTCTCTTTCTCTTTAATCTCTTTCTCTTTCTCTCTAATTTCTTCCTCTTTTGCACTGATGATACCTGCAATATTAGATTTAACAATATTAGTACACTTTATACAGTCAGGAGTTTTATCAGAGTTTGAAAAATTAAATTTCAACTCCTGAATCTGTTTAAGAAGCTTTGAATTCTGATTTTTCAGATTGTCTCTTTCTGCTTCTATTTTCGGTATCTCAGGCATGTACAAGACTGCCATATCTCTAGCTGAAAGTACAGTATTTCCTCTCTCGTCTGTCTTTGGCATCTTGAATAGAATGTTAGCTTAAAAAAAATGATCGTCAAAAATCAGAAAATTATGACCACTATCAAAATATGTCCCCCTCCGCAGACTTAGCACGGGGGTCCCGCTACCCGGTTAGTGGGTGGGGTTAAGGGGCAACTCCTTTGTGGGGGTATTGGGGCAGTGCCCCTAGAGAAAATTTTTCTGACATATTTTTCTCTTGAAAGAAATGCTTGAATAAAATGATCGTTCAAGAAGTGCAGATTACACTAAGTATTAAAACTCGCAGACCACTGAAAAGCTTGAAACTCGCAGACGCTTAAATGAGCAAAACATTGTTCACTGACAAACACGCAGACAGAGACGTGCGCGTTTATAGAACTCGCAGACCGTAACATGCGCGTTTCTGGAACTCGCAGAGGCTTACTTGCGCGTTTAACAAACTCGCAGGCTAAAACTCGCAGATGGAATCTCACACAAACTCGCAGATCAAAGAGCAAAACACGCAAACTTTGACTTGCGTGTTCTAAGAACTCGCTAATAACGCCTTGTGCGTTTGAGATCGAATTCTTCAACTTGCGCGTTCTGGCGAATAACGTGCGCGTTCTTGCGATGAACTTGCGCGTTTCACATATCTTGCGCGTTCTTGGGTTTTCCTTGCGTATTCTAAGCCTGATCGATCAAAAATCAGGTAAAACTTGATTTCTGAATTTGAAAATCATACAATTAGACCAAAATACAATGCGAAACAAGATTACAGCACTGAAATTTCACAAGAAATCGAAAATTACAGTGATTAAATCGAATTACAGTATACGACTTCAACTATTCACGAAACCAACATTTTGATCAAATTGATCAATCTAAAGTCGAAATTAGCCTATGTGATCTGAACTAAAGTTGATCCTATAGATAAAACGTACACAATCAAATCAATTTCTTGATTTAATTGTGCAAAAACACGAAAAACTGAGATCAAACAGTAACTTTTTAGTCCGCCAAAAATATTTCAAGAAAAGCTTCAAATCTGATCTGAATCTGCTCCTTCTTGTTTGCTCTGATACCAATTGAAAATGTATGATCCCAATCACAATCAAGCTATTCAAACAATCTCTATTCAAGATTTGACAATGTTGAGTCTAGAAAGAGTAGAGAGAGTAGAGAGAGAAAGTTCTTATGTCATATATCTCACAAAAATTACAATGAGTTCATCTAGTTTCAAGATTAAAAAGCACCTAAGGTATTTATACCAAGGAACTAAACACAATCTTATACAACAAACTACAAGATTGACTTAAACTAACTTTGACCTTGTTGACTTATCTAGACTAGACTTTTCTCAATAAATCTTGGATACAATAAAATACACTAACAAAGGAGAACAAAAGAGGCATTCACAACAATCAAAAGAACAATCATAAGAAAGATGATGGTGTTAATGACAATGCTGAAGTTAATACTACCATTGAAGAGATCTTTCTTTGTTGTGATGACGATATGGTCAACCTTGCACAAGATGATTTAAGTTGGCTTGTTGATAGTGGTGCCTCGTGTCATGTTACATCACGAAGAGATTTTTATTCATCTTACACTCCAGGTAATTATGGTACTATTAAGATGGGTAATAATGATCTATCAAAGATTGTTGAAATCGGCGATGTCTGTTTGAAATTTGACACTGGGATGGAATTGGTTTTTCGAAATGTAAAACATGTCCCAGATATGAGACTCAATGTTATTTCTACAGGCTTCCTCTATGATGATGGTTACAACAACAACTTTGGTAATGGTATATGGAAACTCACTTGTGGTTCCTTGATCGTGGCAAGAGGTAAGAAATGCCCAAAGTTATATGTGACACATCCGAAGATCTCCAACAACATTGTAAATGTTGTGGAGAATATTAATATGACTGATTTGTGGCATAAGAGACTTGGTCACATGAGTGAAAAGGGGATGTCTTTTTTTATCAAAGAGAAAGGTGTTACTGGATGTACACGCTATTCATTTGAAGAAATGTTCTCACTGTTTGGCAGGAAAGCAGACTCGAGTTACTTTCAAGAGCCAGTTTCATTCTCGAAAGGAGAATATACTTGATTTAGTGCATTTCGATGTTTGTGGTCCTATGAAGACTAAGACGCTTGGTGGCTGCTCATATTTAGTCACATTCATCGATGATCACTCGGGGAAGGTATGGATTTATGTGACACCCGAAAACTTATAAATAATTCCTTGTGATTAAATGGTATATCATTTTAGGTAATGATAGTTGCGTTAGAGATGCAATGCCTTATTCCATTTATCGTTTTGTTTACAACTCGAGGGGTTTTGGTTTGAAGGAGTTGAGGGTCGGTACACAACCGGCGACAATGCCCGCGACTGTGACACCAGGTCACTATCGCATGGCATTGTTGCACGGAGTGTACCGTGGGCAATGTGAAGTCAGCGACTATGCCTGCAACTATGACACCAGATCATTGTCGTGGGGCAATGTCGCGGGGATGGTACCAAGAGAGGGTAGTCTTGGGGGACTATGCCCTGGGCACAGTCGCATGGCATTGTCGCGGATGGGCTCCAGGGGTTTTTAAATGAGCGGCTCGATTTCATTTAGCAAAATACTGATTTGGGGCTCTAGGGGTTGCGATTTTCTCTCCAAAAATCTGGTAAGTTCCATCTCCAACCTTCCCTTACCATTAATGCCTTCCATCTACCACAAATCCCTTGATCATTTATGGCATTTTAGGTTTCCTTGAGCGTTTATTATGCAAGTCCAAGTCTTCTCAAGATCCCACCTAATCTCACTAGTTTCTTGGATTTTAGGGTTTTAAGCTACAACCCTACAAGGTGAGTTCATTCTCTCTTTGATAAACTTTATACATGTTAAATATGAATTTTAACCTTCTAAACATCTCCATTTTGAACTCTTTTGATTTGGGTGAGTTTTCGCCAAAACCTAATTTTTGGAGATTTTAGGGTTTTACTTGGATGAGTATAAATGCAAGGTTAAGAAACGTGTATCTTGTGGTAAATGTGATTTGTCTACATGGGAAACCTGTTTTTCTCAAATTTTAAGTGCAAACTCTTTAAATCAAAAACTAGGGTTTTGGGAATATTGATAAATATGTCAAATGAGAATTTGTGTAGGTTGATCTAGTATGTGGGAGTATTATTCAAAGAACTGTATTGGAACCTCTTTGGGACTACATGAGAATTTATATGAATATTTGAAGTGCACATTTGATGGCATCTTAATTTCTTTAGAGATATTGGTTGACTTTGTTTATATGGGATTGACTATTTTGTTGCATTTGGGCGTCATGACCACATAATCATTTGTATCATTACGTCCAATGATGGAACGCTAGTTTTCCATATCGAGGCATGGTTAGGCATCGACGGTATGGTATAAGCCCTACGTGCTAGTACACGTCATTGGATGAGGATAACTCAACGTAAGGACCCTATGTGGTTGAAGTTGACATTTTGTGGGTGTACATTTAAAGCTACCGAGCCTAACATCCAATGCGTGTATTTCTATTATGTGTTTAGTTTTACCAATGTTCTAAAAAACTCGTCGCACAACCACCATGGCGTGCCATGGCACCAAGGCTTGTGTCTCACGCCACGTTAAGCCCGTGGCACGCCATGGCCTAACGTACAATTTCGTAATGCATTATTTGATTTTTCTTTACGTTTTTAATGTCTTATTTGCATGTTTTTTAATATATACCATAATTTAACTTGCTTATTACTATTGACTAATTGAGTAACACTACAAAACATATGTTTTTCTATATAATGATATATATGAATTAGAAAAATGACGCCATAAGTCACGCCTTGAAAACGCCATGGCCTCGTCGTGGCTCCTAAGGCTTGAGGCATGGCCTCGCCGCCACGCCACGCCTCACGCCATTTAGAACCTTGGGTTTTACTAACATGTCAAGTGGATTACTTTTGTGTTCCGTCACTTATGTTAGTAAACGGGTCTCCCCCGTCAACCAAAGAGGTATTTGTATAAAAGCAATGTTTTATCCATATTTATTCCACCCGCTTTTCTCTACTTATCGCATTTATAACTTATTGTTTCCCAATATAACTGTTTGAGCTCACTAGGCTTTAGCCTAACATTTTTTCTTAAAATGACATGTATAACAGGTCATTCTAGCGATGGGAATCCTCGGGTTTGAGTAGAGAGCCTTGAAGGGAAGTAGCATTTTTGGAGTCACATAGAGGCGTACAGTTGGTATAGTGATAGTATACTTTTGGAAGTTAGATGACAACACCCGTTCATAATCTAGATACAGTTGGACTAGATTAGTAGATTGTTGGGTTCCATTTCACTTGGTTATTTGTAATGTAAATGCCATCCAATTATTCTCTTTTGGGAGATTTGCTATGAAATTGTTATTTAATTCCGCAAATATTCAGGTTTAAATTAACCCCTATTTTTAGGGTGTTACAATATATACCTTGAAGTCTAAAGATCAAATATTAGATGTGTTTAAGCAGTTTCATGCCTCAGTAGAGAGACAGATTGGGAAGAAGCTCAAGTGTATTTGAACATATAATGTAGGTGAATACATTGGGCCTTTTGATGCTTATTGTAGAGAACAAGGTATTCAGCACCAAAAGACTCCTCCGAAGACACCGCAATTGAATGGTTTAGCATAAACGGATGAATAGAACATTGGTTCAGCGAGTGAGATGTTTGCTCTCACATGCAGGGTTGTCGAGTTCCTTTTGGGGGGAAGCTTTGAATACGGTGGTACATGTTATTAATCTAACTCCTTGTGTTCCTTTGCATTGTAATGTTCCTGACAGGGTTTAGAGCGGCTAAGACGATTCGTACCGTCACTTACGCGTCTTTGGATGCAAGGCTTTTGTGCACATTCCCAAAGATGAAAGGTCGAAGCTCGATGTGAAGACTAAGCCATGTGTGTTCCTTGGTTATGGCCAAGATGACTTCAGCTACAGATTATATGATCCGGTTCAAAGGAAACTTATTCGAAGCTGAGATGTTGTTTTCATGGAAGATCATACTTTGAAAGATGTTGACAAGGAAGACATGATTCCTCAACATGATGATGATCTTACTTCTTTGGATCCAGCTCCTCCTAAGCATGTTGAGACACTTGATGGAGATGGTGTTCAGAACGATGAACAAGATGGCACTGATGATACTAATGTTCCAGAGCAAATTGAGATGGATGCAGAAGTTCATCCAGAGTTACCAGTTCTAGATATGCCATCATTTATCCCACTTAGGCGGTCTATGAGAGACCGTCATCCTTCTACATGATACTCTGCTGATGAGTATGTCTTACTCACTGATGAGGGAGAGCCTGAGTGCTATGCCGAAGCCATGGAAGATGAGCACAAGAAAGAGTGGGTTGAAGCCATGCAAGACGAGATGACTTCCTTGCATGAGAATAATACATTTGAGTTGGTAAAGTTGCCTAAAGGCAAGAGAGCTTTGAAGAACAAGTGGATCTACAAAGTGAAGACAGAAGAACATACTTCACGACCCAGGTATAAAGCTAGATTAGTGGTCAAAGGCTTTAGTCAACGAAAAGGTATTGACTTTGATGAAATTTTCTCTCCGGTCATGAAGATGGGATCTATCAGTATGGTTCTTGGCTTAGCAACTAGTCTTGATCTTGAGGTTGAGCAAATGGATGTCAAGACAACTTTCCTTCACGGTGACTTGGACAAGGAAATCTACATGGAGCAACCTGAAGGCTTTCAGGTTAAGGTAAAGAAGATTATGTGTGTAGACTTCAGAAAAGTCTATATGGTTTGAAGCAAGCACCCAGACAGTGGTACAAGAAATTTGAGTCGTTTATGGGGAAGCAAGGCTACCGAAAAACTACCTTAGATCACTGTGTTTTCTTTCAGAGGTTTGGGGGTGATGATTTCATCATTTTGTTGTTATATGTTGATGACATGTTGATTGTTGGCAGGAATAAAGAAAGGATTGTCAAGTTGAAGCAGCAGTTGAGCAAATCTTTTGAAATGAAAGACTTAAGGCCAGTAAACCAGATTCTTGGTATACGAATCACCCGAAATAGGGTTGCCAAGAAGTTTCACATGTCATAGGAGCAATACATTGAGAATGTGCTTTGCAGATTCAACATGGATAAAGCTAAAGTGGTCAATTCACCCCTAACTACCAACTTTAAGCTAACCTATAAGGATTGTCCCTCTTCAAAGAAGGAGATTGAAGAGATGGATCGAGTTCCTTATGCATCGGTCGTTGGGAGTCTGATGTATGCGATGGTATGTTCAAGGCTTGATATAGCCCATGCAGTAGGTGTTGTTAGTCGATTTCTGTCCAATCCAGGTAAAAAGCATTGGGAAGTAGTTAAATGGATTCTCCGATATCTGCGAGGTACTTCCAAATTAGGCATAACATTTGGGAATGAAAAGCCAATGTTTGTTGGGTATACTGATTCTGATATGGCAGGAAATATGGACAACATGAGATCCACTTCTGGATATTTGATGACCTTTGCAGGGGGAGCAGTATCATGGCAATCAAGGCTGAAAAAATGTGTTGCCTTGTCTACAACTGAGGTTGAGTATCTCGTGGCAAGTGAAGAGTGCAAATAGTTACTATGGCTGAAAGATTTTCTGAAGGAGCTTGGTTTCAACAACAGCGCTATGTGGTTCTTTCTGATAATCAAAGTACCATTTGTCTTGTGAAGAATTCAACCTTTCATAGAAGAACGAAACATATCAAGATGAAGTATCATTGGATCCGAGAAGCTCTTGAAGATGGATTGCTTGAACTTGATAAAGTTCATACCAATGATAATGGTTATAATATGTTGACAAAGGTGTTAGTCCCAAGTAAGCAAAACAAGTATTGTAGAATGTGGGGGGGGGGGGGGGGGTTGAATACAATACACAAAATTTTCACTTAATTTTTAATTGTTAGAGCATGAATTATGTTGAATACAAGATCATGAAGACTAAAGTCAAAGTTCAAGAAAGTCAAAGTTGGGAAAGTCAACTCTCATTAAAAGTCAAAGTCTAATTTGTAATAAAAGTCAAAGTGTCTTGTATTTTGTATTAGTTTTCTTTGTAATTAGTTGTAGGTATAAATACCTTTCTTTTCTTGTTATTAGTAAGAT
Organism: Arctium minus; assembly: GCA_954870635.1. NCBI lineage: Eukaryota > Viridiplantae > Streptophyta > Magnoliopsida > Asterales > Asteraceae > Arctium > Arctium minus. The sequence continues at coordinate 54,050,339 of OX941080.1, forward strand.
GTCTAGTTGAAGATTTCAGTTTTTAGAGAAGAGTTTTAGAGAGAGAGAGAAGTCTAGAGAGAGAAAGTGTCAAGAACAAATTGTAATCTTGTGATTTTGTGAATTGAGTAAAACAGGTAAATTGATTAATTCTTGTTTTGTTGATTTTATTGCAATTAGAAACTAGAACAAGGACACACAATTGGTATCAGAGCAAATCCATTTGAAATCAAATCAAGAACTGAGTTCGTAGCACTGTTCATCGACTGTGGAGATTGATTTTGATTTTGTCTTTGTTTTTCGAGTTGTAATCGTTTAGGTTTTGTTTGTTGAGTATAATCGATCGAGTTTGTATAGGTAATTTCACGAATTGCACTGTATTGGTTATCAATTTTGATGTTTTTTTGTCAAGTTTTAGTGCACGAGTTCAAAAGCACTGTATCATCGATCAATTTGTATTTTGAACGTTTGTGTTTGAAATTCTTGCATTGTAATCTGTTCTAATATTGAAATCGAGCATCCCTACAAAATTTCAAGTCAATTGGACAAGGTTTAGATCGAAATCTGTGAGAAACGATAAAATTTTGGTCGATATACGGACGAACGCGCAAGATCTTCGACACGCGCAAGTTCATCGGTAGAATGCGCAAGCTGAAGAAATTGGTTTTTGGACAAAACGCGCAGATCGAAGTCTTCGAGTTTAGATTTTCAGCCTACGAGTTTGAAGATTGAGGAAATTTTTCTAAGTATTGAAACGCGCACGTAGACATTAGCGAGTTCTATAAACGCGCAAGTCTAAGCTTGCGAGTTTCTTCGGGAACAGTGATCTGAGAGTTCATTCATCTGCGAGTTTTCAGAAACGCGCAAGAAGTGATCTGCGAGTTTGAAATCCTAGAAAAATATTCTAAGTGTTGAAACGCGCTAACAATGTCCTGCGAGTTCTAGTTTTGCGCCATCAACGTCTAGCGCATTTCTAAGCTTTGCGCGATCAGTAGTTAGCGAGTTTGTTCAAACGCGCAAGTAGTGTTTTGCGAGTTCAGGGAACACGCACACCTCTATCTGCGAGTTTCTTTATGAACAGTCACTTGCGAGTTTAAGCTTATGCGAGTTTCAGCGATCTGCGAGTTTGCCAAAACATGCAAACCTTTGCATGCGAGTTTCACAAACATGCAATCTTAAGCCTGCGAGTTTTTCAGTAAATAGTGACTTGCGAGTTTCAAGCTTCTGCGAGTTTTAAGCTACTATAGTACTTTGCGAGTTTTAACACAGTCAAAATTTATGAGTTTCTGAATTTTTCTATTTTTCAAGATTTCTTGTATTTTTCTTGTGATTTCATAATTGGACTAACGATCAGTTTCTAGTTTCTTATTGTATATCTGTTTCAAAACAGGTACATACAGGATGACTTCCAGAGATGCTCTCTCAATTGGAACTGATGTCAAGCCTCCGGTGCTGTTCAAAGGAGAATATGAACAATGGAGAGATAGATTTTTGGACTTTGTTGATAGACAGTCAAATGGAGAGAACATTCTGAAATCTATCACAGAAGGTCCAATGAAGAAACCTACTGAGGAGATTCCTGCTGGTGGTAATGATTCAGATGGAGCTCCGAGAACAAGGAGAGTGGATAAAAAGTATGCTAGTTTTTTTGATGAACAGAAGAAAAGGTTTGATGCTGATAAACAAGCCAGATCTTTGCTTTTACAGAGCATGACAAATGAGATATATGTGAAAATGGATAGCTACAATGAAACTGCCAAATCAATGTGGGATCAGTTAAGAAAAATGATGTTGGGTTCTAGAGTTGGAAACCAAATGAAGGTAGCTAACTGCATAAACAGCTACGAAGAATTTAGAGCAAAAGAAAATGAAAGCTTGGAGGAGACCTATGAGAGGTTTGTGCTGCTTCTGAATGAGCTTTCCAAGAATAAGGTTAACAAGAAACAAATTGAGAACAATGTGAAGTTTCTCAGCATCTTGCAACCTGAGTGGAAAGAGCACACACGCAGGATGAAACAAATGAAGGATTTGAATGAAATACCTCTACATGAAGTTTATGAAACTCTGCGACAGAATGAAGAGGAGGTGGAAGAGAAAAGAGCTGAGAAGAAGAAAGTTGAGAAGGTTGTTGATCCCATAGCATTAGTAGCTGGAGAGAAAGAGAAAGAGAAGAAAGAGAAGAAAGAGAAGAAAAATAAGAAGAAGACAGTTGTTTTCAGTTCTGAATCAGAGTCTGAATCTGATGGAGATGATGGAGAAAGTCTCAAGCAGGCTATGTTATTATTGACCTGTGCTTTCCAAAAGAAGTTCTACAAGAAGCCGAGATCCAATTCTCAGAGATATTCTTCATCAAGCTCAAAGAACCACGAGCATAGAGAAAGAGTGGAAGGAAATAGAATGATGGAGAAAAAGCCAGAAGAAAAGAAGAAGTATGTAAATGATTACACAAGTACTGAAAAGAAGACGGCTAATGATCTGATCAAATGCTACAACAGTGGCAAGTTCGGACATTATGCAAAAGAATATCGGAAGCCAAAGGTTCGCAACTCAGAATATTATCAGAACAAATTGCTCTTGGCCAAACAACAAGAAGCTGGCAGGGCATTAATGGCTGAAGATGAATACTGGTTGGATCATTCTGATGAAGAAGAACAAGAAGAGACTGCTCATCTATTCTTGATGGGAAAAGAAGTGAAAGATGGTGATTCAGATGATGAGACTGCTGATGAGGTAATAAACTTAATTGAAAATGATTTCATAACCAAAATGGAAGCCATGAGGGTCGAACTTCAAGACCTTCAAAATAAATTGAAAAAGGAAAAAGACAGAGTTGCTAGGAGAAATGAAAAGATCTTTGAGCTCAACACATCAGTTATTGAGAACAAAGATTTAATTGATTCTCTACGCAAATCTGCTTCTGTTTTTCAAAATGATAAAGATTGTTTTGAAAGTAAGATTTCTGAATTGCAAAAACAATTGTTTAAGTCTGATTCTGAAAAACAAGAATGTGTTCTAAAATCGTTTAAACTGCAGGTTGAGAACAAGACTTTAGAGAAAAAGGTAAATGGTTTGGAAGCCAAATTATATCTTAGAGGCCAAACAGATCAAACTATTTTCTTGAATACACCTAATGAAGATGTTGATTTTAAAGAAAAATGGGGATTAGGGTTTGATAATCCTCATTACTTAGAAAAAGCTATCAGAAAACAGCCAGGTCTATATAATGCAAATTATATGTATGCGGCTGATGAATATTCTCATTTGAAACCCAAATTTATCACCAAAGCATCAAAAGAAGTTGAGGAAAAAGAAGATGAGAAAAGAATGAATTTGAAGAAAATGCAACTACCATTCTGTTATGAAAGACTGAATGATAGTTATCTTTCTAAAACACCAAAATTTCTTTCAACTGATTATTTTGCTAGTTATTCTTCGACTGAGATGGAGGCAAAACCTGTTCAAGCAAAAATTTATGTACCTCCACTTGTCTTAGAGAGCAAAATAATTGAGTTAGAAAATATTTTATCTGATGAAAGAATTTTGAGTGATCTAACACAAAATGTATTTTCTAGAGTGTTAAAGAACACAGATTTTCATGTTAAATCTAATGTGTGTTCATCTTCAAAAGTACCTCAAACTTCTAAGACTGATTTTGATGATCTATTTGAGTCTGCAAATGATTTTCTAAATTCTGATGAAGGGTGTATCGAGGAAATTGATATGTTTGACTTTACTGCTCAACTTCCAAATCATTCTACTTTCATCATAAATGGAAAAGCTTTACCAAGTGTACATGAAAAGGGTGAATCATCAACTAAGGTTGATGAATCAGTTTCTGAGAATGTTGATTACTATGCTAATAGTAAGAAACATAAGAAACAACGTTCACAGGAAAAACAACAATACTGGTAAACGCAAGAAAAATCAATCTCAGAAATCTGACTTTCCTAATAAATCTAAATCTTCTGTTTCAGATATAAGAAAGAAAAGGTCGAAAGCAAGATCTGAATGGCGACCTAAAAGGAAGAATGATGAGAAGGCGGAATCCATTCCTGATGTAGTTAATGATAGATCTGATAGTAGTGTGTCTGATATAGTTGGTTCTGTTGCTTCTATAAATAAAAACCTTGTAACTTCTTACAAGCGATATTCTAATAAGCAATTGTTCCAATTATCTCCTACTACTACTAATTCTTATACTTATCAGTGGAATGATTTTTCTTATCGTCATAATTCTAATGATTGGTTTGGATCTTATCATGTTTATTCTTCAAAACCAAATGTTATCAAAGGTTTTCAAAGGAAAAGAGGATCCATATTCAAATGGATACCAAAATCATGTGCTAATCTATTAGGACCCGTTTTTAAATGGGTACCTAAATCTATTGTTTCTTGATTTCTCTTGCAGATCCGGCATATGTGGTACTTGGATAGCGGTTGTTCCAAGCATATGACCGGGCAGAAAGCTTTATTGTCTAATTATACAGAGAAATTTAGCGGCAATGTTCGTTTTGGCAACGACCAGTTTTCACCGATCTTAGGATATGGTGACATCATTCAAGACAACATAACGATTAGGAAGGTGAGCTATGTCGAAGTCTTGGGGCACAACTTGTTTAGCATCGGTCAATTCTGCGACAAAGGGTTAGAGGTTAATTTCAAAGCTAAGAGATGTTCGGTTCGTACTGAATATGGCAAAGAACTCTTAGTAGGCAATCGAAAAACAAATCTCTACATCATCAATCTTTCAAAGGTTCAGAATGACAATCAGGTTTGCTTACTGACAAAAGCTTCGATGCAGCAAAGTTGGCTTTGGCACCGACGACTATCACACCTGAATTTTCGTTATATAAACAAGTTGGTTAGTGGTAAATTGGTAAATGGACTTCCTGAGCTGAGATACGAGAAAGAACACTTATGTGCAGCATGTGAAAAAGGAAAGATGAAGAGAGCTCCGCATAAACCGAAGCCTGAACCAAGTACCAGTTCTCCACTAGAGTTGTTGCATATGGATCTTTGTGGTCTGATGCGAACACAAAGCTTATGCGGAAAGAAATACGTGTTGGTTATCGTGGACGATTATTCGCGATACACGTGGGTCAAATTTCTCCGATCAAAAGATGAGACACCGGAAGTACTCATTACATTTCTGAAGACGACCCAGGTGAATCTGCAGAAAACAGTCAAGCTTCTCAGAGCTGATAACGGCACAGAGTTCAAGAACAGAATTGTTGAAGAATATCTCGAATCAGTCAGGATATCACATCAATACTCTGTTGCTCGTACGCCCGAACAGAATGGAGTAGTTGAAAGGCGAAATCGAACGCTAGTCGAGGCTGCTCGTACTATGCTCAACCAATCTGACTTACCTCTATTTCTGTGGGCAGAAGCTATTTCGACTGCGTGCTACACTCAGAACCGTTCCATGATACACCGCTGTTTTCAAAAGACTCCGTACGCTTTGATCAACAACCGAACACCAACCATTAAATATTTTCATGTTTTTGGTTGTAAGTGTTTTGTTCTTAACGACAGAGAGAGTCTGAATAAGTTCAGTGTTAAGGCTGATGAGGGCATATTTATTGGATATTCTTCTACATCTGCTTCATATAGAGTATATCTGAAGAAGTCAAAGACAATAGTCGAGAGCGTTAATGTCACTTTTGATGAAGAGATGGCTTCTGAACAACTCAGTTCAGAACCCGTGATAACTGGAGTTCTAGCTTCTGGGTCAATCAGTCCAGAACCTGTACCTGAACAGAACAAATCAGATGGCACTTCTACGTCTACTAGTCATTTATCTGATTTAGATTTGTTATTTGAATTCTTTTATGATGGGTTTCTAGGATCTAATTGGCCTAAATATGCTGTGACTGACAGGTCTGAAGACACAAGTTGCAATCATCCAGTCATTTCAGAAGTCATAACTGAACATGATCCCCCAGTTCAGTCAGAAACTCAAATTCAAATAAATACTCCTACGATTGAAGAGGTGCAAGATATTGTTGAACCAGAAGTATCTGTATCAGTTGGTTGTGCTACATTGTCTACTCAACAGCCAGAATCTGTTGTTCCAACTGTAACTTTTGCATCAACTATTTCAGCAGTACCCCCAACAAGTATTGTACAAGAAGAGACTGACAGTGGATATTTAGATGTTAACTATGATCAATCTGCATCTAATCCACTCCCTCACGAGCATCGCTGGACCAAAGAGCACCCTTTACACCAAGTAATTGGAGATCTTAACAAGCCTGTGCAAACTAGGTCAGCAACTTTAAACCAGTGTTTGCATGACTCATTCCTCAGCAAAATAGAGCCTACTCGAGTATCAGAAGCTCTTGTTGATTCGGATTGGGTGTCTGCTATGCAAGAAGAATTAAATCAGTTTGAAGCCCTTAAGGTCTGGAGATTAGTTCCAAAACCAGAAGGAAAGATTGTGATAGGAACTAAATGGGTATTCAAAAACAAGAAGGATGAAGATGGTATTGTCATAAGGAATAAAGCAAGACTTGTTGCCAAAGGTTACCGGCAAGAGGAAGGCATAGACTACGATGAGACGTATGCTCCAGTAGCGCGTATAGAAGTAATCCATATGTTTCTAGCCTATGCAACTCATAAGAATTTCACAGTCTATCAGATGGACGTGAAAACGGCCTTTCTGAATGGAATTCTTAAGGAGGAAGTATACGTGTCTCAACCAGAAGGGTTCGTAAATCCAGATAAGCCAGATCACGTCTACATTTTGGATAAAGCCTTGTATGGTTTGAAACAAGCCCCTCGCGCATGGTATGATGTTCTATCTAAATTCTTGGTCAAGTCAGGTTTTTCCAAAGGTAAAGTCGATACCACTTTGTTCATTAAAAAGGAAAAAGCTGATATTATACTTATTCAGATATATGTTGATGATATAATATTTGGTTCTACAAATCCTAAATACTGCAAAAACTTTTCTAACCTCATGGTGTCATGTTTTCAAATGAGTATGATGGGAGAGATGAATTTCTTTCTCAGATTACAAGTAAAACAGTTTTCAACGGGGATTTTCATTAACCAATCTAAGTACATTTTGGATATTCTTCGGAAGTACAAAATGGAAAATTTTAAACCAATTGGAACCCCAATGGCACCAGGTACTAAGATTAGCACTGATCCTTTGGGTAAAAGTGTTGATGTTAGGACTTATAGAGGTATGATAGGTTCTTTAATGTATCTTACTTCAAGTAGGCCAGATATTATGTTTTCAACATGTTTATGTTCTAGATATCAGGTTGCTCCTAAAGAATACCATTTGGCTGTTGTCAAACGGATTTTTAGATATCTGAAGGGGACTGCAGATCTTGGTCTGTGGTATCCTAAGGATACTGGGTTTCAACTGACTGCTTATTCAGATGCAGATCATGTTGGGTGCATGCTGGACAGGAAGAGTACTTCAGGTCACATTCAATTCCTTGGAGACAAGCTTGTTAGTTGGGCATCGAAGAAGCAATTATGTGTATCCACATCGACTGCAGAAGCAGAGTATATAGTTGTTGCCAGTTGCTGCTCTCAGGTCTTGTGGATGAGGACACAGTTGCGAGACTATGGATTCAAGTTTGATAAAATTCCGATATATTGTGACTCGAAGAGTGCTATCGCCATATCAGCTAATCCTGTGCAGCACACTAAGACAAAGCACATTGATGTCAGGTATCATTTTATTAAAGATAATGTATAAAAAGGTACAATAGAACTTTACTTTGTAAAGACTGATTATCAACCTGCGGATTTGTTTACCAAAGCTTTAGATGAAAAGAGATTTAATTTTCTTGTATCTAAGCTTGGTATGCTAAATCTCAGAGTCTAATCAGTAATTACCTATTAAAGTTTCTTTTATTGTAATTTTTCATCATTTCTTTATCAATATTTCTGAAAGGATATATGCACTTTAATAGTTTGTTCATAATCTCAGGGGGAGAGTGAGAAGAACTTTAAGATGATCTACATTCTTTTGAGGGGAAGTTTATCTAATTTCTGCATTTTACTAAACTGACAAATTTTTGTGATGCATGAATTTAGGGGGAGTGTACAAGTCAAAGGAGTAAAGAATTATGATTTCTGATTATTTCAAATCAGGACTCGTACTTTAATTGTTTTACGAATTTATGTTTTTTTTTAATTTTGAATAAATTTGTGAATAAAGTTGTTTTGACATGACTTTAAGACTTGTGCAGGATGAGAGATGCTTACAAGATCAAATCTTTATGACTTACAGCGTGACTTCATGAGATTTAAGACGAAGAGAAAAAGGTTAATTTCTTATCTTAATCTCAGATATGGTTGAAAGAAGGACAACTTTCAGTCATAAGAAAACATTTTCTTAAATGTTCAAACCACTTCCCGATTCTTAAACAGATTTCATGAATTGGAAGTGTGATTTTAAATTTTTTCAATTTTATTTTGTGCTTAAATATTTATAAACCGTGTGTTTCCAAAGATAAATACTTGCGTATTGTCTTTTCTATATACTTTCAAGTATTCACACACACCGGTTTGACTTTTTGTTCAAACTGTTCTTACCATGTCTCATTTTGAAACATATTTTTCGATGGTAAGACACCCCGCTTGTACTTCAATGAATTTTGAGCGATATTTCATTTCGAAAAGTTCAATTCAAGAGTGTCTATATTTTGTTTCGTATGGGCAATATCCGTTATTTTTTACCATAAGCCTTAATTGCTATATCATTTCATTTCTGATCATTTTCATACAATGTCAGATTTTCAAACAAGTCTTTTGCATTCATATTCATTCATTCAATTTACTTGTTTGAAAATACTTTATTGTCTAAAAATGCTCATATCTTCATGATTATATTTTGAGCATACACATATCTGACTTGTATTTGAGCTTTAACTGTTTCAAGTTAAACCATATTGAGCAACATTTACTTCATAGGAATATGGGTTCTTTGTGCTAGGCATTAAATAAACTTCTATGGATTTACGATTACCAGTATTTCCTACCCAAGAAGTTACTCCATAGTGATTGAGTGTGAGGAGTCTAAAAGAAATGAGTGTGGGTTGTGCGTTGAGGTAAAATGGAAAAGAGAGTTTGGTTAGATGTGAGCTTAATGATTAAAAGAAAGAAGGTGTGAGATCAGAGTAAAAGAATATCAAACTCTGCACTAACTACTTTCTGAGTCGGGCAACCACATTACTAATGTTTTACAATTCTTGGTGAACATTATTGAAACAGGCAACTAGCCCATGCCAACTCTTGTTAAAACCCCACCAACCACTCATTTTCTTCTTAATAAGAAAATGTTTAATTTTCAAAGGGGACGCAGCACATATGCTATCTGATTTTCACTTGGAAAATCTGGATATTGAAAAAGAAGGAAGTCTGCCCCACCTTCGCACTTCAATCATGCACATTGAGTTTGTGTTTATCTACTGTTATCTCAGTGGTTTACACAATGTTGAGCCTTATTAAAAAGCAATCATCAGTGCTTAATTCTTTCTACACGTGCACGAACACACAAGGAATTTGTTTTCTTGTCATAACATTCATAGAAATTTCCTTTGTGGTGTTTCGATGATTGAATGGAAGCCCTGGGGGAGTGAACATAACAAAAGCTCCTTTACAATGTGTATTCGTTACACACAGTGACTTTGTGTTACTGACAGGCATTTTAACTGATTCATTTGTTGATTCAGATGTTACATTTCTTAATTTGTCTGGATTTGAAAAGATCTAGATGAATACATTGTTATGGATCACAGAATCAGAGGCTCTTGGACAGATCAGAATGGTCAAAGACATTTCTTGGTGAATGTTTTGATGATACCGATGCTCAAATCATCAAAAAGGGGGAGATGGTATCAAGAAATGTTAAAGTTTTGGAGTTTTGAGAAATGATTTACAGAAATGTCCAAGTCAGAAGTTTCAAAGTTTGAGAGTTTGAAAGTTTGTTCAAGCAAAGTCAGAAATATTTGAATATGTGCTGATTTTGAGGAAATTTTCTTTGAAGATTATTTGCTAAAGCAATCCGAGCTGAATCTGATGATAATTTCTTTCTGAAGTCTGAAATAGATTTGTGAAAGTTTTGGGGAGATTGTTATATCCTTCAAAGACAGACTTGGAAAGATTACAATGTTAAAGGGAGAGATTGCATTTAACAGAGCTTAAAAGAGAAGACTGATTTGTAAGATCTTTCAACAGTGATCTTGAATCCAAAGGGGGAGATTGTTAGACCATGAGTTATGTTGAATACAAGATCATGAAGACTAAAGTCAAAGTTCAAGAAAGTCAAAGCTGAGAAAGTCAACTCTCATTAAAAGTCAAAGTCTAATTTGTAATAAAAGTCAAAGTGTCTTGTATTTTGTATTAGTTTTCTTTGTAATTAGTTGTAGGTATAAATACCTTTCTTTCCTTGTTATTAGTAAGATGTCTAGTTAAAGATTTCAGCTTTTAGAGAAGAGTTTTAGAGAGAGAGAGAAGTCTAGAGAGAGAAAGTGTCAAGAACATATTGTAATCTTGTGATTTTGTGAATTGAGTAAAACAGGTAAATTGATTAATTCTTGTTTTGTTGATTTCATTGCAATTAGAAACTAGAACAAGGACACGCATTAATTCTTTATTGATAACAAATATCAAGAATTACACTTAGTAAACAAATGATTGTTGCGGAAAAGAATAGTTAAAACTATTCTAACAATCTAGCACTTAGAAAACTTTTAAAACACAACTTAAAGAGCACTGAGAATGCACTGAGAGAACTTTTAGAACACAAATGATTGTTGAGAAGATAAGTAACCATCAACTTGCTTGAATGCACTGAGAATTCTTGAGCTGAAAAGCGTAGTTTGCATGGAGAGGTCTTCACCCTTTATATACTATCCCATGCATTAAATGCAAATGACACTTGTCATTTGTTGAGTGGATCCTTGAGATATCTTCAATAAATTATTAGATATTTGAAGTGACTTATCAAAATACAAAAGGTAACTTTTGTACTATGATAAGACAATATCCTAATAAAATATTCCTGGTACAAATCTTTTTGAGATCTTTTAAGGAGAAAGTCTCAATCAGATCAGAACTCAAGTGAATATCCTCTGGGCAATAGAAGTTTCCATTCCTTTTGTCAGAAGAACATTAGGAATGAGGAAGTGTAGTCAAATCATGAGGATTTGCCATAAAGGGTATTGCCGAATGGGGAAAACAATCGGAAATTAGAGCCCCTGCCGAAGGATCGACAGAGGGATGCCGATAGAGGAGGTTCGACAGGGATGTCCTCTGCCGAAGAAGAGAGGGATCGGTAGAAGAAAGGTCTACCGAAGATGTTATCTTCGGCAGAGGTAACTTAGTTCTTTTGAAGTTCATCTTGATCCGCATAAGTAGACTTGCTTCATGTTGAATTCGGTTGGTCTTCGATTCACCGATCTTTTAGAGCACAGCTAAGCTATTACAAGGTACCTAAGATATCCTAAGTATGGAAGTGTACAACATTTTATAGATATACAATTACAAGCCGAAAATGGGAGGTCATCTTCAAATCTTAGATGACCCAACAAAATGCCTTAGCAAGGGAAAAACTAAAGGTATGTTGTAGGATCGCCGGGATGGCGAACTCTTCCTCATAGGCAGAAAGGGGGAGATTTGTTGGGTTTTATGTTTTGATTATTTATGGCCCATGAGAAATAGTTAAAATAGTCCAATAATAATGGCCCGATACAAGCTATATATTGCCTTCTATCCTAGGGTTTTACAACAAGAGAAGAGAGAGTCCATAAAATACAAAAGTGAGAGAAAAGATAGAAAAGTCGTCTGCACTTTTCAGGCAAGTGCAGCCGCACCGTTTCGTCTATTCCTAGAATTTGAACCGTCGGATCGTCGTGATTTTTGGACAGTAGCTTTATGACATATTTATCTACATTCTGAACGGTAGAGATTGGTTTTAAAGATCCGGAAGTCACCCTTTTTCTGTTCGATAGTTTGCTGTTTTCTGGGTGATGTTTTTTCCTCTTTTCCTTTTTGGTTTGATTCCATACTTCTTGATGATTTGTTCAAAGAGTATGATGATTGTGGTGAGCCTCTAGTTTATCTAGAGAAGACTTTTGAATTGTTCTTGGTGATAGTGGACTTTAAGCGGCCTAAGGGTCCCGTGATTTTACTCTCACCTTGAGAGGTTTCCACTCTAAAATTCATGTGTGCTTGATTGTTGCTTATTTTTGCTTTTGGTAGTTGATTATCATTGCATTTAGTATACCATATTTGTTTGCATCCTCAAAGGTTCATATAAGTCGGGAAAGTTTTGTCCAACGAAGGTTTATTCCTCATTTATCGTTACCGTTGTGACACGTTTTTCCCATCAAGTGAAACAATGGAGAATGTGGAACAGGAAGAAATTTGGAACGTAAATTGATATCAAACACGAAATAATATCGAAATCACGATTATAGCACTTTGAGAGCGTTGTGTTTTATTGGGCATACTTTTAGTGTTATTTTAGTAGTTTTGCATGTTGTTTTGGGTTAATTTGTTCATATTCTAACATAAAATTGCTTTGCATAATCCATCCATACCATAGTCGAGGTGTGTTCATATTCGCGAAGACGATGATCGGTTCATTGAGAAAGCTCGAGAAGTAAGTGAAAGAAGACGTAAAAAAACACCGTTGCATAATTGGATACTAAATCAGCAAAGTAACCTGTTGCCTAATAAAATTCTTAAACAATAGAGATCATAAAGTTTAACGGTTTTGGATGAATGAAGAATGTTCATTCACATTTCACAATAACAACTATCGAGTTCTGAAGACAATTGTTTTCGAGCATGTTTCTTTTCCCGAAACTTTCCGCACTATTTTTACAACATTAATCGCTTCGTACCGTCCAAAAGAAGAAGTTACCGATAGACTACTTCACCTGCAACCAACATTCGCATTTGTACAACATACACTCACTCAACTTTACACCTATCGGTAAAGTGATCGGTCCTCCCAACTGTTAAATCATCCCCTTTGGGCGATTGTTAAGAGAAGCCCAAATGCAAATAAACTGGTCGAAACAGGGCTTATGCCAAAGGATTGCCTTTTCTTTCCCACATGTATTTACTGTAGCTTGATGCCGAAATTGGGCATCTCATTCACCCAACGCGATTACGACAAAAACATCGTCAAGGGACCACTTAACCGGCTTATTCTTATCTACAGGATTGATTATGGCCCGTTCTGCGGTTGCCAACCGATACCCGATAACGATTTCGTGCCTTTCACGACCCCTGATCATGATATCGTAAAAACAGAGTTGTTCTTGATCATACAGATAAAATTCTGCTGGTTTAATGCACATCTCGTTTCCCTGCAAAATGGTGATGGGTTAAAATTACTCTTGAGAATTTTCGACAAAGGTTTGTTATGAAGGAAGGGTGGGTGGTACCTCCTCGGCAAAGAGTTCCTCGAGGACACGATTTATCTGTTTATCTTCTGCTACCATTGCTAGAGCCATACTCACAAGCTCATTTGATAGCACGTAATCGCTAATTTTGGTTACTGAAACAAGGTTCCTAGTCCTAGAATCCAAGATCTCGCTTATTATTATTGATTTGTTAGAAGCCTGCTGCATTTCACGAATCCAAGAGCTATGAGAGAAACCAGAAACACGCAGTGGTGTTGAGCTTGAGTCTTTATAAGGAAGACGCTTTGACTGCAACCATCCATGGAATAAATTAACATCTTTACTTTCAAAATATGAACTTACCACCGATTATTATTATTATTTTCCTTCAAACGTTACCTGAATGTCTCGGATGAGGAGGAGGGTGGCTAGAGATCGTGAATCGGAATGCACAATGGAGTCTTCCACAGATTCATCTGCAAGAATCAGAATCTATCCTTTCAGAGTTAGTAATCTAATCAGCAATGTCAAAATTAATTATAAATAAATATTAATTATTCATAAACATTAATTAATAGTAATTAAAAAAAATTAATTAATTTTAATTATACAATAGATAGTAATAATAATTATTAATTATTTCTAAATGTTATTAACTATATCGATTATTTTTTTAATTATTATTCAATATATTTAGATATCAAAAAACAAATATAACAATTCTAAAAACCATAGATATATATATAATAATCAAATTCAAATTCTTTCAATTAACATATTATATTATTTAATTTTTCTTTACTATCTTGTTTGTATTAATCAACATATTATATTATTAGAAATTTGTTTTAATTATGTTATTAGAAATTTATTTGAATTATATTATGAAATATATATTTGTAATTGACTATTTTTTTAAGATGCCTTTTTTCGGTCATTTTACATACTTATAAGTTAGTTTTTGTCAAACATAATTTGTTCATCAGCTAGCTTATGAGCCACACCAGCTGGTTGATCAGCCAGATGATCAGCGGGAGCTAGCTGGTTTGCCAAACATGGCCATTTGTCCAAAACTTATTTGATCCCATCAAGTTACAAATCTAGTCTTAAACATCAGAGCATGCCCGTTTCGGAATGAAAATGTAGTGATGAGGGAACTTACTGAATCAAACGTCTCCAATGGCAGGGTCTCCAAATGCTTTTTGATGACTGCATTCCCTACACGATGGACGAGTTTAATGTTAACCAGTCCTAAAATATCAAGTCCACCGTCCACTAACTTTTTCTCTCTCTCCTTCTCCAAGACCTCATTAAACATCCATAACTCTGAACCTGGTGCCAAGAATGCCTCTAGAACCTGGTAGATGACAGACAAAATAATATAATGTAGGAAGTAAGAGCAAAACCAACACACCAACCATGATTGTTGAAATCTAGAATTTGTTCAATTAATCATACAGATAGACTGAAAGGAGGGAAACAGAAAAAGGTTTGGATTTAAATGATAGTACAATAGTTAGGCAAAAATAACAGACCAACCATGATTGTTGTAATCTAGTATTTGTTCAATTCATCATGCAGATGGATTGAAAGGTGTTAGAGATGAAAATTTTGGAATTAAAATGTCCAATAATTAGTTTTAGAAACTTCCCTATCTCTTCAACTCGAAAAAACAGATGGATTTAGCTTTAAATACATGCACAATTTCCTTTGTTAAACATTAATGCACAAAAAGATTCCATTTTAGACACAGAAGGATGCACCTCAAAACAGTTGCCACTTCCTGAAAACCATTATTTTTGGTACATATATTCGGCGTGACAAGGGCTAAAGGTGGATCAGACCTTCCAGAATTTTGAAGAGGCCAGCACACCAATAGATTCTATTATGTAACTTCTCAATTTATACAAATGAAAATAGAGGGTTTGCTTACCATGTGCGAAAGTATTCCCAACAACTTGAGTTATTATGATCAAAGTTGAAGTTCTATAATAATGAACAACTAAAATTACCCCCCCCCCCCCCCCCCTCCAGCCCAAAACAATGGTCCACATCCCCTTTTAGATCCCAAACTATTGCTACTAGTCCCATGTTTCAAGTTCAAGAAATTGATAAATTTGCTACAATTAGTCAAGAGGTGAACACTAAGCACATTCTGATAACCTCCTCCAACAGATATAAGAAGATAGTTGACGCAAGTCGTCAAGAGTACAGATGGCAGGGTGGGAGAAAAGTAAAAACCAAACTACAGAAGATTAATAGATATCAGTGGATTACCATGATCATATCATCGATATCCCGTCGCCAACCACAAAATAGTATCTTTTCTGGAAATTTCGGAGGGTCCACTTTCTTTGGGAAAAGACCCCTTCGCACCTGCAAGAGACAAAAAAACTAAGAACACAATCCAAACCTTTATATTACGTTAAGACAATGTGGCAACCATTACATATATGCTAAAATGGTGGTGTAGGAGACAATCAATCACTACTTTGTAAGCTCAGACTACTGCATTAGTGTTACACGCCAGCAGATAGAAATAGAAGATCTTCCCTTGTTTCATAATATTGGCTACAATTTCTTACTTGTCCATCCTAGGAAAAGGGGTAGAGTTTTAATGACTTAAAAATAACAAGAATAATCTTATTGAATTTATTTCTCATGCAATTACAATCATGTGACCACTAAAAATATTATTATTATTTGGTGGTGTACTTGGAGACAGAAATTTGTCCATACATGTACATATCTCTTTTTTTTTAAATGCAGATGCACACTTCACTAGCTTCTGGAAGAGGTGTGTACTGGGAATCTAGGATCATACCATATGATTTACCAATTGAAAAACTCTACATGGATACAGTGCATGAGTTAAAAAAATAAAAACAAAAATGATAATAATAATAATACGAAGAAGAAAACCCCTAAAAACTGCAACACTAGTGCACGTCATACAGAAGGCTTAGATTGCTGGGCTTAATATGTACGAGAGGCTGACCTCTGGTAAAGAGCCAGGGGAATATGTGTCATCATCCTCAGCTATCACAAGTATCTCATCACCCTCTTTTAATATATATTCATCTTTTGGATTTATTATTATCTTCCCTCTTTCTCCAGCAACCTTCACTCCGCAAGGGATGGCATCTGGAAAGGAAACGAGTACATCTTCAAACCGCAAACCATCCAACTGGGGCCACCTTTTGATATAGAACTCTGCATTTTCGAACCCCAAGATATCTTCCCATATCTGTAAGAAACAATTCCCGAATTGACAGGACTATAAGTTATTCGAAGTTCTAGACAACCCATAAAAGAGGAAAAACATATTAAACTGAAGTGCTCGGCCGAAATAGCTGACATGGATCTTTGATGGGCATGAAGAAGGCTCCATGCCCCAACGAAATGAACAGTAGTTATAAATTTGTTTGGTGATTATGAATTTATGATACTATTAATCATTCCCATGCACATAACCTTACATCGGTCTGGACTCTGGTACCTATCGTCCTAAGATTTATAGGTTACAAAGGCCTGTACCATAGTGAGTTTCCAAGAGAATCTCTCAAAAAATCAGAAAAACAATGAAAACTCATCCTACCACAGCTTTTGAATCAAATGATAGAATCTTATTCTATTTAGACAATATAAGACTGAAACCAATAAGAAAAGGTCACAACAAAAGATTTCTATGTCGATGATGACATGTATGAAGAACAAACATGAAAATTTCTGCTACAGGGGGGAGAACAAAAACATATTTGCTTTTCTGTTCCCTTTTAGGTTTCAGATAGTTTACTATAGCATTTTATTTAACTACCTGCGCAAGGCCAGGCTGCAGAGCACACTGTATCATCAACCGTCCAATCACATCATGTGCAACCACCGTCTCAATTAGCTCTCCTCCAACAAGCTTCACCAAGGGTTCATTGTCAAGATCACTCATCTCTACAACAACATGACCCCTCAGCCCCTCTTTCACTCCTGTAAGGCTAAGCACAACCCTCAAGGCACGTGCATCACTCTGATGATGTAAAAAGAATATAAAGTCTCGGTGTCAATGGCATGAGAATTGAGAACCGCAAGAAGAACATAAGACTTAAGAAGTAAGCAAACCTGATCTGCATTTTCATCTGCTGCCAGTACAATTATAGCACGTGCCTTTGAAACTGAAACCTAAGAATATGAAAGGAGATTAATAAAGAAAGTATACTGAAATCCAGATATGTGTGTGTGAATATGCTGGTGCATCTGTCTTGACAGACGAAGAGAAAATTCAACCAAGTATCCCGTGTATTATTGAATAAATGAAGTGAACCTTAACAAGGAAAACTGTGCAGAATAACTGAAGGGTTGCTCTGACTACCTTTTTCAAGTCCGCAAGAATGAGAGGACTGCCGCTTCTGCATATAACTGAAGTGCCCATAAAGCTGAATTCAAGCTTTGCTATATCCATCTCCATCTCCTCCTTGTCTCTTTCTGCCAGGACAACAACAACGCCACCACCGATGCTCTTATTTGCTATTGCCAGCTGCTTTAGAAGTGAACCCTGTAACCAAAATAAGTTCTCAATCTCCACATAGTTTACCAAAACACAATGTTCTATTGACCTTTGTGGTGCAAAAGGTTTCTAGATCAAGCAGATGTTAGAGAATGTCGGAGATCATTTATTTTTTCTACCTTGAAAAATAGTGAGAAGTATATCACGCGTATAAAGAACCTGGAGTACCACCTACATTACAATCACTTTATCTTTTCATACTTCTCTAGCATATGGAGTGAAAACCTAAACATGCTTCTTTCAACATCATTCCTAATGGATTCCTTTCTGCAGCCATTTTCTTGGGAAAGCAATGACTCTCTTCCATCACATAAAAACCCTAAAGAGTAAATCTAGGGCATCCATCGAAGTCGACATTTTTTCTACTTCTGAAGAGAGAACATGGGAATGAAGATAGAGAAAGAAAAAGTGCAGTAATTCTCATGCATGTTTCATAGTGTAATTCTGAGTTTGGTCGTAAGTTTGATGATTGAAATGGATTTGCCCACCCAAACCCACCATGAACGCAAGGACTAATTACTATATATAGCTACAAAAGGAATCCAATGAAAAAGGTTCTTTTTATACCGCTTAAACATATAGTGGTCTTCAACACAAAATAAGGGCACAAAGTAACTAAAATTACCAATTTGTCACTCCATCCAAGAACGAGTATGTGGTTGCTTTCAATTACTTCGCTTTTCCCTTTCCGCAATGAATCTACCTTCTCTGAGATAGCATCTGAAACAAGCCCTAGCATCATTGCAAATATCAGCATCCCTCCTGAACTTATAGAGACTGAAACAATTCGTGGTCCAGTGCCAACCCTATCTGCATGATTTCCTGAATCTGCCACAAATGTCCAAGAAAGCCAAAGGGCTTCAGCAAGGCTACCATCACTGACAGCATAAAGTGCCAAGCCACCAAATGCTATGAGAAAGATAGTTGCAAAGAGAAGGGCAAGCAACTTCGCGTAAGGATAGATAGAGAAGCACACGTCCACCATATACGCAATTCTCTTCTTTAGTGGAACCTCCTCTTTGTTATTTTTTGCCCGCTTCGAGATATTCTTAATCCGGGGAAGATCATCAAGGTATTTGTACAGCACAAAAGGTGTAACAAGAGTAAATAGAACAATGTAGAGAGCAATGGTCCGACTGTCGGTGTTGCCAATATACACAAATGGATCCTCAATCTCATGCTTCAAAATGTCAATGCTTTCGTTATGAGGAATGTCCTTATTATTATGAATTCTATTAAGATTGTCATTCTCTACCTGCAAACAGGTTACTCTTCATTATCAAACAGCCTTTAACAAAATCATCTATATTTGCAAGAGCTAAGTGTAAGCAGTAATAAGAAATGAGAGACAGAGAGACGGCAAATCTTGTGAACCAAAATTAATCGCAGCAAATTTTTTATGATTTAACAGGGAAGATAGGCCAATAAACTTGGTAATTTCAAAAAATGGAAGTGTTGCAGGTTTCTTGGGATGTCCAAAAACAGAAAACTTTGCAGTCATCATGGGATTGTGGAAGCATCCCTTTTGTTAAAGATGTAAAATCAGTATCTATTGTTAAACAAGCAGCCTTATTTATCTAAGTGATTTTAACAAAGAAGCCTCTTTTCTTTTCTAGCAATTTTAAGCAAGAAACCTAATCATAACATGGTCGCTGGATAGAGAGAATAGTGAACTCAGCACTACACCATCTCATCTCTTTCCACCTTCCATTTTTCAATCACTAACTGTCTATAAATGTGAACAAGATGGAGACAGTAAGCACAATGTGGACACATTAACAATTCAGTCCAAGAATTTAATACCTGAAGCTTCATGACTTCATTCCTCAGCATAATTGCATATGATGCAAACACTACACATAAAAGTACCAGCTGCATCAACAAATAAACGTTAAAAAGCAGGATATGATGCTCTGATGGCTTCCTGCAGAGTAAGTATATGACATTATAGACTTATAACATTCAAGTGTTAAATGAAATAAAGTTTTAATGCAAAAATAAATAAGAGAAGAAAAAAGCCATAAAAAGGGTCGGATACACCATTCTTGCCTAAAAACTCCCCTTTTCTTTTGCTTTTCAAAGGAAAGAAATGGAAATGGAACGCACTTTACTGATCTTGTTCATTGTTACGAAATTCCAACGGAAAAGGTTTCCATTGCAAAAGAATTTCTTCCTTCTTTTATGATAGCTACTAATCTCCCATGGTTATGATAGGCATCTTACAAAACCAGCTCCTAGACTATGATTATATGTAAATATATTCCAGCAGAGAAGAAATATTCACCAGGTTAAGTGTCAACGATCTCCTGATCCCGGCAGTTTTCCGAGTAGGAGTAGATGAATTTAGGTGAGATGAAGAAATCAAAGAAGAAACTGGAACTTGAGCAGGCACTGACTTAACGATCCTCTCCGACACATTATCTAACCTCGGCGCTGGTGAATTTGACTTAATCGGACTTGTACGAACCAATTCCACTTCGCTTCCCCCTGCAGCGGCCAAATCCTTAGGCATCGAAGAGCTTCGAACCGGAGAAGGAGACGGAGACGATACAGGCGGTTGTTTCCTCAGAGACTTAGACGCAGAAGAAGATTTAACAACCGTGACACGGTTCCGAGTGGTGTTAGGTCCAAGAAAGGATGGATAAACATAATCACGATCAGCAAAACCGAAGGTTTGACCGGGGAAAGTATCGCTGGTAGTGGTACTGGAGCTGTCAGAGGAGTCGAATGATCGTCTGGGAGACCAGTTGGAGGAGGAAGACGGTGGAACAGGAGGAGTTGAGTCATCCCGGCGGACGGTTGGGAAGAGTGGACCGGGGAAGTGAGCGGTGGTGGAATCGGCGATGGTCCTGGATTTCTTGAGGAGAGGACGGCGTTCTGATACCGGAATGTTAGGGTTCCGTTTGGTGTCGAGTGAGTCTCCTCCATTGTTGTTAGACATGATCTTCACCGGAATCTTTCTCTCTGTGTGTGTCACATGGTGGTAGGGAGGTTTTTATCGGCCGGAATATTGTTTAGTGGTTGTTTCTGTCACATGGTGGTAGGGAGTCTAATTTGTTTTTCACCGTTACTAAAAGGTAATGACGCGTCGCCGTGTTTCGTTATATTTAAAATAATTTAAATGAAAACCAATAAAATTTTATATTTTTAGGTGAATCTTCAATAAATATTAAAAAATAATAATAATCTATATCTATACTATATTATAAAACAAACATAAAAAACTCTTAAATACAAATTATTAGGCACAAGATACCATCATTTTATGCAAAATTTTAAAAATCTCTTAATTTACAAGTATCAAAGCACAAGATACATATTACTACTGCAAACTTTTAACACCCACCAATTTGGTATGTGCAGGACCTTCCTTTTATGCAGATCTTTTCATTTATTACTATTAATTAATATATTATATTACTATAAATTTGTTTTAATTATATTATTAAATATGTAATTTGTTATTTTTTCCAGTTGTCATAAAAATATATAAGATAAATATTGAATTCTAACAAAATACTTAATTTTTTATATAAAAAGCATTATATTATTAAGCCTAAATTAAACAAATTTATAAAAAAAAAACATTATCACTTTCTCAAAACCATCTAAAATCGTACTGTAAATCAACAAAAAAATAAAATGAAACATTAAAATCGTGATGTATCTCGTTGCATTGCACGAGTACGCTTCTAATATATATATTTTATATTATAAAAACGGTATAAAAAACTTTTAATTACAACATTTTAAGCACAAGTTACAACTAATTAAAGTCAATTACTTAATTTACAACTTCTTAATGTTTTGGTACAAACTTTACAAGCACAGTATCTCACATAATCATCTATTTGTGGAATGGATACTCATTTATTAATATAACTATTTGTTTTTTTGGTGGATGATTTTATAAAATAGATTTTATATTAGCATAATCTATTTTAAATATAGATTTTACATTTAAATCTATATTAATGAGATGTAATATAAAATCTTTTTTCTTCCGTATTTTTTTATATTACATCTCATAATGATTTTTCCATATTTTATTTTATAAAATATTTTTTCATATTTTATTTTATAAAATCTTTTTACATAATGAGATGTAATATAAACTCTTATTTCTTCCGTATTTTTTTTGCTAATATAAAATTTATTTTATTTTATAAAATCTACACATATTTTATATTAGCATAATATAAAATCTACACGTATTTTTTTTATAATATAAAATCTACACGTATTTTTTTTCACGAGCATTAAAATAAGAAAAAAAAAGTTGATATGAATTAAAAATAAAAAATAACGAGAAACACTAATAAATTATCGTATTCTTTAAAATAAAAATATTCCGCAATACTTTCCAAATTAACCAAGTGTAAAGAAAATAAAATAGAAACGATGTAGATATAAAAATATTATTCCATATTTTTAATATATTTACATTTAAATGTAAAATCGAAAATGAAAATAAAAGATTTTAAAATATTCTCTACATTCACTATAAATATATATAGCTTCTCTATGTATCATCCGAGTACAAGAAGAAGACGAACGGTCGGGTGTCAATGGCGGAACCTGCAACTGAACAAAAGGTATTCCACTATATTTTTGTTTTTTTGAAAAACTATTTTTTTATATTTTATTTTATTTACTGAGGATTTGTTTATATTTTTCAAAACTCACAATCATAGCACAAACTCATAACAACAAACGATTAAAAATATATGCAAGTTAACCACTTATGAAAATACATTCGTTTTTCACATTGTATTTCATTAACTGTTAACAGAGAAATTACGTTTCATTTTAACTCGGTTTAATATTCCAACAAAAAATTTATCCTCCCGTGCAATGCACGGGCCCAACACTAGTATATTATAAAACATGGATAAAAAAACTCTTAAATACAAATTATTAGGCATAAGGTAACATCACTTTATGCAAGATTTTAAAAATCTTTTATTTTACAAGTATCAAAGCACAAGATACATATTACTACTGCAGTCTTCTAAGACCCACCAATTTGGTATGTGCAGGGTCTTCCTTTTATGCAAACCTTTCCATGTATCACTATTAATTAATATATTATATTACTATAATTTTGTTTTAGTTATATTATTAAATATGTAATTGGTTATTTTTTCTAGATGTCATTAAAATATATAAGATAATCATTGAATTCTAACAAAATACTTAATTTTTTTATATAAAAAACATTATATTATTAAGCCTAAATTAAACAAATTTATAAAAAAAAAACATTATCACTTTCTCAAAATCATCCAAAATCTTACTGTAAATCGACAAAAAAAGTAAAATGAAACATTAAAATCGTGATGTATCTCGCTGCATTGCACGAGTACGCTTCTAGTAATAATAATAATTAAAACTCAAAATCTCTAATTATAATTATATTCATCTTTTATCAGATTTTCAATTTTATACACTAAAACATTAATTGTATTATTAAAAATAATTTTTATATATAATAAAAATATTATTTTTCTCTCATTAATATTTAACCTCAAGGATTTTTATTGATGAGAATTATTAAAAATATATTTCTTTTCTATTGTAATCATTCTCAAGAAATTCGATAAATTTGAAGAAAATTTACACTCCCTCATATTTTTTTTTTCATTCGAATAAAGTTTTGAAATTCTATTAGAAAAAAAAAGGTTGTCAACCGTCAAAAATTTAATTATTTAGAGCATCTCCAACAATTTTTCTATAATTTTTCTAAAATAGAGAACCAAATGTAAAAATCTCTAAAATGTATTGCATTCAACTCCAACAGATTTGTTATTTTAGATATTTTAAAACAACTTATATTATAATAATATTCTCTAATTTATCATCCCAATACACTTTTTAAAAAAAACTTAAAAAAATGATAAAAATTGAATCTCATTGGTAGGATTGAATAAATAATCATTTCTCTCTCCTACCATCAAGTTTTAGAGAATTCTCTTAACTTAGAAAATTTTCAAGTTTTTTCTATTATAGCAAACAAGATGGCAACGTTGTTGAAGAGGTTTAGAGAGCAAAAACATATTTCTTTCTATTTTAGCAAAGCTGTTGGAGATGCTCTTAATATTTCTTAAAATACACAACTTAATAATTAAATATTTTATTAAAATTATTTGTCAAAATTCTATTAATTATAAAATAAAATAAGTACAATTTCAATATTTTATATAAGTTAAAAAATACTTTTAAATTTATTATATATTGGGTTTTGGACCGACCAAATTCATTGGGTAGGTAGTAATTTTATAACAACAATACAAAATTGTTCAAAAAAACAACAATATAAAGTAATAAATATTTATATGACTAATAATAATACTAATTAATTAATTATAAATTAACCATAATTAATAAAAATAAAATAATAATTAGAGAAAACACTTGAAACTTATTTACATTATTATTTTTTATTTTTTTTAAACCTCTAATTCATAATTTATATCTTAGTGTATAAGAGGTAAGGCTAATTAAACCGTTTATTTTTTTTTCTTTTTTTTCTTCAATAAGAGCTTAAAGCCTCTTAATGTCCTCTTATCGGACAAGAGGTAAACGCATGTTTTATTGGCCTCTTAATGCAATAGTATTTCCCTAAAATCTCTTTGTAATCTCGTTATTCACTTTGTAATATATATAGACAATTATTATGAGGACCATTTTTTTAATAAACTTTGATTTAATTAATTTATTTTTTATGTGAATTTATTTATTAATAAAATAATTATTTATTAAGAATATCTAATACACGATTAAATTAAAACTAAAATATAAATTATATATTAATATATTAACAATGATATTTTGTCTTTTAAACACTATGTTATTTATCGTATCATAAATTAAGTTTTAAATTTTCATAACACTTGTAAATAAATAGATGAAATTGCTGTAAATGTATTGAAATAGATGTGTAATGTTTGAAAGTTTGTTGTTTTCAAAACAAGTATAATAGTTACAAAAAAATTCTTGGTAATTATACTATACATTTAGTAAAAATATGGTTTATATTATGAGAGGCAAAATAGACGATTTCAAACATTCAGATATTTATTGTAACACCCTAAAAATATGAGTAAATTTAAACCTGAATAAACGCGACAATTGAGATCTTAAAAGGAAATAATCACCCAAAAAAGGGAAACAGTAATAGCATTTACAAATTCTATAAATGGACAATAAAGTCAACTACAAACTAACTAGATCAATTACATCTAGATCAAGACAGTTGTCAATCCAATCTCCCAAAAGTGTCTATTCTTTTCTGTACGGCAAAATCCTAAAAAGTTTATCTCCAAAAGTTGTCGCTAACGACCAACACTTGTCTCTCATTTCTTGAATGCACCATCACTAACGAAACCTGTTATACGTGTCATTTAAGAAAAAGTGTTAGGCTTAACGCCTAGTGAGAACAAACATTTCATAGAAATAACTTGGAAATGATTAAGTATAAATGTAACACCCCGATTTTTTGGCCGAAAAGAAGGCGAGATGTCAGCAGTGTTCCGCGCGGATAGTTCGTGCGAGGCTCTTTTCTTTCACGACTCTAGAGGTCAGTGCGCCTCTCCACGCGAGTCGATCTGCGCCACTGCTCGCGCGCGACCTCTGTGCGCAAATAAAAGAAAGAAATCAGCCCCCAACTTCATTTATCTCATCTACTTTCTCCTAAATACTCTTTCTTCCCCAAATACTCTTTAAAATCGGTCCTAGGAGCTTTCAAGGCATCATCCTCCACATTTATTGCAATAATCAAGTCTCACCAACCAAAGATAAGATTTTTAAGTCTCGAGAGCATCTTCCTTCTCCACCATCTTCTATAGGGTTTTGCCATTTTCTAGGTTTTGGGTGAAAACCTAGACAGTGAGTTCCTAAATCTTTTTTGTTAAACTAGACACACATCACTATATGTTACTTGTTATTATTATTACATTTTCTCGTTATTATCTACTATGTATACTGTCAGGATCGAATTCTCAACAAGAATTAATTCTCAGAAACAATATCAAAGAAGTTTGCGGAATAACACTTTGATATTCTATGAAACAGTAAATCAACACAGAAAATATGAATAACAAACTGTAAGCTTTTATTGAATGCTTTGAAGTTACAAGATTACTCACTCAACCTCAATATTGATGAACAGACTCACCAATACGAATTCTACTTCTCTAGAATTAGGATCTATGCCTTGAGGTTGTTTTTCTCTAAAAGAATGAAAACTAAAGTTATCTAACTATTCTAAACAATACAATATATATACTGAATACAAAGATAATTACAATAAATAAAATATCTTCAGTATATCTTCTATGTATATCTCTAAGCTTCCATGTATATCCTTTCATACGAATCTTCATCATATAAGCAGTATTAATCTTCAGCAGCATTAACTTCCTTCTAGCAGCATTAACTCCTAAGCAGTACTAACCACTAGCAGTACTAACTAGCTAAGCAGTACTAACTTTGTTCAAGCAGCACTAACTTTGACTAGCAGTATTAATAGTACTAGCAGTAGTAACACTCAGCAATACTAACCTTTAAGTCTTCTAGCAGTATTAACTCTGAACCAGCAGCATTAACCATACTTGAGTTTTTCTTCAGTTCCCAACAATCTCCCCCTAACTTGACTTTTAGGAAAAGAAGTCAAGTTCTTCAGATCTTCTTCAAGATGCTTTCAACACCTCTGATTCAATTTCCCAAATTTGGATCTAGGCCCAAGCTTTGATTTACAGTTCTTCTCACCACAATCTTGGCCATTTCTGAATCCTTTGTACAAACCAGTGTAGCTTTAAGCATCCCTTCTAACTTCTCCTTGCTATGCTCATATATTTTGTCCACCAGGTAGTATTCATGATAACAATTGTCAATAGTAATCATGTATACTCCACAGTTTTCAAACAGTATCCATTTGTCAATCTTCTTGAATATGAACTCATGCATATGATCTTTAATCCTATGGTGCACTCTTGCAGGCTCAAACATCATGCACAAGTATTCCAATGTCACTTTGAGAAGATTCTCTTCAGTACCTTTCAACACAGGTTCATAAAGTTTCATCCCAACTTTATATAGTTCTTCCATATCAGCTCTTGAACAACTTCTGATGACTTTCCCCCATGTTGAATAAGCTTCAAATGAACCATCAGCTCTCTTGATTCTGAAGAAATTCTTTCCATTGTCTCTCAGAATATCCCAGAAGATGATCTCTGGAGCTTGCATAGAGATTGGAACAGCTTTCAAAGGTTCCACTATTGTCATGTACGGATCCATACTTTCATCAGTTTGCTTAGTGACCTGCTCTGGACTCTGTACTGGCTCTGTTGGGGATGTGACTGAAGGTTCTGCTTCCTTTTCAGTTTCTTCCACCCTAGGCCTTTTCAACTGCCTTTTTGGAGCAATTGATTTCACTCTTTTTCCAGACTTGGCTTCTCTACCAACATTTCCAGGTTCTTCCTTCTTTTCTTCTGCTTCTTCTTTGGAAGGTGTGGTTTCCTCAGGGAATGGTTGTTGGATGTTGAGATCATGTCTCTCTTTCATCCTTCTCTCAGCCTCCTCCCTTTGTGCTGAATCCCCTTGAAGCTTGGACATTTCCTTGTTATACAACTCTTCAATCTGAGAGAATGCCATGTGGGTAAACATCTCCCCCTTAACACCAATTGCACCTTTCAGGAAGTTTATCATTTTTCTTCTTTCCTGATTGGCCAAAAATGTCTTGGAGGGTTGTCTTTTCTGCTTTTGTTTCTGAATTGGCATCTTCTTAACTTGGAGTTTCTTGACCTGAGTTGCTGTCTGAGCTGCTTCTTTCAAACTCTTTTGGTATTCTGCATTTAACTTCTTGGCCATTATCCTTGCAAGCTCTCTATCAGTTTCTGTTTGAAATTGCTCCTCTTTTTCCATTTGCTCTTGAAGCTGCTTTGCCATCTCCTCATCCATTTCAATCTGACTTCTCTTCTTTGAAGGTTGTTCAGGTTCAATCATCTTTCCTTTTCCTTTTATATCCTCCTTCATTTTCTCCTTTTGAGGTTCTCCTTCATTGATGACCACTCCTTTGGCCTTTTGAGTAGCCTTAGGAGTGTCATTCTTTGCTTTTACTAAAGTCTCTGCTATCTCCATTTCTTCCACAGAGAGCCCTATTTCTGCTGCTTCAGTTTCTGCTGCTACTTTTACTTCAGCAGCAGTAACTGTTTCTGTTTCCATCTCTTCCTCTGTCTCCCCCTCAACTTCAGCTTTCTTTTCAACAGTTTCCCCTTCATGCTTCTCCCCCTTGTTGAAAGAATCTTGAACTTTGTCCCTCTTTTTGAGTACAAACTGTTTCCTTCTTTTCTTTTGAACCAGCCTGGTCACCATCTTCTTCAGTTTTTCAATCTGGACTTGTTGTGACAGGATCACCAGCTTCATCTCCTCTATTTCTTTTCCTTGTTTCAAAACATCTAGATTGATGTTACCCATTGCCTCCATCAATTCATCATAGTTATATCTGTCCTCACCTTCTCCAGGAGTGTTACCCCCTATTGAAGGATCATTGGATCTTTTAGTAGTGGAAGTCTTCTGCCTAGCAGAAGCACTATCCACCCCTGTGGTTTCTTGGCACCAGGGTCCTTCAAATGATTGCTCATTCAAAGTTGCCATGGGGGAGGTCTTATTGATGTTACCACTTTCCTCCTCTGTGCTAGCAGGAGTAGTGGCAGCCTCATCACCCATATGCTCTACCTCCTCCTCAGAGAGCACCTCCTTTGGGTTGGGAGACACCCTTGTGGTTTCCCTTTGGATATTCTCTAGGGGAGAATTCTCCCTTAGAGGGCTTATAGGCTTAGTGGGTAATGGTACAAGAAGGGAAGGAGCCTTCTTTACCTGTTTTCTCTTGTAGGTTTGGGTGATGGGAGAGGTTGGTTTTTCAAGAAGTGACTGGGGAATTGATTTTGAGAGGGAAGGTTGGGCTTGGCTAGCAGTGGGTTGGTCTAATGGGGGCCTTGACCCTGCTACCATACCTTCATTGGTTTGGGACACCACCATCATTGTAGAGAACAATGGGGTGTCAACTCCTTCAGAGTCCCCAGCAGATCTTCTCATATTGGAGAAAACCTTGCCTTTGGGGGGTTTAGGTACATATACCCCAACAGGTTGAGGTATATCCGTCAATTGATTAGTAATAACTTCTTGAACAAACCTGGGATACATAAAGAAGCTCTTTTTGTTTCCCATGTTTGAGACAAGATCATTGAAAATCATTTTAGAAAAATTGTACTTTCTGGCAGTGGCCAAGCACACCAAAGCATAAGCAATAGTGCTGCTGAACTCACTCCATCCAGTAGTCTTTTTGGATATACAATGCATAAGAGTATGGACAAAGAAACGCCATTGGGGTGAGAATTTTGCTTTAGAAAATTTGAAAACACCCAATGGGCCTCCATACCCCATTCTTGTAAGAGTTGTAAACAGTTCATCATTTGGGATAGAAGTTATACCAGAGGCATCGTCTAGACGTAGACTGATGCGAATAACCTCTTCAGTAACTGTTAGTGGTTGATCACAGATTCTTGTCTTGATCATTTGCACACCATTTTCCACAACAATGGTTGCATTGGCCCAGAACTGCCTTTGATGCTCAATGTAGATTGTAGGTGATACAATGAGAGCATGAGCAATGTGGCTTGTTTTGAGGAAATCCACAATCTGATGAAATCCTGAAGCTTGCTTTGGCTTTTGTAGCATCGCAATCTCGTTGTGCTCGTCGATGAAAGTCATGGATGCCATTGATCTTAGTGAAAACTTGCCTGAAAACTTCGAACTTGAGAGAGAAAAGGTTTTGAGCGCAAGAGAACAGTATGCAAAGAGTCGTTATGAACTTTTAGGCGGGCAAAGAGTATTTATAGTATTCGGAATATAAGCAGTATTAACCTAGAGCAGTATTAACTACTAGCAGTAGTAACGGCTAGCAGTATTAACTAACTAGCAGTATTAACTGAAAGCAGTATTAACCACGAGCAGTATTAACTGAAAGCAGTATTAACCACTAGCAGTATTAACTGAAAGCAGTATTAACCACTAGCAGTATTAACTGAAAGCAGTATTAACCACTAGCAGTATTAACTGAAAGCAGTATTAACCACTAGCAGTATTAACTAAACTTACTCCTTTTAAACTTTGCTAAACACTGAGTACTGCTATGCATATCCTGAAAAAGAAGATTAGTAACACCAAGAATAAAAATATACAGGTATAAAACCACTTTTTGAGAAGAAGATTATTCAGAGTTTATCATTCCCACACTTGTTACCAAGAAAGTGAATCTACCCACATCAAAAGCTTTAGTGAATAGATCAGCAAACTGATTATCAGTGTGAACTTTGACAACTTGAATAAGTTTCTTTTCATTACAATCCTCTTATAAAGTGATACCTGATTTCAATGTGCTTTGTCTTTGAGTGCTTGACTGGATTATTTACAATGCTAATAGCACTGCTGTTGTCAATAAAGATTGGAGTGTGTAGAAAGGTTACCCCATAATCCAACATTTGATTCTGAATCCATAAGACTTGAGAACAGCAACTTGCAGCTGCTATGTACTCTGCCTCTGTTGTAGATGTGGATACTGTGGTTTGTTTCTTGCACTGCCATGAGACTAGTCTAGCACCCAAAAACTGACATCCTCCAGAAGTAGATTTTCTGTCCAAGTTTGCCCCACCTAGATCACTGTCTGAGTATGCTATTAGGTCAAAAGGTGAGTTATGAGGATACCAAAGTCCCAATCTGGGTTGCCCTTTGAGATATCTGAATATCCTCTTAACAGCTTGAAAGTGAGATTGCTTTGGCCTAACTTGAAATCTTGCACATACACAGACTGGAAACATTATATCTGGCCTTGATGCTGTGAGATACATGAGAGAGCCAATCATGGATCTATAATGATGCACATCCATATCCTCCCCCTCAAGATCTGCTGTGATCTGCTTGTGTGTTTCCATAGGTGTGCTGGCAGGTTTTGATTATGAGAAACCAAACTTGGTTAGAATATCCTGCACATACTTGGATTGACATATGAAAATGCCATCTGACTTCTGTTGAACTTGGAGTCCAAGGAAGAAAGTAAGTTCCCCCATGGAACTCATTTTGAACCTTTGATGCATTAAATCCTCAAACTCCTTGCACATGTTGTTTCTTGTAGATCCAAAGATAATGTCATCAACATAGATTTGGACCAGCAAGATATCCTTCTTCTTTCTTTTGATAAATAGAGTCTTATCAATGACTCCTCTTTCAAAGTCATTTTCCAAGAGATAGGATGACAGAGTGTCATACCATGCTCTTGGGGCTTGATGTAGTCCATAAAGTGCTTTCTTTAATTTGTATACCCTGTCTGGATAACTTGGGTTTTCAAACCCTGGTGGTTGACAGACATATACTTCTTCTTCAATTGATCCATAGAGAAAAGCACTTTTTACATCCATTTGATAGACTTTGAAGTTCATGTAAGAAGCATAGGCTAGGAATAGTCTGATTGCTTCTATCCTAGCCACAGGTGCAAAAACTTCTTCATAATCTATACCCTCTTCTTGAGTATAGCCTTGAGCCACCAGCCTTGCTTTGTTCCTTATGACAATACCTCTTTCATCTCTCTTGTTTCTGAAAATCCACTTTGTGCCAATTGCTCTGTGACCTTTAGGAAGGTCTACTAGATCCCATACATCTTGTAGCTTGAACTGTAACAGTTCTTCTTGCATTGCTTCTATCCAGCTAGATTCTTTCATAGCATCATGTGCCTTTTTAGGCTCAAGCTGGGATAGAAAACAAGAAAGGACTGTATGCTGTTGATCTTGCATTTCTTGAAGCCTGCTTTGATGTCTAGTCATCATAGGAGAAGAGATATCTCCTATTACCAGCTGTGGAGGATGATTCTTTTGAACTCTTGTGTTATGACTAGGTTCTTCATTCAGTCCAGCCTCTAGATTAGAGTCATGCAACTCAACTGAAGTGTTTTCAGATGCCACTTCTGATTCTTTACTTTCTTGAGTCTCCTCATCTCTAGTTTCTTCTTCACTCTGATTTGGTCCAGTAAATGATTCCTTTTCACAGTCTTCAACAGAATTCACTGTGGGTATGGGAAATATCACAGATTTAGATATACTTTCTGAGACTTGTGTGATCCCTGATCCTCCACATCCTGTTCCTGTAGAATCATCACTACTGAAACCAAAAGAATTAGTTAGTGAATCAATGTCAAATAGCCACTGAGGTCCAGATCCAGCAGGATTTGGTGTGCTCTCATTGCATTTGACATTGTCACTTTCTTCAATTATTCTAGAAGAAGAGTTAAATATTCTGTAGGCCTTACTCAGAGATGAATATCCAACAAGAAATCCATCATCTGCTTTGCTATCAAACTTACCTAAGTGAGATTTGGTATTTAGAATTGTACAAGGACACCCAAAAGGTTTGAAGAAACCAATAAAAGGTTTTCTTTTATTTAAAAGCTCATATGGGGTCTTGTTCTTTTGCTTGACCACTAGAACTCTGTTTTGGACATAACAAGCAGTATTAACTGCTTCAGCCCAGAAGGTAATTGGCAATTTTGAATCAGCCAACAGAGATCTAGCAGCCTCTATTAGTGTTCTATTCCTCCTTTCAGCAATACCATTCTGTTGAGGAGTCCTAGGAGCACTATATTGCCTCTCAATACCTTTTTCTTCACAAAAGGTGTTTAGATCATGATTTTTAAACTCAGTTCCATTATCTGATCTAATGACTTTTACTCTTTGATTAGTTTGGTTTTCAATTCTTAGAATAAAGGATTTGATAAGACCACTTGTTTCATCCTTAGTCCTTAGAAAATATACCCAAGTAAATCTGGAGTAATCATCAACAATAACTAAGCAGTAAGATTTCTTGCCTATACTCATAACATTTGTAGGACCAAACAGATCCATATGCAATAACTGGAGACAAGTAGAAACATAATTTAACTCTTTGGTCTTATGAGAAGTTTTGTGTTGTTTGCCTTTAAGACAAGCAACACAATGATCATCACATGAAAAGACTTTTGAAGGTAACCCTCTTACAAGGTTATTTTTAACAAGATTGTTCATAGTCTTGAAATTCATGTGACACATCCTTCTGTGCCAGAGAGAGGATTCATCTACAGAAGCTTTTGAAACAAGACAATTTAGAGATGAATCACTATCAACATTGTCCATATCAAGACAGTAAACATTGTCCTTCCTTGGAGTTCTAAGTAGTATCATGCTTTCATCAACTACCTTGAACCCTGGAGCAAGGATCATACACTCAGTATTTGTAAATAATATACTATGTTGTTTGTCACAAACCTGTGATACACTTAACAGGTTGTACTTTAATTGATCAACATAGTAGACATCCTCAAATGTCATCTTACCTGTGGTGACATTACCTTTTCCACTTATCTTACCACCAGTAAGATTGTCTCCAAATGCAACATGTCCTCCATTAATATACTTGAAATCCTGAAGGCATGACATGTTGCCTGTCATGTGCCTAGAGCAACCACTATCAACATGCCAAATGCTCTTTCTCTTGAGCTGTTGGTTGCCCTGCACATTAGATAAATCAATTAGTATGATTTAGGAACCCAAGCCAAAGTGGTCTTGGGTACCCCTTTCTCATCAAAATATTTGCACTCTTTCTTGACAAGATTTTTGAACTTTAACTCCTCATTCTTGGAGTACTTTGTTACAATAATAGGCTTGGAGCTATGTTTGCTAGTATCAGTACTAGTTTTAGAAGTACTAACTACCTTGGCAGCACTTGCATGCTTAGCAGCACTAACTTTGTTAGAAGTAGTAACTGTGTTAGCAGCAGTAACTGTGTTGGCAGTATTAACTTTTAAAGAGGTATTAACAGTATTAGCAGTATTAATATTTTCAGCAGTACTAACACTGTTAGCAGTAGTAACTGTGTTAGCAGTACTAATACTGTTAGTACTTCTAGGCACCCATATTTTGATACTTTCTTTTAAAATCTTTTTCTTTAAAGTGCCTTTACTTTCAACATACTTCTTTATCACATGTTTCTTTCCAGCCTTCCTATAACCCACAGATTTTTGCACAAATCTTTGAAAGTTCATCTGTTGGTTAATAGGGTTAAAGTAACAATACTTAGCCAAATGATTCAACTTGCCACATATAAAACAAGGTTTTGGTCTATTGATTTTATTCAGATCAACTCCTTGTTTCTGAGCCCATTGATTATTCCAGTTTCTTTGATTTCCTCTTTTTAAACCAGAATTTAGGCTCTTGGCTTTATTGCAATCACACTGTTTGCAAGGAATAGGTTTCACAACAGTGGTCTGCTTATAGTGAACCATCTTGTTCTTTCCCTCAGTCTTTTCTATCTCTTTAGACTTGATCCAGTGCTTTCCACATCCCTCATTGGTGATAATGTTATTTTCTTTAGGAATCTCACCACTCACAGTATTGTCCTTATCCTTGACAACTTCTTTCTCAGTTTTATCCTTAACAACCACTTCATCTAAGGGATCTATTTCAGTGGCTCCCTTAGGTAGATCCTTCCTATCCTTTGTTTCTAACAGCTCTGAACTAGGAGGGATGTAGTTGTTGTTATAGGGTGGTGGTGTGGTATTGTACCCTATACCTCTTCTCAGTTTATCATGAATCTGAGTTTGTAACAAAGAATCCATTGCTTTGGAAGCATTAGAAAACTTTTCTACATCAAGTTTGACTTTAGCTAGCTCTCCTCTTAGCTTTTCACTTTCTTCTTTAGATCTGGTCAGTTGAAGCTCTAAGTCATTCTTCTCCCACTTCCAGTAATTTGTGTCATAAGAGTGTTGAAGCTCATTAGCTTGAAAACCCTTAATCTGTTCTTCGAATCTCTCAACAATCCTCACATAATCTTTTATGTCTTTTTCCAATCTCTTAAGGTCATCACTCATGTTCTGGTTGTGATCCCTATACCTTTTAACAGTGTTAATGCAATTTTGAGAGCAAAGTTTTGAAGTTACCTCTGTAGTGAGACCAGACACCTCTGCCATTAGAGCTTGATTCTGAATAGCCTCTTCAGCTTGATCACTCCAATCAAACCCCATACCTTGTTGAGATACAAGGGCTTGTGCAGAGTTTCTGTTGAAGCTTCCAGATTGAGCTTGTTGGTGGTTGTTATTCTGAGACATTCCACTTCTGCATTCTCTAGCAAAGTGTCCCTTTTGATGGCATTTGTAACATTCTACCTTGGACTTGTCAAATCCTGCTCCATCTTCTCTTCTTTGGGAGAAGTTGTTCCTCCCAGTTCTTTTGATGAACTTTTTAACTCTCATGGAGAGCATGGCCATCTGCCATTTAATATCCATCTCTTCAAGATCATCTGGATTGAGTTGTTCCAAGTCATCATTAATGAGAGAAGAGTTTCCATGACTTGCCAGAAAGGCCTCAAACACAGTTTCAGTGCCTTTCTCTTGGTTTGTTCCATTTGCAGGACTAACTGATTCAAGGTTGGAAGTAAAATCAGTTGATGCTGAAAGGAGTGCAGCATTGTGAACATACCCAGAAGGCCTCTTTTTAGCCTCTATCTCAGATTCAAAAACTCTTAGATCATTATAAAGATCATCAAGTTCCTTTTCTTCCAGTTGATCATTCTGTCTGAAAGACACAGTATACATGGTCCATTCATCACTCAAAGACCTTAGAAACTTTCTGTTCAGATCATCTTGATCAATTTGTACTCCTACTGTAGCTAGTTCACCAATGAGTTTGTTGAACCTGTCAAAAGTTTGAGTCATGGACTCATTCTTGGTTGACATAAAGTTCTCATATTGTTGTTTCAGAATGGCTTTCTGATTTCTCTTGGTACTTTTGGTACCAGAGAATCTTTTCTCCAGAGCATTCCAGAGCATCTCTGCATCAGTGCAGTTACAGAACTGATGTTGATATTCATTGGGAATAGCCAAGAGCAAGGTGCTCAAGGCTTTCATCTCTGTCTGTCTGATCTTTCTTTCTGCATCAGTTTTTGGTGGAGTTCTCTTTCCATCTGCACCAATCTTTCCTGCTTCAGAAGGACCATTCTCTATGATGTCCCACATGGAATAGTCAGTGAGGAGTATGTACTGCTTGATTCTGATCTTCCACATATCAAATTCATTGGGTCTAAGCATTGGAACCTTTGAGACCAAAGTACTGCTTGATTCTGCAAGATTTTCCATGATGAATAGTTGTTTCTGAGAAATCAGGCTCTGATACCACTTGTCAGGATCGAATTCTCAACAAGAATTAATTCTCAGAAACAATATCAAAGAAGTTTGCGGAATAACACTTTGATATTCTATGAAACAGTAAATCAACACAGAAAATATGAATAACAAACTGTAAGCTTTTATTGAATGCTTTGAAGTTACAAGATTACTCACTCAACCTCAATATTGATGAACAGACTCACCAATACGAATTCTACTTCTCTAGAATTAGGATCTATGCCTTGAGGTTGTTTTTCTCTAAAAGAATGAAAACTAAAGTTATCTAACTATTCTAAACAATACAATATATATACTGAATACAAAGATAATTACAATAAATAAAATATCTTCAGTATATCTTCTATGTATATCTCTAAGCTTCCATGTATATCCTTTCATACGAATCTTCATCATATAAGCAGTATTAATCTTCAGCAGCATTAACTTCCTTCTAGCAGCATTAACTCCTAAGCAGTACTAACCACTAGCAGTACTAACTAGCTAAGCAGTACTAACTTTGTTCAAGCAGCACTAACTTTGACTAGCAGTATTAATAGTACTAGCAGTAGTAACACTCAGCAGTACTAACCTTTAAGTCTTCTAGCAGTATTAACTCTGAACCAGCAGCATTAACCATACTTGAGTTTTTCTTCAGTTCCCAACATATACCATGACACCCATAAGTGACAATGTTGGGAAATTATGGAATGATGTAACCAAAATGATATTAATCATAGTTTGTGGACACCAAGGATGCCATATTTATGTGGCCACTTGGATATTTGTGATCTTGGTAAAATGACCCATATGTTGGACTTTGACCTAATGTGAATTATTGCCTTTGTGTGATTCATGGGTAGTTGTGGGCTTGTTTTGGCATCTAACATGGAGTAAATAAGCATAGAAAGTACACTATCAATGTTTACCTATATTTAGTGTAGGACTTTGTGTCTTTTAAGAACTTGGAACATATGGAAGTCCTAATTGGTGCTTATATATACGTTATGTAATGCTTAAACCATGTTATCCCCAATGCTTGGGATTGTATACACTATTGTTGGACTAAAGAGCCTTGTGGCCTAAGAATGGTATTGTTGGACGAACCAAGTCAGTAGACACTAGGAGGATACAGTATTGGGCACCACCGTGCAGGTATGTACCTAATCCTCCGCCATTCGGGGTAATGCCATGGTTCTAGTTCTCGGATGTGCATAGGGCCTTTCGGGTGTCGCTCATGGTAACTTGGCATCAAGGTGTATCGAATCTTTGGGTAGAACTTGATTGGTGTTATGGGTCTCCCCCATTGACTCCACAGGCGGGAATGGTTAATGAATTGTTATAATGTACATATTGTGTAATCCTCATCTTGTACTTGCTTGTTTGGTCTCACTAGGCTTTTTGGCCTAACACTTGTTTGGTATCGATGTGTGTCTCAGGTTCTAGTGGCGTCACATCTAAGAAGGTATAGGCGGTTCTTGCGTGAGCTTAGGGAGTGCAAGTGGTGCACTTTTTGTGAAAATATTGTTGGTTTATTGACGACACCCTTTTTGTAATCTCATTTCTATTTGAGAAATCAGATTAATAGGTTGTTGTCTATTACCGTTAAATTACAGATTGTAATTAATCAGGTCTTATACTTTTCCACATTTTTGGGAGGCTCATGCTATGACAATTTTATATACCGCATTTCCGTTTTTCTGGAAATTTTGTTATCCTTATTTTTGGGGTGTTACAATAAATAAATAGTTTATCAAAGATTTAGAAAGGTAAAGTGTGTCAATTAATCACATAAGGACCAAAAACATCTTACGAAGATGGGGGAGACCTGATTTCCAAAGATTGTGGCGGAATACAAAAGTATGCCACTTTCCGAGTTGTGAGCTCAATATTAGGACCCATGACCACGAACAACACTGTCTCGTACATAGATATGGGGGAGGGAACCCGATGATCCCAATCATACTCATTTACTAGTATTACATTTACGGTCCATGACTAGTATCCGATCCCACATAACCATACCAAATTGCCTCCGATGACCCAATGTCTCAACTAGTTACAAAGGGGGAAAACATCCCAAAATAAGTCGACTCCTATTCCTATGGATCCATTCGTAATAGTCTACGGCTAGTCATAATTTCATTTGTGACTAAACTATAATAATACATATAGTTATCATAAGAGAATCTCCATAACATGATATCCATGCATAAACAACTTTCATGCATTTAAAACCATGTGTAGATCAACAAATGGTCATTTCCATTTCCAATATAAAATGTCTCTAAAATAAGGTTTTCCAAACATTTAATTGTAACATCCCGCCTGCCTCGACAACAATATTGTCCGCTTTGCCCCTGGATTTAACCAACGTGTAGCGCACGGATTTGTTTCTGGCGACCTGGTGAGAAACTTCCCAGGGGGTCACCCATCCTGGGACTACTCCCACCCAAGCACGCTTAACCTCAGAGTTCCCAGAACCTGACGTGCTTGTGGCCCCAAAACGCGTTGTTGTTAGGAATGCCAAGATATTACTTATAACACCCAGCATCACTCCTGTCCACGGCCGATATGGGATATGCCTAAGGTGTTACATTAATAAACCTTTTAAATAATATTTGACCAATAATCAATAACCATCTATTCCTAAGGAAAACTTCTAATTTAGAGAAAACCCTAAATAACATCAAGATGATTTCATCCTTACATTTAGTCATAAGCATGTAAGTAAAACATATTTTATAACTCAAAACATGATCCACAACAACATATTCCAAAATATAGTTAGAACCCTAAAAATATCCAAAATCCATTTTTAGGCCAAAAACCTGCAAATAATGAAAAGGTAAACAAGGAGATGATTATAGGTCAAAAAGTGTGATTTTGACATGTATAAAGTTTAAAAGGTACGAATGAACTCACCTCTTAGGTTTAAAAATGTAAACCTAGCAACCCTAGAAGTAGGAGGATGATACTTGCACTTGGAGATGAGGAAACCTTCATAATCAATACTCACAACCACCTAATAATAATCATAAATGCATAAAAGAAGGGGGTAGCTAGGAGAAGTAAATGAAGAGGGTTGATTTGGGAAGAAACTTACCCAAATTTGCAAAGAGAAAATGACCTAGAAAGCTCCCATAAATCAGATGAAATGAATAAAATAAGAATTGTTCAATTTATAGCCCAGGCCCCCGTTCGCGACCTTGACTCGACGATAGTGACATTGTCACTTTTGGGTAAAAATCCACGACCACGACAAATGTTATTATTTCACGGGACTGATCTTGTATTAAGATAAGGTCCTACCGACCAATCATATTTGCAACATTCGTCGACACTTCCGTAGAAG
The DNA here is from genome assembly GCA_954870635.1 of Arctium minus. NCBI lineage: Eukaryota > Viridiplantae > Streptophyta > Magnoliopsida > Asterales > Asteraceae > Arctium > Arctium minus. The sequence continues at coordinate 54,089,854 of OX941080.1, forward strand.
TCGGTCGAGCGTCGTATGACCATCGTAAGAATATACTCGACCACGATTATGCTAACGTACGACTCAACGTTCTTCTCTTGTTTATTTAATGCAGGATTAATGTTCATAAAGGCCAACTGCTATAACCGACTAAAGCCATTAAGGCCATTATGAAGGTTCGACGGTTACACAGACACATTTATGAAGATAAAAAGCTATAAATACCGAAGACACACATTTCATTGGGACATCTCCTACTACAAGTTTACAAGCCATACAAAGAGCATTCAAAGGCTCTCTCACTCGCATTACACGACCGTAGCTCTATACGCCACGACATTAGTGTTTTATACATGACTAGCACTTATTATTAGTTTCTACACTTATATTTTGTACTTGTCTTGTACAAAATTGTAATACACATAAGGACATCGCCCCTGTTTGGCGATCATAATGCTCGACGACCTCTCACTGTCGTCCGCGGTTTTTTCCTCATTGAAGTTTTTCCGCGTCACCACATCTTTTGTCTCTTTATTTTGTTTATTATCGCGCAAATTGTCGTCTGGTTACTTTCTTTAGTTGGATAAAGCTCCACACCGACCTTAAATCTTCCTTTGGACGATTTTTGGCATTAACAGTCACTATCGCGGGGCATAATTGCCCGGGTGGTACTGTGGATTTTCCCCTCGGCGCGAGAGTGACAGGGTGATAGTGCTCATGTCACAACCGCTTGTCAATCTCGCCCCACCTGTACCGAGGGGCTCCTCTTCGCGATGACAATGCCTTCGGCGATAGTGACCCTGGCAAGGTCGTCGGGCACTATCGCCCTGGGCATTCTTGCTTCCAAAAATTGACTTTTCTCGCCCGAAGGCTCCTGGTTCGAAAAGCATCGAGAGGTAAGGCACTCCACAACCATAAATCTATGACGTAAAGTCAAAGAGACGCATAGGTACATACCACAAATTTCCGAGTGTTACATTTATCAAATTTAAAAACAAAAAGTCTTACTGAATTTTCTTTCAAAATTCAACACCACCTCTTATGAATCATAAATAAAATAAGACTTCAAACTTCAACACCTCTTGAAAACAATTAGCATCATAGTTTTTATCTTATTACTTAAAGTTATTTATAAGTAATTATTAAATATAAATATTTGGTAGGCCCACCCCCACGAGACTTTAAAAATTGGTTATGGTCTAGTTCATAACCTTCGAGTCTAAATCAACTAAAGCTTTATGACCAAATATTGATTCTTAAAATACCGTTAATGGATCTGGTTTTGGACTAATTTTGAGGCTAGTTTATTTATAAACAAAAAGAAACATGTCCGATAAAGACTGGTTGGGCCCAAATAATATCTTAAAATTTTCTCCATGACTAGATATAGGAGAATGACGACTGTTTTTTTAATGCTTTGAATCAAGCCTATCGATTCAACAATAAAATGATATACAAATGGTTCAACTTATTAAATGATCAGCCAAGCATTTGATGATATCTTGCTTTGAGTTCACAAGAATTTCAAAAACTCAAAAAACTTTAACGCAACTAATTTGGCTATACAAAATTACCGTAGGTTTAGCAAGGGAATGAATATAAATTTATGGTGGTGTTAGTAGCAATAGAGTTGAGATTTGCTTGAAAGTCTTTAATGTCGACTACCTTTTTAAAACAATGTAACATAATTTGTCGATCAATGTATATTTTCTATATATGTTTTTAAGGAATCATTCTTATTTTTCCGATCATCTAAAATGGTATTTAAACACAGACTGTAACCTCATGATATCAAGATTTGAGCCAATTAATACACGATTATGCCAACTAAGTTTTAGGAAACCCGAAGGGGAAAACTAAATTCGCTTTTAGAGTCTAAGTGTAAAATAGATTATAAGTTACTACATGGCTTTTAACCTAATGATATATGGGTTATCAGTAGGACCCAATGTGTTTGGAGATTAAAGGATCAATTCTCACAAAAAATAAGGAAAATGTGTAAATTTATTTACCATATATAAATATTATATGCTTTAATTTCTTTCATTTCATTTCCTCCCACATTTGGGAGGAAAGTTTTGGAATGAAACATATCATTATTTTCTTTCTGTTTTTTTCCTTTCTTTTCTAAAAAATTTCAAGAACACGATTTTTTTTTTTATTTTCCTCCCTTTCATTTCCTTTCTTTTAAAAGAAGCTTAGGTGTCGTTTACCAAACATTTGTCTATGTAAGTGTTTACGGGTAAAATTCAACATTATGATTTTTTGTTCAACGTTTATCCAGGTAATCATTTGGTTGAAATCAAATATGTTTTCATTGATGTAGAAAATTTTAAATATATAAAACAATATACTCGAATTTTGTAAATCAAAAGGTGATCATACCATGGTGTTTAAAGTCGTGTGATCACGTGTTATTGACATGACAACGCACGTGCAAGCAAATTAAAGATTCCAACCTTACCAAATAGGAAAATACAACAAATCACATTTAGGATGGTTTTAAAAAAATTGTTTTACATTTTTACAAAAGAATCTCGGATGACTCGAACGGTTAAACATATTTTAAACCATTCAGATTCAATTTTACATATCATTGCCTAGGGTGTGTTTCGTTTACTGAATAGAAAAGAACAGAGATCATTCCTTTATGTTTAGCGTGACCTTAATGTACGTAGAATAGAGTGGAACAAAATGATATAAATGTGTTTCATTTTCACCCCATGGAATAAGCTGGAACAAACCTATATTTTATTAATACTAGTTGAGTACCCGCGCAATGCGGCGGGATATTAAAGTTCTATCAATGATATACAAAAAAGAATGTCATGAAGTTTAAAAGGGATACCAAGGCTCTTAAATGCACCATGATTAGAATTTGCATCAACGCTCTCAAATGCAATATGCTTCGTACCGGAAAACTAACATTTCCAAAAAGCAATTGTCTTTACATAAGGTGAAATAAAAAAAACAACTCAAATGACTAACTTCAATGTGAAACTTGAAACTTCCAAAGTCACCAGCCTATTGCAATTGAACTGTCGTTTCTTGTGATGGGTCTCTCTCGAACTAAACCTTGTGATGGGTTGCCTCTTGGAGATGTCGGGCTATCCTCCCCACGCCCTCTCCCACTCCCACGGTTAGCGGATCTAGGGTGCACCATTTTTCCTACAAAACCATAAGGAAAAACACTAAATCACACATCAATAAAAACCACCAACAATAAGTAAAGAATACTAAATAGTTTGAAATAAAAAAACATCCATTGTAAAAAGTCATCCGTTCTAAAAACCTCATGACATTTTGAATAGTCGACATCTTTAACAAAAAATTACAAGAAATCTATTGTGCATACAACACAAAAACATATTTTACTCAAATTAACTTGGTATATGGCTATAAAGAAATGTAGCTTTATGTATTAATGTTTGTTAAGAGTTTATATAGACACTAAAACTAAATCTTATAAAAGCAAAAAATGATGTTAAACAAATCTGCAAATCTCAAAAACATGATGTTAAACATAATCTTACAAACTTAAATGGGTTTTATACAATTGAGTCAAAAACATGGGTTGTATCTAAATATGCAAATCTCAAAAAAAATCAACAGCGTTGATAAAGAGAAGGCAAAAAAAAACATTTGTTTTCAAAAACTCATCAACGAAAATCAAGTTTCCAATTGATAAAAAAACCAAATGGGTGAATTCCCTCTCAATTGAATTTAAAAGAAACACAGTAAATTGAGGAGTTTCCGAGGTCACTAATACTCCAAGCTTGTTGTAGCAACACTTGGGTGAGTATTTCATGATCCTCCAAGGTAGTGGATGGACCTCCAGTCCTTGCTCAAAAATACTTCTATTTTGGTTGGCATATCTCACTAATTCAATCTTTAACAACTCACACAAACATGCATCCATACACCAGGCACCATTACCAATGCATGTTGGCTACGTTCTATGCTAACATCTCTAGAAGTTTTGGACTTTGAACAGAAAATTCATTATAATTATTCTGCATGTGACATTAATTGGTTTTTAACTGCTCATTTCGTCTTAAAATTCAGAAATCCATGAGAGCCCAAACCTATATTTATGGCATAAAATTTGTTTACAGGAAAGCATATCTTACAGTTTTGATAGTATAAATACATGCCAGCAGATTTGTCACATTCGATAGATTTTTCCGGTAGAAAGATTCGCACAGATAGTGTTAGGAAATTTCGGATAATGGTGGTAGGGATAAATGCTTTCACTGTGTTTTCTTTTACTTTTTCCTGAGCCCCCTACAGTAAATTGATTTCTATCTTTTGTGGTCAAAAGAGATAGCTAATGAGGTGGCTAAATGCATTAGTGAAATACCCACCCATAGCCCCAAACAGTTTAAACTGTTAAATTTCTTTTACTTTTTCCGTGTCCCCCTGCTTGTTAGGTTTCGCTAAGACGGTCAACTAATCAAGCCAAGAATTTTCATCTTGGGTTTGAGATTACCTGGCTACTGCAAATGAAGATTTACTTTACTGGCAAACTATAAACAAGTCTCATATTCTATACAAATATCACAACTAATTTAAGTGAAACTCATAATGTTATATTGACGAATCGACTTTAACCAAGTTTCATATTCTCACAGTTTCCTGTTATTGAAAGACTATTTATTATAGAGGAATAAGCTTCAGAAGACAGAAAGACATTCTTCAAATGATAGCATGTGATTCTCAGTAAGACATTCCAGGTCGTGAAACAAAAAACACAAAGAAATATAAGTATAATGAAAGATAGACTTAAATATTGTACCTAGTATTTCTTTAGCCAAAGTCCAAGATTTGTTGTTGATAACGGACAAACTTAGTGTATGAGTCTTCAGGAGCATATAAATGGTATACCTGCAAACGAAAATCAAAAAATGATTAAGATGCGCAAACAAAAATTAAAATCAATTGGTATCTATACACAAAATCAAACAGAATATGAAGACGTTTACAGCCATCCTTCAACTGTCTTTCTTATAAAGGACAAATCCATGGTTCATGGATGGGAAATATATAGTCATTTGTTCATTGCAAAACCTTATAATCTAAGTCATTTCCCATCTTATTGAGGAATAGGCTTAAAAATTTATCGTGGTGAAGCAAAAAGAACATGTCCAAACCATAAGATGTTGTAATTAAAAGATTTTGAACATCCAATAAAAGCAAAGGACTTACAATAAGAAAATGCACATTTTAAGAAAAGACAACATATACCAGATAATAAAATATCACCATAGAACAATAGAAGAAGCCATAAATGAGGAAAGTTCTCCATTGTGTATTTGAGTAAAAAAAATACTTCGGTTCTAGATTTACTGGAGGAACAATGTTTAGCTAGCTTCATCCCATTAAAAAACAACAGCTATATATACCATATTCAAATATTGACTCGATTTGCAGTAGATAGAAGAAAATAAATTTTGGCAAATAAGTGTTGAGCTCAAGTAAGACAAGCAATTTCTTAAATCGATTGAGCAAAGAATGTGAAAGAATATGAAAATCGATTATGTAGCTTCTGTAAATCGATTTGAGCAAAGAATATATAGTTAGTGATTAATAGCGTAGGTAGGTAATTAGTATTAATTTATTAAAGTGGATTTATATCAACATGCATCTACAAGGACCACAAATGGGCCTTTAACCTTTTGAATGTGCAATAAGTTTTAGCATCATATTTGGAAAAAAAATCTATGGTTAAAAAGAAATTGATGACTATGTTATTATACTATGACAAAAGGTATCACAACCAATTTACTTTTGATTTCACTTTATTTTTAACCATATAAAACAGACACAACATGTGTGTTGGTGTATAAAAGATTGAAAGTTGGGGCTTATGCCCCCTCTAGGTACAAAATGTATTTGCCTAATGGTGATGAGTAGTAGAAAAGCATCTGGTGAGACCATTGACATTACACACATTTTATCTGAACAGCAACATTGTGCAATTGTCACATGATGTTGGATATCGAGATTGTGTACCATTTGAGTATTTGTTTTTTCAGTATTTGTTTTTGCTCCAAGAATTGATTTTCACAAGATTTGATTTTCAACCATTTTCTAGTGACCAAGAAAGAGTATCACACTGAAAACAAAAAATTAAGAAGCCAATTTTAGAATCGATTTACTGTTATCTATATACAACATCAAAATCAAAGAAAACTTTCGCAGGTATATACCTAATTTGTGTCTGAAAAGCCTATGAGTCGAGAATAGCGTATGAATCATATGATGGTATACCTGCAAACAAAATCAAACACAGTTCGATTGAGAGGAGCATACAAAAATCAAAATCTGATTTATTGGTATCTATACACAACATCAAAAACAAAGAAAACTTTCGATGGTATATGAGTCGTAAGAATGGTATACCTGTAAACGAAATCAAACAGAGTTCGTTTGAGAGGATCAAACAAAAATTAAATAGAGAAAAATCAAAGAAACCCTAAATCGTATACCTGATTTGTGTCTTCGTCAAGAGCAGCGAGAGGAGTGAGAGTAGAAGGATGTGATACCTAAAGAAATAAGAAGCCCTGCATCATCGTTTTGGATGAAGAGCCTTGAGCAATAGCTTGAATCGTCGTCTTGGAATTAGAGCAATAGCCTGAATCGTCGTTTTGGATTAAGAGCCCTGAGTTGTACGTGTTAATGATGTGGTTGTGAGGTGTGAAACGTGATATGTATCGGGGAGTTGTACATCACACATTAAAGGGTTGTAATTAAGAGATTTTAAGAGATGTGCATTAAACAGTAGTACATTGTGCAACAAAAGGTGTTTTTAAGAGATTTTGAAATCTGGTTTATAAGATAGTATAGATGATCTCAAAATAAAACTTAATTCCCTTCTAAAATATCAAAATACACCTCCTTCTTTACATTTAATTCATTCTTTAAATTTTATTTATTATATTTATTCTCTTTAAACTTTCACTTTATTGTCCTCAAATTCCACTTTTTATACATTTTCTCTATTTTGGTTAATTTATGTAATTTATTAAATAATAATAAAAAACATAATATAGAAAAAAGGTATAAGATAAAAATTGGAAATTCCACAAATTTCATATTTTTAGCGAAAATTTTCTAGTGATATATTTTGTTAGATGTTTTTTGTATTTTTAAATACTATTTGTTAAGTTTCATTTAGATTAATTATTTGGTAAAAGAAATACTAAACAACTCATTATTGTTAAATTGGTCATTTTACCGGTCCTGGTCCGTCCAGTCTTGTCTTATCAAACACTGAACAATTGTCATGTCTTGTTATGTTAAGTCTGAGTACCCAACGCACCCTTAGATATGTATCAAAATATCAAATAGAGATATCTTCCATTTCAAAGATGTGCTCAAGGAGCGGGCACCATCAAGGCAGATGTAGCATTGTAGAGACTAGAGAGATGTTAGATCCTAGCGTAAGATGTTAGATATCTTCCATTTCTTAGAATGTGGTTGGGCTCTAGGTTCAGCGTAAGCTGGGCCGGGACAACGGCGGATTAGTGGGCTGCCCGTGGATGCCCGATACCGCCGGGGAGGTGTGCGTGCGTGTGTGCATGTGTTCGTGGTTGTCGTTCGTTGGTTCGATGCCGCTATGCCTTCCAAAAAAAATGCATAAAATAATTAGTATAATATAAAATAAAACAAATTTTGATTATAACAACTCGATTTCAATAAAAATGACGCCCAAGTGGTTTTTTTGTAACACCTAAGTGGATTTTCTTAACTTACAGTGACACATATAAAATCCCAGTAAACTCACCATTTTAAGACTTGTGAAAAAGTTCCACCATGTCGGGACGATAGAGAAGGACCACATGACCCCCTAGTCCCATAATGATCTACCCCTAGGCATCATCAAGGCGATCAACTAAGAGGAAACAGATCCAAGTTGCTATGAGCAAAGGTACACACCGATGATTGGCATGGTGACATTGCGTTTACTATTGTTATGATGGATAATTTCGATATCGTATCAGGGTTGGACTTCTTCCCCAAAGCCCATGCTGTAATAACCCAAAAATTTCCATCAAGTATTAAGATCAAAATATGCTTGAGAGCATTACAATCCAATCCCAAAGGAAAAATACAAGATATCTCATTAGTTGTAGCAGGAATAAAAACGCAATTCATATAAATAATACCATGGCATGCAATTGATATGAAAACATTTTTATTAGATAAGAAAACAAAAGACTACCACCACAATCAATCCTCATCGTTCAATGGTTGTACATCAATCTCTCGTGATAACTTGCAAGATTACATCTTGCCCACACAGACCTCTTGATGACAAGAAACAAATCCGTTCAATAAGGATCACCACCACACTAACCATTACAGTCAGACATGGTGAAACACTCCCACTGAAGAGGATGAATACACACATACATGCCAAGAACACAACAGGTGTATTCACACTCCGTAGTACCATTTGTAAAACAACCGAGATAAGATAATCATTTGCTCATATTATAAATCAAAGATTAATATAAGCATTTCAACTTTAAAAGAGTAAAAATGGAACAGAGAACTCACCTACGACCCAAGCCTACGCTAACCAACAACTCGAAGATCAAACCAAACACCCAAATATCGCCTGATTGATCGTAAGAAATAAGTCTCTAAATTTAACCTTTAATAATCCCCTAAAGGTCCCTTAAATAAAAGCCTCAAACTACCTCAAACAACCAAATTGACGGAAAATCGGTCGGATAAAAAATGCCAAAATGTAACACCCTCGAATTTGGTAAGAGCAACTAATTAAAAATTTCGATATAAAATCAACACAAGGAACAAAACTTCCTCAAACACTTCAAAACTCAGTATACCTCGAGATAAAATTCTATAACTAACCTCAACAAATATAAACTCCAATAAAATACAAGTATTAAACCGAAGTTGGGTGTCACTTAACCCAAATACAAGTTGCTCTTCACAAGACCAAAGCGGAAGACTTCACCAAGCTACTCACTTCTCGAGCATACAACTAGCATTACTCTCTTCACAGTGTCACTATAACTATTTCCAAACGAAGCCTGTTACACATGCCGACAAATAAAAAGGTTAGGCTAACGCCTAGTGAGTTTGAGAGTTTTACATGAATAAATATATCGTTAAAAGAAATGAACTCCATTTAAAATCAAAATCGTTCAAATGATTTACTTTAAGCTGGAGACGTCTATTTTCAGTATCATGCATTTTAAAATATGAACGCCTCATTACAAAACATTCTTTAAGGAGGTGATGCAACCCAAAACTCACTCAAAATGTGAATAAAAATCAAACTCCGAAATTACGACACAACATGAATAACACTTCATATCCCGAAACACCCAAACACGGGTGGGGCACAATACTCCACACATAAAATCATGGGCAATAATCCACACAAATAAGGCGTCACCGAAAGCATCAATACTAAAATCCAAGGCCCAAAACAACACCTTTCAGTGACGGGGGAGACCGGATTCCATATAATGTGGCAGACACAAAGTAAGCCGCACACTATGTTAGTAATGCCAAACGCATAATAGCACACATGACTTATACCACATCTGACGCCTGGTAGGACTTATACCACATCTGATGCCTAACCGTGCCTAGTAGGACTTATATCACATCCGATGCCTAACAGTGCCTATTAGGACTTATACCGCATCCGATGCCTAATAGTTCCAAAACAGGGATAAAGATCCCAATTAACCACCTGACTTACTCATATGCCTATGGATCTAATGCATTGCAGTCTAAAACATTACATGACTTTGGGGGATGTAGTGGAAGATCTCATCTACCCAGGGTTCAAATCCAGGCGCTGCCAAAGCTCTTGTGGCCATGGAGGTTCACCTGCGATGACTCCAGGCCATTCGTGGTCGCCCGGGGATTAGTCGGTGCACGTAAGCTGGCCCGGAAACCCACGGTTACCAAAAAAAACATTACATGACTCAAATGAATAACAACACACTTAAAACATGTAATTTCCATCAAAACGCAATTAAATGCATCGTAAAACCAAAGCTCCTCATTGAGACAATAAAACTGGGCGAATGCCCCTAAGACTCATTTGAGTCACAACTAAGCCAAAGCTCCATAAATCAATTGACCAACATTTATGCAAACACATGTTCCAAAATGCATGAATAAACTTCAACACAACTTAGATTGAGACAAATCATTTTCCAAACAAGTTATACCATTGGCTCTTCGAAACGTCTCATAACACAAGGTTTCACATTTCTTCAAAACATACACTAAAAGTGCATTTACACCAAGAGATTTACACTCGTAAAATAAATCGTTAAAATGCCGATACCTAGGATTTACTCATCGAAATACTTGAAATATATCTTTTCTCAAAACCAAAAAGATTTACAGTTTCTGAAATATTCACAAGGTCGGGAATGACCAGACCCAATGACCCACATATTGGTATTTTCAAAGCATCCCATAACACAAACCATGCATATTTTCAACAAACACGACAATGCGTCTTTACCAAAATAATCTTCATTTATGCAATAAATCACCAAAACACTTTCTCTTATGACTTATTTATCAAAATACCCAAGAATCCCCTAATATGGTTGTTTAGTTAAACACTTCATATAATACATACCCCCAAATCACCCAGCAAATGGTAATTTCATGCAAAACACATAAACACTTTAAAATATATATTTTAGCATGTACAACGTTTTCACAAATCAACTTGAACTCACCTTGCTAGATTTAGGTTAAATCTAGATTTTACCCCACTTAGAGCTTCCTTGAAGAAGCTTGAATCTTCAAAGCCAAAACTTCCAAAACCTAGATCCATAAATTCCAACCATAAATATATTTGCATCCAACCATTTAGAAACATTCCCCAAACATTAAACATGAAGACCTCAACTGATACCAAAACCCTAATTTCCATAGTTGAAGAGAAGAGGAGATTACCTTTGCCATAACTTAAATCCATCACCCACATTCTTCTAGATCTCCACAATAAACCACAAACTCCCAAACTTCAAAATGGGGAAAAAGGGTTGGGGTGAAACCCTAAGAAGCTTGGTGAGGAAGATGAAGATGGAGGGATTATGGTTCTAGCTTCCAAAACTTGTTAGATGATGAAGAATCATCTGATTTTAGGAGGAAAACCCCCAAAATGGGTTAAGGTTAATTTAGGGGGAATGAGGTTCGTTTTGGGAGATAATGGGGAGGAGTTTTGAGGGTTTTGAGAGAAAATGGGGTGGAGCCCATATTATCTCTTTTATAAAGGCATCGTAGTCGCGCGCGGTCCCTGGCGCGGATGGACTCGTGCGGAGGGTCGTGCGGAACTCTGGTTTCTAGACCCTCGCGCGGATCACGGCTCGACTCGAATCGCGCGGGACACTGCTGCCGCTTTCGCCTTCTCTTTGGTCTAATTTTTCGGGGTGTTACAATCCTCCCAACCTTAAAAAAGATTTCGTCCTCAAAATCTTACCCCGACCAAACACCCAACGTCGCATTTAGCGAGATCAATTGGTTCTCTATCCCAAAAGGGATACCTCCACGATACTTTGCCTCGTGTACAAACCTTATCACATCCCCGGTCAAGGTTACCACTATATTTCTCATAACAAGCCGCCACACACTCGATCTCAACATTCAATATACCTTTCCGATGACTGAATGAACATGAAGTCCGTATCGAATCATTTTCCTATCATTAAGATCTCATTTGCCTCCCAACCTTAAATTGCACTTATCACCTCAAAAGCAGTTTACGATCTTAGTTAACTACTTCCACCAGGGACACCCTAAGGCGAATTTACCTTCAAATACTTCTAATCGTCCTTCATGGAATTACATTACATTCTTATATTGCCTTCAAGAACAACCACCTTTGCATAAATGATCTAACCCTTGCTTGCCCATACTCCTTTCAATTCCAAATATCCTCCACCTGGTTGACTTTACCCGAGTGGTAAGGAATTCACATAAAATTGCTAGGTCGATCACCCGCTGCTATCATAAAAGGATATTTCTACTTTCGATAAATTAAGGTCTCCTTAATGTCGATTTCTACTTGAGGTTTACCTCGACATTTTCACCCAATCTTCCAATAATTCATATCATGAAAGGTTCATCGTCCCTTCCTTGACGAAATTCCCTAAAAACTAGCTTGGTCCGATCCAATCACAACATTCGATCCGTTCCTCAAGCTAGCACGACACAATATCCGTAGACAATGGATCACTCCAAACTCCACGGTTACTCAACTCACATAGTGCATTTAAGCATCGATTGACAAATCATCGAAACCTCGTTGATTACAGAATTATCAATGATCGATCCCTAATCGCCATCATCCAATATCCTTAAGGTTACCACTTAACTTGCAGCCATACCCAATTTTCAATGAAAGTGCACTAAAACACCTCAACAGTCACTGTCCTCCAAAACGAGGGTCGACACCTATCCTCAAAACAACTATCTGCAACGTGGATGTACCACCAAGTATTTCATTCCAGAGTTGCGATGTCAAATTTAAGTTGACACCTATTCATAGAAATAAAACCCCAAATCATACACTTTACTAGCCAACCATAACCTCAACATTATTCACGTATGCCCATTAAGATGGTATACCATGGACACATTGCATGTTGTCGTACCATTAACCCACAAATTCGAAACCAACCATACCAAAACAGCCGCACAAGGTTTTAACCCAAAGGTTTATCGAACCGGAAAAATATCATCACTTAATTAACTGGGAAAAAGCATACTCTAACGCCTCCAATAATTCTGCGTGAACCAAATCATGAAACTGAAGTCCAAAATTCAAATCTAAACATAAGGCAGGTCCTCCGACACCTTAATCTTCAAGGACTCCTTTAATCCTTAATCACGACCTCTATCACAAGAGGGTTTACATCTATAGCTCTAATGAGTTCAAGGTTTTTCAAACTACTATGCCAATTTGAACTTTTATAAAACTTCTAATGTAAAAGCTTTATAACAATTATTCGTGCGAATAAAAATCCACTACCGTTTACTCGGTAGGTGTACAAGGTGGTCACCAATGTCACACATATAAAATCATTTCGAAAACTATCTGATTATTATTCAAGCTAATAATGATGATGGACAAGGATATACAAAAAGTTTTTGAATGGACCACTATGGTCCTAACATGCATAAATTTACGCCATGAATTGAGAAATAGTTTTACCTACTAAAATAGTGTATAACAAGGCGTTTGTACAAAACTACAGAAGGGGAAATTCATGAAATCAAATTCCAGAAATTTTCGCATTAGCCATATAATGTCATGTAATAAAATTTTCCATCGTGACTCACATACATCAGTTTATTCCTCAAAACTTAGTAAAAGACAGATGCATGCGATTTGATCAAACATAAGAATAATTTAGTTTGATCTCAAACTTTAGGCCATACAGATAAAATGCTTGCAAAACCCAAAACATAATTTTCATGATATCAAACTCTCAAAGTTTTCTCTCTTTTAGCCACAACATGGCACGGAATAAGATCCCCCCAACAAAACTTGCATGCGACAGCTTATTTCACAAAACTAGTAACTCGGTATATGCATGTACCTCGGTTAAAATACAAAATAATCTACATTGGTTTCAAGTTTAAAGACAAGTTAACAATATGCTTCATAGTTCTAAAATGTTGGCTAAGACCCTATGATAGAAATTCCAAATAAAACATGTATATATACTATATGCAACCAACCTGCCCGCACAAGGAAAACAATACAACGGGACGCCATTAAAATCACCCCATTAAATTCACAAAATCGCGTGGAGTAAAATTCTCAATAAAACTCAAACACCAAAATAATAGAAGATAACTCTTCGTCCAAAACCTTAACATATGTGGAGGAGATCCAATGTTAAAGTCATAAACCGCAGTTACTTGTCCATGACCCTAAACAACATCAAAATACGCACATCGCAAAATCCGAAATAGCGTTGGGCAACAATGAGAATAAAGAAAATCTTCAACAAAGTTTGTAACCTCATGCCAGAAAACAATTTTCTGTATGCTCGAAATCATGGTTTAAAACCTTGTGTGTGCTAAAACATTGCTCCAAGATTTGTAATTTATTCCACATGGCGTTTTGGAAACATGAGAAATAATTGATGTGATTTATTTTAGAAATAAATTATGTGCATAAATTTGATCGGCACTCAACGTCTCAAAACCACGCTCTTCAATTTCTCAGTCACACTATCGTCATCCGGATGCTCAAACATCTTAAGGCAACGGTCGAAGATTTCATCAGTTCAACTTACCATTTCTCCTAAAATAACGCCGATTCCATAAGTCTATGGTTCTACTCCAATCAATAATTCCGACCCGAAATGGTCTACTTAATGAAATCATCATGCTTATTATCACTCCAAGTGACGAATGATAAAATCATCAACTTCTTCTAATGGTTGCCCACTTAGAAACTTCTTCACTACCCCAACGGTTGTCACATCTCAATAGTCCAAGTATACACATGTAACTCGTAGGTTCACCATAACACTGGCCAGGTGTAATTATGAATGTATTGTACATGATCACCCTTGCTACCCTCGACGTGATTTCCATTCCTAATGACTCCATCAATCTCAAAACATCTTATCTTAAAGTGCTTATTGGTGAAATTCTCTCTCTCAATCACTTAAAAGAACACTAGTTTGAGTCTAGGCATTCTAAATTAACACCTAATTCTCTCAAACTTAAGCTCTGATACCAACTTATAACACCCTCGAATTTGGTAAGAGCAACTAATTAAAAACTTCGATATAAAATTAACACAAGTAACAAAACTTCCTCATACACTTCCAAACTCAGTATACCTCGAGATAAAATTCTATAACTAACCTCAACAAATATAAACTCCAATAAAAACAAGTAATAACTGAAGTCGGGTGTCACTTAACCCAAATACAAGTTGCTCTTCACATGACCAAAGTGGAAGACTTCACCAAGCTACTCACTTGTCGAGCATACAACTAGCATTACTCTCTTCACAGTGTCAATATAACTATTCCCAAACGAAGCATGTTGCACATGCCGCTAAATAAAAAGGTTAGGCTAACGCCTAATGAGTTAGAGAGTTTTACATGAATAAATATATTGTTAGTGCACATATTTGTTGGATACAAGATCATGAAGACAGAAGACTGAAGTCAAAGCAAGTCAAAGCTCAAGTCAACTCTCAAGCAGAAAGTCAAATTCTTTTGTAATAAAAGTCAAAGTGTTGTAATGTGTTTTAGTGTTTAGTTGTGTTTTGTGTCCTTTTATAAATAGGGATATGGCTAGAGTTTGTGTTGTAAGTAAGCGTGTGATAAGAAAGGTGTCTTGTAAGTGTAATACGCATACATGTTCTAGAGAGAGAAACTTTGTATACGAATTCTTGATTTGAATTGAAAACAGGTTAATTGTTTGTTTGATTCTCATATTGTCATTACTGTTAAAACTATGATTAGAACTTGAAATATTGGGATTAATATATATCGTTAAAAGGAGTGAACTCCATTTAAAATGAAAAGCGTTCAAATGATTTACTTTAAACTGGAGACGACTCTTTTCCAATATCATGCATTTTCAAAGATGAACGTCTCATTACAAAGCATTCTTTAGGGAGGTGATGCAACCCAAAACTCACTCAAAATGTGAATAGAAATCAAACTCCAAAATTACGACACAACATGAATAACACTTCATATCCCGAAACACCCAAACACGGGTGGGGCACAATACTCCACACATAAAATCATGGACAATAATCCACACAAATAAGGCATCACCGAAAGCATCAATACTAAAATCCAAGGCCCAAAACAACACCTTTCAGTGACGCGGGGAGATCCGATTCCATATAATGTGGCGGACACAAAGTAAGCCACACACTATGTTAGTAATGCCAAACGCATAATAGCACGCAGGACTTATACCACATTCGATGCCTGGTAGGACTTATACCACATCTTATGCCTAACCATGCCTAGTAGGACTTATACCACATCCGATGCCTAACATTGCCTATTAGGACTTATACCGCATCCGATGCCTAATAGTTCTAAAACAGGGATAAAGATCCCAATTAACCAACTGACTGACTCATATGCCTATGGATCCAATGCATTACAGTCTAAAATATTACATGACTCAAATGAATGACAACGCACTTAAAACATGTCATTTCCATCAAAACGTAGTTAAATGCATCGTAAAACCAAAGCTCCTCATTGAGCCAATAAAACTAGGTGAATGCCCCCAAGACTGATTTGAGTCACAACCGAGCCAAAGCACAAATCAATTGACCAACATTTATGCAAACACATGTTCCAAAATGCATGAATAAACTCCAACACAACTTATATTGAGACGGATCATTTTCCAAACAAGTTTATACCATTGGCTCTTTCAAACGTCTCATAACACAAGGTTTCACATTTCTTCAAAACACACACTAAAAGTACATTTACACCAAGAGATTTACACTCGTAAAATAAATCGTTAAAATGTCGATACCTAAGATTTACTCATCGAAATACTTGAAATACTTTTCTCAAAACCAAAAAGATTTACAGTTTCTGAAATATTCACAAGGTCGGGAATGACCAAACCCAATGACCCACACGTTGGTATTTTCAAAGCATCCCATAACACAAACCATGCATATTTTCAACAAACACCACAATGCATCTTTACCAAAATAATCTTCATTTATGCAATAAATCACCAAAACACTTTCTCTTATGACTTATTTATCAAAACACCCAAGAATCCCCTAATGTGGTTGTTTAGTTAAACACTTCATATAATCCATACCCCCAAATCACCCAGCAAATGGTAATTTCATGCAAAACACATAAACACTTTAAAATAGATATTTAGCATGTACAACATTTTCACAAATCAACTTGAACTCACCTTGCTAGATTTAGGCTAAATCTAGATTTTACCCCACTTAGAGCTTCCTTGAAGAAGCTTGAATCTTCAAAGCCAAAACTTCCAAAACCTAGATCCATAAATTCCAACCATAAGTATATACATCCAACCATTTAGAAACATTCCCCAAACATTAAACATGAAGACCTCAACTCATACCAAAACCCTAATTTCCATAGTTGAAGAGAAGAGGATATTACCTTTGCCATAGCTTAAATCCATCACCCACATTCTTCTAGATCTCCACAATAAACCATAAACTCCCAATCTTCAAAATGGAGAGAAGGGGTTGGGGTGAAACCCTAAAAAGTTTGGTGAGGAAGATGGAGGGATTATGGTTCTAGCTTCCAAAACTTGTTAGATGATGAAGAATCATCTGATTTTAGGAAGAAAACCCCTAAAAATGGGTTAGGGTTCATTTGGGGGGAATGGGGTTCGTTTTGGGAGAGAAAGGGAAGGAGTTTTGAGGGTTTTGAGAGAAAATGGGGTGGAGGCCGGATTATCTTTTTTATAAAGGCACAGTGGTCGCGCACGGTCCCTGGCGCGGATGGACTCGCACGGAGGATCTTGCGGACGTCTGGAGTTCAGAACCTCGCGCGGATCACGGCGTGGCTCGAGTCGCACGGGGTGTCGCGCGGGACAATGCTGCCGCTTTCGCCTTCTCTTCGGTCTAAGTTTTCGGAGTGTTACACAAAAGTAGTGCCCTACGCAACCTGGCGCGCGACTCCAGGTCGCGACTTAGGTCGCAGAAACCACTGTTCTCCTGCCGCGACTTCCCACGCAACCATAGCTCGTGACACAATTCGCGTAGCCCACTGTGGCGCGAGAACTGGGCTATTTCAAGCCCTAAACCTGTCCAAACTCAACCCCATCGATTTATACCCGAAAATAACTTTAAATCAACCATCCTAATCATTTTTAACAAGGTTTTAACCACACTAAGCTACATTTTTGAATCCAAAGCATCTAAATACTTATTTAAAGACCATTTTCAGACCATTTCTCATGAAAACCCCAAAACCCCAATGATTTAGATAAACCCAACCCAATCTTTAAAGGGATGAATCCATAAACACATCCCCAATAAGATTTCCTTGATAAACGAATTTAAGGGAAGTAAAGTCAACCAAATCCATACAACTTGCATAAGAAACGAAAAACGAAACCTTATTTCTCCAAAATCCTAACAATGGAGATCTTAAGAGGAAGAAGGAGTTTCATATATAAAATGGAAAAGAACCAAAATCCATTCCCCCCTTCTTCATATTTCTCCAAGTTTCTCAACAATAGAGGTTTTTTCTCCCTTTTTTCTCTTCACACACTACACCAAGAAGAAACCGTATGAAATGAGTTGCTTCCTCACTAAGTGGTCCCTAACTTACACATTGAACCCTACATAAACTATATATCCACAAACAATCCACCCACTTCTACAACTTTGTAAAAATAGCCAAAAGAAGGAATCAGATTATTACAACCTTTCTCCCTTAACAAAATTTCGTTCCAAAATTCCCTCAGACAAAAAAATGGGGGGGGGGGGGGTACTTGGATTAATCTCTTTGTTTCTCAGCTTCCTAATCTTCCGATCCACGATAGCTTCTGGCTCCATAAAAAATCAATTTCTCATCCACGTGCACCTCCCGCAACGACACTACTAGTTCCACATTGACAATACATTTACGTAAGTTCGATATATCAAACATATTATGGACACCCTACAATTCCTCAGTTAAGTCCAACTTATACCCACTCCATCGACCCGTTCGATAATTGTGAATGGACCAATTTATCATGGGCTCAATTTTTTCCCGTCATTCCAAAGCGGGCCACTCCTTTCCATCGAGGAATCTTCAACAACACTTTGTCCCCCACTTGAAATTCTATTGCTTTACGTTGCTTATCCGCATAACTCTTCTGACGGCCTTGTGCCACTTTCAGCCTCTCTCATATCTAAACCTTATTTACAGTCAATTGAACAATCTCTGGTCCCGCTAGTTACTCTCCCCCAACTTTGTTTCAACACAAAGGGGTTCTGCACTTCCTACCGTACAACATTTCATAAAGATATACTTGAATACTTGCATGATAATTATTGTTATATGAAAATTCAATCAATGGAAAAATAACTTTCACACGAGTCATTGAAATCGATAGTGCATCCCCGTAACATATCATTAAGCTTCTGAATGAATCTTTCACTTTGTCCCATTATTTGGGGATGATAAGATGTACTTAACTTGAATTGAGTCCCCAAATCACGTGAAAAACTTTTCCAAAAGGAAGAAGTTAATCGAGCGTCGTGCTCTAGTACAATAGACCACGACACACTATGCCTAGTTACAATTTCATCGATATAGAGTTTGGTTAGCTTCTCCAATGGATATGTTTCTTTTATAGTTAGTAAATGAGCTGATTTGGTGAGTCGGTCTATGATCACCCAAATCACATTGTAACTCTTAGGAGCCCTAAGCAATTTGGTCACAAAATCCATTGTGATGCGGTCCCACTTCCTTACCGGAATATCTAAAGGTTGAAGATTCCCATAAGTCGTTGATGCTTCACTTTAACTTGGAGGCAAGTCAAACACCTCTGTACATAATAGGAAGTATCCTTCTTCAGACTCAACCACCAATAATACTGGTGAAGGTCTCTCTGTATTTAACAGTGTCTTTGGATAAAAAGAATAATAAGACTTATGAACCATAACCAACGCCTTTTCATAAAACTTCTCAACTTAGGAGCTCAACACAATGACCAAAACACCTCGATTTCACACTTGGTGACTACATGCCTTATACCCCTCTTAAATCCAAAACTCACATTTCAAAAAAATTAACTTCTCACACTTCAACAGATATAGCACCAACTGAGTTTTTGCTCAGGCTCACTCTCCGACTAAGAGTGACTCATAGTGTTAAAAAATGATCACAAAATTGTCCAATACATTGATTACACAACTATTCCTCAAAACGCACCCTTTCGAGTATGCATACCACCCATTTTCATAAATGTTGATGATAGGTTACCAACTCAAATTTCCTTAGAACTCTATCAAATAACTTATCATTTGAACCAATTCGGAATCTAATTCCACATTCAATCTTTATTTTTAACACAACATTGCATGACAAAACATAAAGTTCTACAAACTTTCTCTCCGTTGTTTATCTTTAATTAACACGTTTCACAAGGCGTAGAGCCAAACCCATTTTTATTACAAAATCACGACTCCTATCAAGACATCCGACAACGACTCATTTCCAAGAACACATCATTTCTTGTAAATATATACACCCGACGAGTGCAGTCTCACAAGGATATATTCCTACTTGGATAACTATATACAACAGTTGCCTCATCAAATGCATGTGTCTACCCTGACTAGATTGCAGTCAATATTCGACCATTGAAACTACGAGAAACAAGTTCAAATAGCCCAAAGAAAACAACACCCTTATGCAGGCCATTATAGTTCCACATGCACCCACTTCTGCTATGTTAGTTACCCAACCTCATACAGATCATTCATATTCCATCGAAGTCATTTGCCCAAAATCTAAAAATTCTCCAGCCTCCATAACATTTACAAAGTGGTTTATCATAACGCCAAACATTACATCTTTCCCAGACGGCCATTCACATCAATAACTAATCATAACAAAATAATCATATCGGAGTACTTAAATTTCCAGTTACATGCTAGAAGTTTGATAAGATCGACACCGAACGCTTTAAACGATAATGGCTTCGAAGTCAATATGTAAACACCTCAACTATTTATATCGGCAATCAAGGATACTTATTGAGGTATACCTCCACCTACGACTTCTATAGCATAAAACTTCCAATAACGACTGATGTGTGCATATTCATACCCACTTCAAATACGTTTTTAGGATTTCATTTTATCTTATTTTTGTCTTCTCAATCACATATTGAGTCTTTTTGTTCTTATTTTATGGTTTAAGATTGGTTGGATCTACGTTGTAGAAATTGGTTCTATTTTTGCTTATTGTGGATAAAGTGTTGACAAAAACGTTGTTGCGGTAGGTTGCTGCAGCAAGCATTGCCGCAACAACAGAAACTGACCAAATCATGATCATCCTTGAAGATATCTGTGGCTCTCAACCTTTGAATGAAACATCTTTTGGGAGAAGTTATCAGCAGGCTTTTAGGGGAATTGATTTTCTTGGAAGACGTCTTACATAGCTAGTAGTAAGAGTTGATTTAAGATACTTGGGTATTAACATTTGATAATATTTCTTGTACTTGTAAGAATCTTTTGATTCCTTCACCTTAATATAAATAGGATGGAGATGTAATAGTTCAAAACACAGAGGGAGATCACTGAAGTGTTATAGATGGTTAAAAAGAACTGCATAAACCTTAATGAGTTGCAAACTATATGAAGATCTGTACGACATCGGTTGGGTTACCCGAATGCGTGGTACTGCCGGTACATAGTCTAATCTGAACCTCGAAAGGGGACTGTTCAATTCAGTAATGCGGTTGAGAACCAATGCTTCAGCATCCCAACGGGTAATACTGTAGCAATTATCCTAAACACATTGTTTCTAAACTCCAGCCTAAACTTGCACCCTTGCTTTTCTTTAACTATTTTAAATCATTTTTATTAGTTGTTAACTCACTCTCACAAATATTGCTTCCAAATCACCATTTGAAATCTTACTTTAAGTTTGTCTTGTTGAAAATCCTTACTTTCCTGTCCCTGTGAATCTATATCTGGAATTCTTACCACTATTATTTGTTTTAAGAAGATATTGGGAGAACATGTATCCTTGCGTGGTTTCCCAATTACTGAAGACTTTTGGAGTTGCATAAATCTAACCAACGACGACCCAAAGTCCTAACTTGACAACAATATCAAACCTCATTGTCACATAGACTAATTGCAAGTCTACCTTAACACTCATGAACATTTATGATATATAACCTCGTTTACTTCCTTCACTAATAGCATTCCATCAAAACGATATGGCACACTACTCCATATTTCACTCCATTTATTCAGGTTTAAATTTACTCCTATTTTAGGGGTGTTACAATTTAAACTTTAACAATCCCCTAAATAAAAGCCTCAAACAGCCAAATCAACGGAAAATCGGCCGGACGAAAATGCCTAAAACAGTGCCCTATGTGACCTGGCGTGCGACTCCAAGTCGCAGCGCAGGTCGCGGGAACCATTGTTCCCTTGTCGCGACTTCCCACGCGACCGCAGCTCACAACACAAATCGTGTAGTCCACTGTGGTGCAAGAGCTGGGCGATTTCGAGCCCTAAACCTGCCAAAACTCAACCCCATTGATTTCTACCCGAAAATAACATTAAATCAACCATCCTAATCATTTTAACAAGGTTTTGACCATAATAAAGGGTCAAGTTGGTGATTTTTCTTACATCTCCTCCTCCTAGAGCCCAAGTATTTTATGGGTCAAAAACATCCAAATACTTATCTAAAACCCATTTTCAGACCATTTCTCATAAAAAAACCCGAAACCCCAATGATTTAGATGAACCCAACCCAATCTTTGAAGGGATGAATCCACAATAAGATTTCCTTGATAAAAACAAATTTAAGAGAGGTAAACTCAACAAATCCCTACAGCTTGCATCAAAAACCAAAACAAAACCTTATTTCTCCAAAATCCTAACAATAGAGACCTTAAGAGAAAGAAGGAAAAGGAGTTTCACATACCTGGAATGGAAAAGAACCAAAACCTTTCTTCAGATTTCTCCAAGTTTCTCAACAATGGAGTCTTTTTATCCTTTTTTTGCTCTTCACACACTATACCAAGAAGAAACCGTATGAAATGAGTTGTTCCACTAACTAGGTGGTCCCCAACTTGCACATTGACCCCTTACATAAACTCTAAATCCACAAACAACTCACCCCACTTCTACAACTTTGTAAAATTAGCCAAAAGAAGGAATTAGATTATTACACATGCCTTCTATCTTCTCTCGGTTAGCTCTTTTATGATCTTTGACGACAAGCGGATACAAGCCAAAACTTAAAGCTAACTAATTTTTCATCAAAAATAACATCAAATTTATTTGAATTATGTTATTTAGCATTTATATTACATTAATGTAAATATATTGATTCATTTCAGTTAAAATATGTTTTATTCGAAAATGTTATATTTAATATTGTTTTTGAATGTGTATTTGTCAAACCCACAATCCCTTAAGCTTGGAGTAGCTACGAGTTGCCCCATTGAAACAAACTTTTAAAGGCCAAAGAAATTTGAAGCAAGAACAATGAAGTCAATCAAATTAAATACAATCTTAGGTGTTGTTTGATTTTTAAGAGATGGTGAAGTCTTATTTCACTTCTTATTGATAAGAGGTGGTGTTGAAGTCTAAAAGCAGAATTAATAAGATTGTTTATTTTTATAAAGTGATAAATGTCTGAATGTTTGTAATTATCTATTTTACCCTTTAAAATATTATGATACATAATAAATATGTAAAATAGTTATGAAAACTCTTTTAAAAATATAACATTTATTCTCAAACAACAAATTTTTTTTAACAAATACATTTTTTTTACATCGACTCATCCAAACACAATAGAAAATATAAACAAAATATGTCGAGTCTAGCTCGATTATCTTCACCTCTAATCAAGTTTTTGAACACAATCATATTATCGTATGATACTTGAAAATTTACAAGTGATTTGTGTGCAGGGCATAAAATGATACTTGAGCCTAATGGTGTAAGAAACATGTACCTAAGTGCCAAAATCACAAAAAGACTCACACCCATGTTCACCACCATCTTTTTGTGTTCTTTCAACCCTATTCTGCCATTGCCAATCCCTTTCACCACCTTCTTCTTCTCCTCCATTTTATCATATTCTTTCTTTCTACCCTCCAAATCCATTTTTCTTTTATTCATGATCCACTAGTGCTTCTTTTGCTTTTCTGTCCTCCAAATCCATATTTTCTCAATCGGCTTTTCAACACCATCGTCTTTGTCTTTCTTAGGAACGTTTGATGATGACGATTCAAACATAAACTATCCATCCAAACGTAAACGCTTGTGATTGTGGGTTTTCTGGTTTCTTTTCATTTTAAGAGCAACATTCCATAAGTTTCTCTTTCTTTTGAATCTTTTTTGGGTTTCATCAATTTTCAATAGTAATTTTAGAAGAGCCTGTAATTTGCTGTTGCGATTTTTCTACAATTCAGTAGGAATATAATCAATAGACATACTTGTTTTTGAAGTTCTAATTCCAACATTCTTAACACTACCAACACCTTTAAATATTGACTTCATATAGTATGAACATCAATTATAATTGTAGTTTTTGTACCAAGACATAGAAATTCCTTATGACCTTCACCTTCATTTGTAGACAGATGATTAACTCCAGAATCAGAACCCTTATAAGTCACCAATTTCGCAATATCATCGAAACTTCATCTTCAACCTTGTATCCACAGATTCCTTGTGTTTTTCTAATTCACAAAGCACCTATATATCTAAGGATCTAAAAACAATAACAATTTGTTGGAACAAAATCATAAACTTTGGTTCGGAGGAAAAGTGAAAACATTCAAAATCCATTAAGAAATTTCACAAAGGAAATGAGAATTTCGATTTGGAGTAGATTTAGAAAAGAAAAAAACCCTAAAATGGATTTTGATAAGGGAACAACATTGTAGGTGATGTAGAGCCAAACATATTGGTGTCAGTGAAGATGTAACACCCCAAAAATGGGACAAACAAAAATTTCCGGAAAATGGAAATGTGGTAATCACAAAAATGCCAAAGCATGAGCTCGTTCAAAAAGGAACAATAAATGTCTGTTAATTACATGTTTGTAATAAGAAGCAATGATAGATGACAACTTCCTAATCTATAATCTAGCTAGAAATAAGATTACAATCAGTTGTAAACTATTCCCAAGAGAATCGTCTTCTAGAATGGCATCCCAAAAATGCTCCCAAGCTCACCTCTAACAGCCAACTAAACTTCCTTGGCGCTCGCGCCGCTAGAACTCGAGATACACATCAAAGCAATCAAGTGTTAGGCCAAACGAGCCTAGTGAGTTGTACAAGATCATGGCATAACATTTATAAATCATGGTATAAACAATTATATCCCTTTAGGTCACTAAAGGCCACAAGGGAAATCAATGGGGAAGACCCATCACACCAATGAGTTTTACCACAAGTCAATGTACCTTGATGTTCACTCATAAGAGCAACATCCCGAAGGCCCGACACACTTGAAGACTACCTCCCAGGTATTACTCCAAATGGCGTAGGTCTAGGTGCATACCGCCATGGTGGCACCTAAGACTACATCCTCCTAGCACTTACTCATGGTTCATCCTACGTACGTACGATATCCATCTCTATACATAATTCCAGATCAACAAGATTCATGTATAAGACCGCATATAATCCCAAGCATATTTTAGGTACAAAACTCCAAAATATGAAATTCCCAATATAATGCCCATGGCCCATCAAAATAACAAGTTACCAAGCTCAAATATCATAAATAATAACCTCCTCAAGGTCCACATGAATAGTCATAACTACATTCTCAACAATCCCAAATGTAACAGTTAGGTCAAACTTATCAGGTGATCAGATTTCCATATAAACATGAAATGCTAAATAAATAAACACACAAGATATGTATCTCATTTGAAAATAGTAGAAGAAACTCACTATCTAGGGTTTTATAAGAACCCTAGAAACTTGGAGGAGGAATGTGTAGGTGAGAACTTGGTTTGAGTGTCCAAATGCTCCCTTGAATGCTCCACCAACCTCCAATGAATCACAATAAATGTCACCTACTAAACTAGGGTTTTGAGGAGATTTGGTAGAGTATTGAGATGGAAGAAATCGTCCCAAGGGTCTAACAAGTAGGCTCCAAGATGGTGAAAATGAGAAAATGAAGTAAAAAATGGTCAAAGTGGGTTTTTATACCCTCAACACCCGCCGACAACAGTGCCCGGCGACAATGCCCATGGCACTGTCGCATGGTCATAGTCGCTCCAAGGCAATACCCTACGGTACCAACCTCGCGACTATGCCCTGTGACTGTGCCCTTGGCACTGTCGCATGGGCATTGTCGCACCACAGACCTAAGTCGCAGTACAGATCCCGCGAATGTGCCCAGGGCACTATCGCGTGGGCATTGTCGTGCCAACCCCTGAGACCAAAAATTCAGCTTTTCGACCCACACACGCTCACGAAAAGAGATAGATCAGGTAGCGCATAATTAATGTAAACCATAAACATGTTCTAGATAACAGAGTTTCCGCTCTGCCTGTCTCTTCATAAGATCCATCGAGGGTTTTGAATATGAGTCTTGCTGCCCGCTCTGAGCCTGAGAGGATTTCTGATCGTCTAGAGGATCCTGAGAAATCAAGACAAACCGGGCACTACGGTGAGGCGTGAAAACACCCGATCCCATTCCGACCTCGATATGTGGAATCGTCTTGCTGCATTACGCGAGTACGCTTCTAGTTTATTTTAATTATCATTAATTATTACTTAATATCTTTAACTAAAAAAATAATCATTTGACTAAATTGATACATTTATCAAAAAATTAAAATTAATAAAAAAAATTGAAACTATAAAAAGGATAAAGCCCATCTAAAGAAAGCGAAGACATGACTCTTATCCAATGGGCCAACAAATTTAGCTCAATGATAATCCATTTACAATTACCAAAATTCAAGCTTTGAAGGAATTCAAGTGGTCAGATTACTAGAATTGATAAAATACAAGATATAAATACTTACCTTGAATTTCTCGGGTGTTACAATCCTCCCCACCTAAAGATAATTTCGTCCCCGAAATCTTATTCACTAAATAAATGAGGATATATCTTCCTCATGTCTTCCTCCGATTCCCACGTCACATTAGCACCGCGATGGTGCTTCCATTGGACCTTCAACATAGTCACTTCCTTGTGTCGCAGTTGCTTCGTCTTTGACTCTAGAATGGCTTCCGGTTCCTCTACACACCAATTACCGTTGTCCACCTGGATTTCCGTCAACAGAATGACACTCTCCTCTTCGGCTAAACACATGCGAAGGTAGCAAACATGAAATGTGGGGTGGATTCCGTCCATTTTCGGCGGTAAGTCCAAACGATAAGCTTAAAGTCCCACCTTCTCCAATATAGTGAAGGGCCCAAGGAAACGGGGACTAAGTTTTCCGCGCTTCCCGAAATGGATGATCCCCTTCCAAGGCGACACCTTCAACATAACTCGATCCCCCACTTGAAACTCAATCGGTCTCCGCTTTTTGTCCGCAAAACTCTTTTGCCGGTCTTGAGCCTCCTTCAACCGCTCTCGAATACCCTTCACCTTATCCGCTGTTGCTTGTACAATTTCCGGTCCCGCAAATTGCTTCTCTCCAGCCTCGAGCCAGCAAACCGAGGTTCTACACTTCCGTCCATATAGTGCCTCAAAGGGTGCCATCCCGATGCTCGAATGATAACTGTTATTGTAGGATAATTCCACTAAAGGCAAGTGTGAATCCCAATTCCCTCCAAAGTCTATAACGCACGATCGAAGCATGTCCTCGAGAGTTTGGATCGTCCTCTCACTTTGGCCGTCGGTTTGAGGATGATACGTCGTGCTCAACCTGACCTTCGTGCCCAACTCTCGTTGTAGCCCATCCCAAAACTTGGAAGTAAACCAACTATCTCTATCTGAGACTATGGATAGCGGAACACCATGACGTGACACCACTTCATCAATATAGAGCTTAGCTAATTTGTCCATCGGTAACGTCTCCCGCATTGCCAAGAAATGCACACTTTTGGTAAGCCTATCCACCACCACCCAAATAGTGTCATGCCCTTTCAAGGTCTTCGGTAGCTTGGTGACGAAGTCCATCGTGATATGTTCCCACTTCCACTCCGGAATGGTTAACGGTTGCAAGCTCCCGTAGGGTCTTTGGTGCTTCGCCTTAACTTGAAGGCATGTGACACACCTTTCCACATATTTGGCTACATCGAGCTTCATCATCGGCCACCAATAGTGCAATTTTAAATCTCTATACATTTTGGTGCTACTGTATAGAGTACTTGGTCTTGTGCGCCTCTGCCAAGAGCAACTCACGGTTTCCCCCAACTTTCGGCACCCAAATCCTCCCTTGGAAAAGCTTGAGGCTGCGACTGTCCTCCGTTAGCACTTCTCGTTGCTTCACCATGACTTCTTCCTTGAGGTTTTCTTCCCGAAATGCCTCCGCTTGACTTCTCTTGATGTCTACTACTAAGTTTGATATTACATCAATCCTGGTGAGGGTCACCTTGGTTTCTCTTCCATAATTCTTTCGGCTCAAGGCATCTGCCACTACATTGGCTTTACCCGGATGGTACAATAACTCACAGTCGTAATCCTTCAAGAGTTCTAACCATCTTCGTTGCCGCATGTTGAGGTCCTTTTGATCAAAGATGTACTTCAAACTTTTGTGATCGGTGAATAAAGTGCACTTCGTCCCATAAAG
This sequence comes from Arctium minus, assembly GCA_954870635.1. NCBI lineage: Eukaryota > Viridiplantae > Streptophyta > Magnoliopsida > Asterales > Asteraceae > Arctium > Arctium minus. Next base: position 54,118,317 of record OX941080.1, read on the forward strand.
GTAATGCCGCCATAACTTTAAGGCAAATACCACCGCCGCTAGCTCCAAATCATGTGTAGGGTAATTCTTCTCGTGATCCTTGAGTTGCTGTGATGCGTACGTGATCACTCTTCCCCTTTGCATCAAAACACACCCGAGTCCAAGCTTGGAGGCGTCACTATAAACCACAAAATCTTCGGATCCTTCGGGCAAGGATAGGATCGGTGCTTCACATAACCTCTTTTGGAGAGTTCGGAAGGCTTTCTCTTACGCCTCGGTCCATAAGAACTTAATGTTCTTCCTTGTCAGCGACGTGAGTGGAGACGCGATCTTCGAAAAGTCTTGGATAACCCGTCGGTAGTAACCAGCTAAGCCCAAGAAACTCCTTATCTCTGATGGGCTCGTCGGTGGCTCCCAATTCATCATTGCCTCAATCTTTGCCGGGTCCACCTTTACTCCATCCTTTGACACCACGTGGCCCAAGAATTGCACTTCTTGTAGCCAGAATTCGCACTTCGAGAATTTCGCGAATAGTTTCTCCCTTCGAAGGATCTCTAGAACTTCCCGCAAATGTTGCTGATGCTCCTTCTCATTCCGCGAGTAGATCAATATGTCGTCGATAAAGACTATGACCGACTTGTCTAATAATGGTCGGCATACTCAATTCATCAAGTCCATGAATACGGCTGGAGCATTAGTCAACCCGAATGGCATGACTAAAAACTCATAATAGACGTACCTCGTTCGAAACGCCGTCTTCGGTACATCACTCTCTTTCACCCGCACTTGATGGTAACCGGATCGCAAATCTATTTTAGAAAAACATCCCGCTCCTTGAAGTTGATCGAAGAGGTCGTCGATCTTAGGAAGTGGATATTTATTCTTCACGGTAACCTTGTTGAGCTTGCGGTAATCTATACACATCCGCATGGACCCATCTTTCTTCCTCACGAACAACACCGGAGCTCCCTATGGCGACGAACTCGGTCGTATGAATCCCTTCTCGAGAAGTTCCTGAAGTTGCGTCATCATCTCTTGCATTTCCATCGGGGCTAAACGGTAGGGAGCACAAGCGATAGGAGCGACTCCCAGAGTAAGGTCGATGTGGAACTCCACTTGTCATTCCGGTGGCAATCCCGGTAGATCTTCCGGAAAAACATCCGGGTAGTCGCACACCACATCCACATTTTCCAATTTCTTATTTTCTGATTTTGCGTCGATCACGTAGGCTGAATACGAAGCACATCCTTTGACTAGGATCTTGCGCGCTTTGAGTGAGGAGATAATCATGTTGGTCCTCCGGTTCTTCTCTCCGTAGATTATCACCTCCCCGCCCTTAGACAAGGGTACTCGTATTAATTTCTTAGAGCAAAAGATACCGGTGTCATGCTTAGCTAGCCAATCCATCCCCACAATCACATCGAATCCTCCGATATTGGCCGGTAACAAATCTATAGCGAAGGATTTCCCATCTAATTCTAAGGTACACCCCACATAACACTCCCGAACTACCATATGTTCCCCATTGGCTACCTCTACTACTAGAGCATCAATCAACAAACTACAAGGAGTGGTGAAATTCTTGCAAAACGAGGTGGATACGAAGGATCGGTTTGCACCGGAATCGAATAAAACACGGGTAGGTAGAGAGTTCACTAGAAACGTACCCGACACTACGTCCGCCGTCTCTCTCGCCTCATCTGCTGTCATTTGGAAGGCCCGACTTGGCACCTTCGGTTGAACTTCTCTCTTCGGAATTGCTCCGCTCGAAACCCCTTGGGTTCCCTTAACTAACTTAGGGTAGTCCCTCTTGATGTGCCCCGGTTCCTGGCACTCATAACAAACTTCTCGTGAGGGACAATCCCGACTCATGTGGTCCTTTCGCCCATACTTGAAACATTCCATTGCTCCGGGAAACGGTTTCGGATTGCAAGGCCCGTAATGCTTGCTCTTGCACTTGGGGCACCATCTTGCCTCTCGTCGCGAATCAATGTTCCTCCCCCCGTTAAAGGGTTTGGATGGTCGTGTGGGCCCGGTTGGCCCTGTAACACCCTTAAATCTGAAGATAGTAACTTATAATTTTTTTTCTAAATACATCAATAAATACTTCGAGCTACAACATAAAATTTAGAATTAACTTCAACGCTCACGTTCATCCCATACATACACTCTATGAAAAGGACGGGTGTTACTAAACCCAATAACAGTTACTAACTCCAAACTTTGGAAGACTTCACCGACTACTCACTCTTGTAAGGCTAAGGCTCAACTCTTCAAAGCACTGCTAGAATCGAACCCCCGAAAGGAACCTGATGCACATGTCAACAAATAAAAAGGTTAGGCTTAACGCCTAGTGAGATCAAGAGTTTTAACATGAATGAATATATCTTTAAAAGAGAGAAATTCAGTTAAAAATCAAGATCTTTCGAAATGATTCACTTTAAAATGGGAACGATACATTTTCCCATAATATGCACTTTTAAAGACGATGCTCTCAAACTCACCTTACTTATAAAACAATGCAACCCGAAACTCGCCCAAACGGGGTCATAGTTCGATGCTCAAATTTGTGAAAATGTAAATAATACTTCGGATCCCCAAAACACCCAAAACTCGGATGGGACATAATACTCGACCCTTAGTTAACGGAAAACAATCCAAATAAATACGATACGCCATTAAAACATGGAAGTGAAACTTAATACTCACGCGACCATAAAATGGAATGAAATCTAAATATTAAAGCATGGACAATTAAATATCCAAAATACAGCGGGCCAACAACAGGGGATACCCGTATCCGTTGAGAGCGGAGGAACACAAAAGTATGCCACTCAAACAACGTTGATCGTACGACACTTCACGATACGCAAGCCCAAGTGTCCCTACGACCTCTTAAAAAGTTTCACCCGAAGAGACAACTGACCTTAGCGAACAACATCGGAATTACCGCCAAAGGCTCGGCACACGGGGGATACAACGAAGGCACTGCCCTACATGGCGAAGGTCCCAACGCCCATCAGAGGACTACCCATAGTCATAATAGCTCAACCGGAACTCAAACACTCTTAGTGCCTACTCGTAAAGACAAGGTCATAAACCATGAGTCCCGGAGTCCAACCCCGTACCACCCAATTGACCATCAAATAAGACTGACTTATGTGCATATGGATCCAATGCAACACAGTCTAAGATTACATGACTATCCCTGAATGACTAAAGCACTCTAGTCTGTAATTATCAATAACATGCAATAAAATGCATTAAGATGTAAATCATAAATTGGACTTCACATTGAGCCATTAAAACCGGACAAATGTCCTCAAGACTCTTTTAAGCCAACACCGAGCTAAAATGCTCGAAACCCGTTTGACCAACAATTACTGGTCCCCCAAATAATGAAATGTATTTAAACGACGTATACGAAGACACATACCTCAAAGACGTGATTAACCCAAAACTCAACACGTATTGGGACCAAGATTTTCCAAAGGATTTATAAATGCAAATACACCAAAATGCATGTAACATGAAATAGACTTCATTCATACATAATCGTCAAGGATGTATAACTCATAAAATAGATCTTACTTGTACAAAATCACCAAGAATACGTAATTCATGCTATTTAGTTGTTGAAACGTTCAAAACCCAATATAAGCATTTTAAGAGGTTAACACAACCCAAGTTTACCAAATATGAAAACTTATCAAAATACTCACATTTTGACAAATAACCAAGTAAAACATATTTTACTTCAAAATACTCAAAACTTATCAGCAGTTAACCATTTCATGTAAAACACTTTAAAATAAACATTTTGGCATGAACACCGTTTTCACAAATCAACTTGAACTCACCTTGCTAGATTTAGGCTAAATCTAGATTTCACCCAACGAGCTCTTTTGAAGGCCGCTTGAATCCTCAAGCCGAGAACTTCCGAAACCTAGATCCAAACACTCTAAACCATAAATATCCATAAACAACCACATAGAAACATTCCCCAACATTATATACTAAAACCCCTAAACGAGATCAAAACCCTAGTTTCTCCAAAACTAACAAATCCGAGATTTGAGATACCAAACACTAAGAAACCACCAATGGAGCATTTATAACATTATTTCAAGAAAGCTTACCACTTAAGATGATGAGACCTTCTGAGAACACCCAATCCAACACTTCAACCCGAGCTCCCAACCGTTGAACTTGATGAGGAAGATGAAGATGGAGGTTTTTGTGATTCAAGATCCCAAGTAGCTAGATGGTGAGTAATCATGTGGTTTGAGGAAAAACCCCCAAAATAGATTAGGGTTCGGTTTTGGGATTTGGAAGAGAAAAGGGGAGAAGATAGAAATGAGAAAATGAGAAGAAATGGTGAAAATTGCAACATTTAACCCACTGGTACGCGTGGCTATAGTGCCAGGTGATTGTGCCAGTGGCACAATCGCTGGCACAATCGCCAGACTTGTACTGTAGGTTCTCAGCTTCGGCGATAGTGCCAAGCTATTGTGCCCTCTGGCACAATCGCTGGCATGGTCGCCCGGGTGCCCCCGAACTCCAAAAATCCGACTTTTTCAAGGCCTAAACTCCCGATACTCCGAGGGACTTTAAACAATACATTTCCCAACAAAACCCCACTGCTTACAAGTCACAGAAATGTCCGGGTGACATTTACTTACTGAAAATTACGGTTGTTACAAGCCCCTCCCATTTTCGCTTCTCGCCTTGTTGTTTCTTCTCCTCTCTCTCTCTTGTAGTATGTCGTCCTCTACTAGTTGAGCAATCTTTATCACCCCCTGCAAGGTAGACCTTTAAGCGTTCCTCACGCCCGTCTTCATTTCTGTCGGTAATCCTTTCAAGAAAGCCTTTATCTTTGACCCCTCTTCGGTCGCCAGGTGCTCGACTAGGCCAAGTTTATCCATGAATTGCTTAGCGTAGTCGGCAATAGTTAGGTTGCCCTTCTTCAGATTCCGGAAATCGTCTTCGATTTTGTCAAGTGCCCGGTCATTACAATATTTCTCCAAAATCTTCTTCTTGAAAGTTGGCCAAGTGATCTTGGCCAAAACTTCCGGTGTAATCGCTCTTCGTGTAACATTCCACCAACTTAACGCATCCCCTCTCAGCAGTTGGGATGCGAACTTGACCCGCTGTGAGTCCCCGCATTCACTTGACTCGAACTCCATTTCCACGTCTTGGGTCCATTTCATGCATACTAGTGGGTCGGTCGTCTCGGAGAATTCCGGAGCCCGACAACACAGAAAATTCTTGAAAGAGCAGCCTCCTTCTTTCCTTTTTTCAGTTCTGATCGCATGCTCCTCTGTCCCAACTGCATTATCAGCACCGCCTGATCCCAAAACTGCGTTGTCCTCCACCGTCTCATGTCTCCGATTGCTTGTATCCTTGTCCTCCAAGACTTTCATGAGTCTCTCATCCCACTTGTCCATCGCAGAGTTCATCATTTGCATTATGCTAACCAATAAGACCGATTGAGGGTCCACTTCCTGAACAACCGTGTTCTCGGTTTCCAAGTTCATTTGAGGGGCCACATCTATGATCCCCTCTAGCATTTGGGGTATCGGTGGAATGACTTGATTTGTTGTTGGGTTTGCTTGACGAGTAATTCCCGGGGCGGTTACACTTGCCTCGTTTGCATCCTCGGTCGCCCCGACTAGACTCCTCGTGTTTACCATTGTGAACTGTCACACATGATAAGGGTCATACCGGTTAATTCTTTAAAAGATAAACGGTTCAATACGTACTACTACAAGGATTAATCATCATAATAACAATTTCAAGCATGCTCACGTAATCATAAATTCAGAACAACACTGGCCAAGTGAGATTGTGAACGTATTTTACACAAGAATCCTTGTTGTCATCATCATAAGTCTGAATCAATGCAATTCCGTAATCCTAATACTCTCCCCACCTAAGAATGCTCTACCCAAATGGACAGTGATCCTATAAGCACAACCAGTCTAAGTCTAGGTATACTAGAGTCGACACCTAGTTCACTTAAACTAGAGCTCTGATACCAACTTGTAACACCCCAAAAATGGGACAAACAAAAATTTCCGGAAAATGGAAATGTGGTAATAACAAAAATGCCAAAGCATGAGCTCGTTCAAAAAGGAACAATAAATTCCTGTTAATTACATGTTTGTAATAAGAAGCAATGATAGATGACAACTTCCTAATCTATAATCTAGCTAGAAATAAGATTACAATCAGTTGTAAACTATTCCCAAGAGAATCGTCTTCTAGAATGGCATCCCAAAAATGCTCCCAAGCTCACCTCTAACAGCCAACTAAACTTCCTTGGCACTCGCGCCGCTAGAACTCGAGATACACATCAAAGCAATCAAGTGTTAGGCCAAACGAGCCTAGTGAGTTGTATAAGATCATGGCATAACATTTATAAATCATGGTATAAACATTTATATCCCTTTAGGTCACTAAAGGCCACAAGGGAAATCAATGGGGGAGACCCATCACACCAATGAGTTTTACCACAAGTCAATGTACCTTGATGTTCACTCATAAGAGCAACATCCCGAAGGCCCGGCACACTTGAAGACTACCTCCCAGGTATTACTCCAAATGGCGTAGGTCTAGGTGCATACCGCCATGGTGGCACCTAAGACTACATCCTCCTAGCACTTACTCATGGTTCATCCTACGTACGTACGATATCCATCTCTATACATAATTCCAGATCAACAAGATTCATGTATAAGACCGCATATAATCCCAAGCATATTTTAGGTACAAAACTCCAAAATATGAAATTCCCAATATAATGCCCATGGCCCATCAAAATAACAAGTTACCAAGCTCAAATATCATAAATAATAACCTCCTCAAGGTCCACATGAATAGCCATAACTACATTCTCAACAATCCCAAATGTAACAGTTAGGTCAAACTTATCAGGTGATCAGATTTCCATATAAACATGAAATGCTAAATAAATAAACACACACGATATGTATCTCATTTGAAAATAGTAGAAGAAACTCACTATCTAGGGTTTTATAAGAACCCTAGAAACTTGGATGAGGAATGTGTAGGTGAGAACTTGGTTTGAGTGTCCAAATGCTCCCTTGAATGCTCCACCAACCTCCAATGAATCACAATAAATGTCACCTACTAAACTAGGGTTTTGAGGAGATTTGGTAGAGTATTGAGATGGAAGAAATCGTCCCAAGGGTCTACCAAGTCGGCTCCAAGATGGTGAAAATGTGAAAATGAAGTCAAAAATGGTCAAAGTGGGTTTTTATACCCTCAACACCCGTCAGCGACAGTGCCCGGCGACAATGCCTATGTCACTGTCGCATGGTCATAGTCGCTCCAAGGCAACACCCTACGGTACCAACCTCGCGACTATGCCCTGCGACTGTGCCACAGTCGCATGGCCATTGTCGCACCACAGACCCAAGCCGCGATACAGATCCCGCAACTGTGCCCAGGGCACTATCGCGTGGGCATTGTCGCGCCAAGCCCCTGAGACCAAAAATTCAGCTTTTCGACCTACACACGCTCACGAAAAGAGATAGATCAGTTAGCGCATAATTAATGTAAACCATGAACAGATAATTCAAGCTTTAAAGGAATTCAAGTGGTCAGATTACTAGAATTGATAAAATACAAGATATAAATACTTACCTTGAATTTCTCGGGTGTTACAGAAGAGAAAACTAAAGTGGTTGGTGTCGGTGAGGGATTGGCAGGGAACAACAACGAGAGGTGGAAATATAGAGGGTCGGCGTCAGTGAGGGATCGGAAGGGGTAAGCAACGAGTTAAGGGAAGGGGATGAGAGGGATTTAGATTTTCACCTCCTGTTGGATAAGAGAATCAATCATATATGATTTCACCTCTTGTTGAACAAGAGCACACTCAGAGGTTTTCATCTCTTATCATTGAAAAAAATACAAACGGTCTGAAACACCAAACCTCTTACCCGAATCAGACTTAAGAACTATTAAAAGGTGATTTTTTTAAAAATAAAATAAAGAAGGCCTTAGTGGTTATGTTTGATCTCCAACCTTTCTCTTGCTAACAATCTTCTCTCAAGATCAATTGAAAAACATAAGAAAAAATGGTGACATCAAACTTAATAGCGACATTTTTTTGTGAATCAATTATCTTCTTAAAGTATGATTTATTTATAATATTCTAATGCCCTAATAAGGTTGTTCACAATGATCGTGCCTTGTAGATAGATGGGCAGTTGGGGTACGGGTTGTAGCACGAACTGCCCCGACCATGTACCAAGTCTTGTCGTCGTTGTTACTAAAAAAGATAGTTGAGACAGCTAACAACGAGACTCAAACTCAAAACATAACATCTTGGGCTCTTGTTGTGGTTAATCGTGTTCTCTTTATTCTCATATTTTTTCCTTCTCGACCCCCAGTTGCTTCAAGCTTTTTTCCTTCTATTTTTTATTTTATTTTGCAACTCGTCGCTTTTTCTCTTTTTCAGGTCACCACATATTTATATGAAATAGCATAAAACTAAAGAAAAATCAATATAATCCAACAAATAAGGAGTAATTATACATGTTTTATCAATTAAAATACCATAAACAAACAATGAAAAAAGACTCATTCTACAATGTTGTATATAAAATTGTTTAATATGGTATTCTAACAAATGTATGTCTCATATTAAGGTGTTACACTAAGTTGTTATAACGAAGTTGGGTAAATTAAAATTTTATATTTTCACGAAACAATAAATTATCAACCTAATAAAATTTGAAAAGTAAATCTATCATATTAGTTTTTTTAGACATTTTAAAAATGTTTCATAAAACTTTAAATTCTTTTCCAAGGAGTGTGATAAAATACTTTCTTAAAAGTTCTTATAAAAACCAATTTGGTGATTTACTTCTTAAGTGCCGTTCCATTTTCACCTTGGTAATGCCACGTAATGAAACATAAATACTCCAAAATAACGGTTAAATTAAAACCATTTACACTTACACTGGAACTCTTACATGAAATGAGTAAAGTAACTTAAATACTAACCCGTTCCATATCGAGTTACGTTGCAAGGCCGATCTTAGTGATTAAGTCTAAACATAATAATTGTATAAAAGTATGGCAAGTTAACAATGTTGGGGGTTTGAGAATTTTCAACCCAACTCAACCCAAACAAAAGTACAACCTAACCCAACCCGTTCGGTTTGATCGAATTGGTTTGGTTGTATTTAATCAAAGTAAAAAAATAGTGAAAACATAAAAATAAGGAAATTTTCCTTTGAAATACGACTCATCATTCAAAATAATAAACGAGTTCATCAAATATATAGGTATTACATACAATTTTCCAATAATGTTCTCTTATGAGTTCTATTGCTCGTTATTGCTGAGTTGTTTTTGGTTACTTATACATATTAAAGAGAAATACAAATAATTTTAGAGAAGTCCTTACAATGTTTATAGGGTTGGTCGGGTTACTTTGAACCTAACCCAATAGATTCGGGTTGTATTAATTTTGTATTGATTATATGTCGGATTACCTCGGGTTGATTTTTTTTCCGGGTTTTTCGGGTTGAGTTGATCGGGTTGGTCTTTTTTTGAGCACCCCTATTGACGGTTATGGGTAATTTCTTCACCTGACATTCCCTAGGTCGACCGATTCACACCCACCACGTTGCCCGTTACTGTGTTGTGTCACCGATGGTGACGTACCGGTCAATGCTTATCCCTAATAACTGATCATGAAACTTTCATATGTAAAAGCATGCAATTATTATTTTAAAACAGTAAAACACATAACATGCAATTACTCATGTAAAAGTCACATACATGTAAAATATGATGTAACATCTATATAAACGGAATCACCATGCATACTTACAAAATAACCATAATATTAATACATTTTGTACAAATGTATGCATCTCATTGTAAGTCTAGTGAATACTTAATTACCTGATAGTGTAGGTTACTTACTGATAAGCTCCAATTCATAACCTACAATCCATTATTGTAGTAATAAATGAGCGACTATGTTCCTCCAAAAATCAACCCTAAAGTCAACTCACGGTCAACTACAGTCAACTTTTAAACACCAAGTTAAATAATAATTCTTTACATTAAATTAACGTTTTTATAATTGCGTATTCTCACCTCGTCATCTTAAAGCGTTTAAAAAATTTTAAACGTGCTAAATCACGACGCTTATTTGCTTTATTAAATTATTTAAATGACATAAATAATTTAATAATATACTCCTTTAACTTATTTAAAATAACCTAAATATACTCCTTAAGAGTCCCATTAATGAATTAAATTAAATTTCTAACATAAATAAATATATTAAATAATTAAATATGTTACTTATTTACAAACCCATTTAAATTAATTAATCATCTTGATCGAAATCTGATATAAATATAGCCCAACAACTTTTAGTTGATCAATTAATAACGACTTGGGCTTGAATCTGATCCCTATGGCCAACCCAAAACAATCAGCCCACAACTTCTCGGCCTAAATCGCCCCTCAGCCCAGTCCCACCGGTCAGACCCAGTTGGACACACCAGGCCCAGCGTGCCACTATAGCGACAACCGCCGTTTTCAAGTAACTTACATGAAAGCGCTTGATGGCCTTACATTACCCAAGTCAAGTAACTTAAACCACAAAGTGCGTTTGCAAATAAATTGAAACGCTCACTTCATGGATTAAAGCAATTTAGACGGATGTGGTGTACCCGCCTAAGTGCATACTTGATTTAGGAAGGGATATAAGAACGATGATTTATGACCTTGCATATTAAAACAAGTTCCATATCTTCATGGTAGCTTTTTATGAACATCACAAACACTCTTAAATGAAATAAGAGAAACCACAATCTACTTGAAATTTGAATTTAAGATGAAAGATCTTGGAAAACTCGGTTTTATCTACTAGTTATTTGATCTAGGACACCGAGCTTGTGGAATATTGTCACCGATCTGCATATGTCTAGAAAATGGCCATGCAATTTAATATCGACAAAGCGCATTCGGCTAGCACTCCTATGAACGGTTGAAGTTTTGGATATAACGAAAGATCCATTTCGTCTAAAAGATGATGATGAAGAGGTATTGGAGATGGAAATCCCTATTTAGGTACAATAAACGCATCATTGTACTTAACACAACGCATTGACCGTATATTGTTTTCTCAGTAAACTTGATAGTTAGGTTTAGCTCAACGCCAACTGTAACACCCGTGATTTTAGAAAATCTTAACACATACTATCGTAACCGTATGACCATCATAATGTAGATTTAGTAAGGTTTTACCTTCATATTGCAATGAAGCCATCAAGGATTGAATCGGGAGCAAGAAACAGAAGGAAAACAGGGGAAGGGAACCCCACGGTTTGGTGCGCGGCCTTAGGTTCGCGGCACAAGTCTCCCAAGTGGTTGTGTCGACATCAAAAGTCACGTGCGGCCTACCACGCAGCCTCAAGTCACGGGCGATTCTTGGTCCGATTTGGGCGATTCTTGGACCTAGAGACTCGATTTTTAAAGCTCTCCAAGTATTGAAATAAGGGGGTTAAAGATCTTGGATGGATTCAAGGGTTTATGGACAAGGTAATCTCCTCATCTTTACATTTAGAAAGTTAGGGTTTGGGTGTTCTCCATCCTTCCTCTATAACCTTAGAATTTGGTGTAACTTTGAGAATGTTTATGGACAAGGGATCTTGGTGGAAAGCATGGAGTTAGTGGAAGGATTCAAGATCTCATCAAAGGAACTCAAACTTGTGGGTAAAACCTAGATTTGACCTAAATCTAGAAAGGTGAGTTCAAGTTGATTTGTGAAAACGTTGTACATGCCAAAATATCTATTTTAAAATGTTTATGTGTTTCACATGAAATTATCATTTGTTGGGTTATTTGATGGGTATTGATTATTTGAAGTGTATAACTTTATAAACCTTGTAAAACAACCACACTTGGGGATTTTTGGATGTTTTGATGAATAAGTCATAAAGGATAGTATTTTGGTGATTTATTGCGTAAATGAAGATTATTTGGTAAAGACGCATTTTTGTGTTTGTTGAAAATATGCATGGATTGTGTTATGGGATGTTTTGAAAATACCAACGTGTGGGTCATTGGGTTTTGGTCGTTCTCGACCTTGTGAGCATTTCGGAAATTGTACATCTTCTGGGTTTTGGGAAAAGATATATTTCAAGTGTTTCGATGAGTAAATCTTAGGTATCAACATTTTAACAATTTATTTTACGAGTGTAAATCTTTTGGTGTAAATGTACTTTTAGTGTGTCTTTTGGAGAAATGTGAAACCTGGTGTTATAAGACGTTTTGAAAGAACAAAGGGTATAAACTCATTTGAAAAATGATACATCTCAAGTTAAGTTATGTTAGCATTTATTCACGCATTTTGGAGCATGTGTTGCATAAGAATTGGTCGATTGCGCCTTATTGTATTTTATTGCTTTTGACAAATAATCTTTTGGTTAACTGAGCTCGTGGCTCGGTATTTGATTATGTTGGGTTTTGGGGACATTTGTCCAGTTTTGATAGCTTAACGTAGAGCTTTGGTCATAATTTATGATTATTGAAGATTTACATATTTTGAGTGCGTATGTCATTTAGTTGGGGGCCATGTAATGTTTTAGACCTGTCTGTTATGAATCCATGAGCACTTTAATCATTTTGTCCGATGATGGAACGACTAGTTTTCCACATTGAGGCATGGTTAGGAATCAGATGTGGTATAATAATTACGTGCTAGTATCTATGGGTGTACGTTAAAAGATGTCGAGCTCGATACTTTAATCATTACGTCCAATGGTGGAACAATTAGTTTTCCCCATTGCGGCACGGTTAGGAATCGATGGTATGGTGTAAGTCCTACGTGCATGTATTTATGGGTGTATGCTGAAAGATGTCGAGCTCGATACTTAATACCGATATGACCATGTAAATGGTGTTAATAACATAATGTGTGACTTACTTTGTGTCCGTCACATTATATGGAATTGGGTCTCCCCCGTCATCGAAAGGTATTGTTTTGGGTATTGAGTTTTAGTATCCATGTTTTCGGTGACGTTTTGTATATATGGAATTTTATCCATGGTTTATAGGTTGAGTATTATGCCCCACCCGCGTTTTTGGGTGTTTCGGGATATAAAGTTTTAGCCGCGTTTTCCATAAATTGGGAGTTCGATTTCTATTTACGATTTGAGTGAGTTACGGGTTACATAACTTTACAAATAAATGTTTTACCTTGGGAAGTTCATCTTCAAAATGTGTGTTGTCGAAAAATGAGTTGTTTTCATATTTGAAGCATATCATTTTGAAAGGTTATGATTTAAATTGCATTCTTTCTTTCCAACGGTATATTTATTTAATGTTGAAAACTCTTGAACTCAGTAGACGTTAGCCTAACCTTTTTATTTGTAGGCATGTGCAACAGGTTCCGGTTGGGAATAGTTCTAGTAACACTGTGAAGAGATGAGTGCTAGTTGTGTGCTCGAGAATTAGTTATCTTAGTGAAGCCTTCTGCATTTATTTCGGGAAGAGCAACTTGTATTTGGAATTAAGTAACACCCGATTTCGGCTTAGTCCTTGTATAAGACTGAAGTTTTATAATTGTTGAGGTTAATTATAGAATTTATTTTGGAAATATATCAAGTTTCAATTTATAGGAAGAAGATTTATCTTTTACTCGATGTAATATTGAAATTTTAAATTAGTTGCTCTTACCAAATTTGAGGGTGTTACACCAACACAATGTCATTGGAACGATATCAAGAATATCTTTAAATACCTAAAAGGAACAATTAACTCGGGCTTATTCTTTTCCTACATATAAAAATATAATTTGATAATGGAAATCAATAACTACAAATGATGTAAATGACAAAGTATCAGCCCTTGTACAAAACATCAAAACAAATGTCGTGGTAGGTTTTGTTGATATTGGATATCTCTCTGACCCATACTAATGTCGTTCTCAAATTGGATAATGATCTACCATGGGAAACACGACTATTGCTTTGAATTCAACCAAGCAAACCCTTGTGATATATTGCTGCACATGAGACAATTCGATAACGTATATAGTTATGACTATCATTACACATGGTATATGAGCGACTACTTTAAGTTCTACCACCAAAAATCCTACATGCATATATGAAGATAATCCAACTAGTGTCAAACAAATGAAAGTGAGATATATCAAGGGTGATAATATAAAACATATTTCCCCAAAGTTTTTAACAACAACAAACGCTCCTCAAGATTCAAGTAAATCACATAAGGTATGAGGAGAATGTGGCAAATTTGTTTACCAAATCATTATCTATGGCTACATTTGAGAAATATGTGGAAATCATTGGAATGTGAAGGCTTCCTAAGCTATCGTGATTAATGTACGTATTAGGGGGAGTAATAGACAAAATGAGGTGTTTACTAAACTTGTAATATTAATGGGTTGTGCTATTTCCTTCATCCAAAGTTTTATTTTTCCCATTGGGTTTTGTTCCTTGGTGCAAGGTTTTAGTGAGGCAACAGTTTATACATAATCTTGTTTATTAAATCTCCGTGATTGATGTATGGATCAAGGAGTATAGTAAACTAAAGGGATTGTTGACTGGTGCCTTGTACTCTTTCCTTCGTCTAAAGTTTTTATTTTTCCTGTTGGGTTTTGTTTCTTTGGCGTAAGGTTTTTATGAAGCAAGAATTATGCACCACCACCTATTTGACTCGGCACAAATAGAAGTGTTGAAGGATTATGTGCCTTCATCAAAAATTAAGTGATTGAAAGAATATTTTCTAAGTATTAGAATATACCATAATGAACGTTTTCTTTTTATCTCCAAACCATCCCTATTTAAAGGACTTATTTTTTTAAAGAACTTTAAATAACCTATTATTAATGAGAATTTACAACTTTTCCTTCTCTTTACTTTTGTTATTCTTTTACAGTAAACTAATATTTTAATATGTGTAAATTACATCTTGGTCCATGTGGTTTGTTCAAAATCTGGATGCAGTCACTCTTTCAAAACAAGTACATTCAGTGCCTTCATGGTTTGCATTTTGTTACGAGCTAGGTCCCTATCCCTAACGGAGTTAACTTTTAGTTCGTTAACTAAGGTCCATTTTGGTCAATTTTTCTTTTCCTTTTATTTCATCATTTTCTTTAACAATTTTTTTTTATCATACAACCTTTATCCTGCATGAAACATAATAAATAAAAACCCCTCAAGGCCCCCTCCTCTGTAATCGTCCCCTACCCCATTCCGGCCACAACCCTAATGGTGGGTGTGGTTGTGGAGGAGAAATCGTCTCACTTGGTAATCGAGCATTACTACCTGAAAACGATGCTAGATTTTCACACCAATAAGAAAATCTTGGAAGAAGTTGCTATCATTCCGTCAAAGTGCCTCCGTAACAAGAATGACGGATTCTCTACCCACTTGATGAAGTGCATCCAGAAGGGTCCCGTGAGAGACATCTCTCTCATGCTACAGAAGGAGGAGAGACAACGTCGTATGAACTTGCCATCAAGACTGACCACATTGAGTTCGATAAGAGACGATTGACTTGCTAGCATCTTTGGGCATGAGTGAGCTACCTGGAATTGTGCTTAAGAAGGATACTCCTTTGATTTCCACGTCATTGTGTGGCAGTGGAGCTGGAAGGAGGTATTGATGAACATTTTTTTTCGTATTTAATGGGTAATTTCTTGTTTACAGTCTTACATGATCTATGTGTTATTTGTTAGGGGTTTTGAATGTTAATTTAAAAGTTTAGATTTATTTGTAGTTGTCATTGGAAGTTGAATTGCCTACAACTCCATATTTCTATAAATTGTTTGTACTCTTGAGCTCTGATGGATCTAGTAAACACATCAATTAATAGAAGATCTAGGTGCATTTAGATGCATATTATTCAATTATTGGTAGCATCTTTGTTCAAAACATAAGTATGTGCAATGACTTATGGATCCCATATTTACATTATGAGTTTGTGCATTAGATTAGGTTACATTTTGTTTTGTGGAGGAGAACAACGATTAAGACAAGCTTCGTGTGTGAGGAAACAAGGTGGATGGGGAATGGTGTTGCCGTGGGGATGAGGATGTTGCCCAAAATTGTTGGTGTGGGGGTGAGGGTGTTGTCGGAAGAGGAGGGACATCAGAAGGTGAGGATGTCGTGGTTTGTGTTTATACACACATACACACACACACACACACATATATATATATATAGAGAGAGAGAGAGGCTTGGGATCACATTTGACCAAGTTTTTATACTTGAAACTTCACAGCAAAGTACTTTGAAGGTAGCCTTCACAGTGTTTTTGCTGTGAAGGTTCGATTTTTTTTATGTTCACAGTGTTTTGCTTTGAAGTTTCAAGTGTAAAAACTTAGTATCACGGATCTCACGAAAACAGGCCGGTCTCACGTGAACCCAACCTTATATATATATATATATATATATATATATATATATAATACATAATACATAATATATTATTATTACACTATTTACTTGAAAGAGACAAAATGGGATAAAATGTAACACCCTAAAAAAAGGGTAAATTTAAACTTAAAAATTTCGGCAATATGACTGAAAATTGAACGATTAAAACATGTGAGTGGCAAGGACCATACATACAAGAAATGAAATCACCCAAAAGGGAAAATAGTATGAGCATTTACACTTTAAAGTTATAAAATAGAGACGAGGACCAACAACCTACTAATCTAAACAAATCTAGCTTAGATTACAATCGGGTATCGTCATCATTTCCCAAAACGTTAACAAATGGTTTGTACGATATATCCCATTAATTTCTATTTCTCCAAAAGTCGTCCACGACGGGACTCCACTCATCGCTCAAAGTTTGGATACCCCACCGCTTATAGAACCTGATTCACACCAAAGTAAACAAGTGTTAGGCTTGGAGCCTAGTGAGTACATCCAAGATATATGTGCGATAAGGTGTAATATTTCAGTGAACAATTAATAATAAATAGAGTGATAATAAATCAAAAAAAATCCTCCAATGCTTAAACCTTATGCGAGACGGGGGAGATCCATTCCACCATAGGTAGCGGCGGAACACAAAAGTAGGTCACAACCCATGTGGAGCATTTAGTTGGAATGGTTATTTACTGACATCAACTCTATTCATGAATCTTTAGCCGTTAGAACATCAACTATATTCTTGAATCTTTAGTTCAATGTAAATATTAGTTCAACTCTATTCATGAATCTTTATCCCAAAGAGTCCCCAAGTTCAACCCTATTCATGGATCTTTACCTTGGGACCTCACCATTCCAAACAAACATGATTCACCGACATAACAAGTCAAAGATTGACTATAAATTCATAATACATGGTCTTCATATAGCATCAAGTCATTACGAGGAAAGTTTATCATGTATGTATAACATTTCGTTCCATATAATCTCGTTTCACACCATTTGAGAACGTATTAACATAAAACCATTTTTACCCAAGTATATTTAATATAACCGAACCATAGGTTCCCAAGTCTAACTTCTTTACATGAATCCAAGTAAACCATCTCATACATTTGATTTCACAAATTCCATAACACACAAATAATTCATATTTATCATCCTACCAACATTTTAGGTCAATAAAACTCATAATAACATCCTAGTGTCAAAACCCTAGGTTTTGACCCAGTTAGCTCAAGAACGCAAATTAGAGGAAAGTGTATATATTTTATGTAGTGTAAAGAAAAGAGTTTTAATGGAGCATGTCAGGATTTAATAGAAAATATATACTCACAAAATAGGGGTTTGATGAAAACCCTAAAACCCTAGATTGTGTGTTCTTGGAGAAGATGATAAAAGAGAAGTGATTAAGTGCTCCTAGCTTGACCTACGTGGTTGGTGACCTTGATTACTTGCAATAAATGGAGTAGATAGAGCTTGAAGAAACCCTAGGTTCAGACCTTTGGTGAAGGGAGGGTTTTTGAGAGAGAGCTCTTTGGGGTAGATGAGAAATAAATGAGTTTTAATGCTGAAAATGACCAATTAATGCTCCAGTGCCCGTCGGCGATTGTGCCACGCGATAGTGACAGAGTCACAATCGCGAGGCACTCTCGCGTGGCTTGTACCAAGAGCTTGGTGCCTCGGGTGATTGTGCCAAGCGATAGTGACTCTTGTCATAATCGCGAGGCACTCTCACAGAATCCGTACTGAGAGTCCTCGGCCTTACGCGATTGTGACCGCAGGCACTATCGCCCCAAAATACCCCAATGCCCAAAATTACAAATTTTCGCACCCACTCACTTGCAACTCGTTCAACACTTAAGGTAAACCAGTTCTAAATCAAATAATTTAAACAAAGGGTCCTTAATGTAAATAAAGGTACGAGTTCACTTACGGAAATTTCGGGGTGTTACAATCCTCCCCAACTTGGAAGAGATTTCATCCTCGAAATCAACACTTATACGAAAAGATGAGGGTATCTCCGCCTCATATCCTCTTCAGCTTCCCAGGTCACATTGGGTCCACGGTGATGCTTCCATTGCACTTTGACCATCGTGACCTTTTTGTGACGCAATTTCTTGCACTTCCTTTCTAGGATAGCGTCAGGTTCCTCCACACACCGGTTACCCTCGTCCACCCTGATCTCAGAAAGAGGGATGATGTTTTCCTCTTCCGCTAACACTTCCGAAGGTAACAAATATGGAACGTGTTGTGAATCCCGTTCATCTCTGGAGGAAGTTCCAACTGGTAGGCTTGCAAGCCCACACATTTGAGTACCGTGAAGGGTCCAAGGAAACGGGGACTCAACTTCCCGCGCTTTCTGAACCGGATGATGCCCTTCCATGGCAACACCTTAAGCATCACACGATCGCCCACTTGAAACTCCATTAGTTGCCTTTTCTTATCGGCATAGCTCTTTTGGCGATCTTGAGCCGCTTTCAACCGCTCCCGTATGCTCTTTACTTTATCAGCCGTCTCTTGCACGATTTCTGGTCCAGCGAATTGCTTCTCCCCCGCTTCAAGCTAACACTCAGGAGTCCTGCACTTCCGTCCGTATAAGGCTTCGAACGGTGCCATCCCAATACTTGAGTGGTAGCTATTATTCTAAGCAAACTCTACCAAAGGTAGGTGAGAGTTCCAACTACCCCCGAAGTCAATAACACAAGACCTTAACATGTCTTCAAGTGTTTGAATCGTCCTTTCACTTTAACCATCGGTTTGCGGATGGTAAGCCGTACTTAACTTAACTCGCGTACCAAGCTCTTTCGGCAAACCATCCCAAAAGTTTGAAGTAAACCGATTATTGCGGTTCGATACGATAGATAAAGGCACCCCATGCCTTGAAACTACCTCATCGATGTAAAGCTTTGCCAACTTGTCCATCGGTAGAGTCTCGCGCATAGCCAAGAAATGAGCGCTCTTGGTCAACCGATCGACTATCACCCATATAGTATCGTGACCTCGAAGAGTTTTGGGAAACTTATTCACGAAGTCCATGGTAATATATTCCCACTTCCACTCGGGAATCTCTAGGTATTAGAGACTCCCATACGGTCGTTGATTCTCGACTTTCACTTGTAAGCACGTCATAGAACGCTCTACGTAGCGCGCCACATCAAGTTTCATTACCGGCCACCAATAATGTAGCTTCAAGTCCCAATACATCTTGGTACTCCCCGGATGGATGGAATATTTGGACTTATGGGCATCCTCGAGGAGAAGTTCTCTGTTGCCTCCTACTTTGGGCACCCATACGCGACCGTTGAACAATTTTACTCCACGGATATCTTCCGTTAAGAGTAAATGTTGTTTTGACATGACTTCATCTTTGAGATTTTCCTCCAATAAGGCTTATACTTGAGATACCTTAATTCTTTCAATGACGCTCGATACGAGTCCGATTCTTGAAAGGGTAGCCCGAATGCTTCCGCTATAGTCCTTCCGACTTAACGCATCGGCCACCACGTTCGCCTTACCAGGGTGATAAAGCAACTCGAAATCGTAATCTTTGAGTAACTCAAGCCACCGCCTTTGCCTCATGTTCAACTCTTTTTGATCAAAGACGTATTTCAAACTCTTATGATCCGTGTAGAGCGTAAACTTCGTGCCATAGAGGTAATGCCGCCAAACTTTCAAAGCAAACACCACCGCCGCTAACTCCTAACTCTAAGTCATGGGTGGGATAATTCTTCTCGTGAATTTTGAGTTGCCTTGAGGCATAGGCGATCACTTTGCCTCTTTGCATCAAAACGCAACCCATCCCCATTTTCGAAGCGTCGCTATAGACCACGAAGTCTTCCGACCCTTCGGGTAATGACAAAATTGGAGCCTCACACAACTTCTTTTGCAGAGTCCGGAACGCTTTATCTTGTGCTTCGGCCCAAATGTACTTTACATTCTTCCGAGTCAAGGTCGTCAAGGAAGAAGCGATTTTGGAGAAATCTTGAATAAATCTTTGGTAGTAGCCCGCCAGTCCCAAGAAATTTCGGATCTCGGACGGACTCTTGGGAGATTCCCAATTCATCATGGCTTCAATTTTGGAGGGTCCACCTTCACTCCATCTCGAGTGACAACGTGTAACACCCTAAAAATTGGGTAAAATAAAAACGGAAAATTTCGGCAATATAACGTCTATAATATGGAATTATAAACCTGTAAACAAGATTGACTATGACCCAATATAGTTGGGGGTAGTTGCATCAATTAAAGTAGAGGAACTAATAAGGCATATACACGACAACCTATTTAATCTAGAACATTTAGCAACTAGATTAAGATGGGTGTCGCTATGACTTCAAAACACTCTTCTCTCAAGAACCCAAAATGTTGGTCCGTGAAGGGTCCTATGTGCGCGTCCGGCGAATCAAGGTGCCCTATGCACACCACTAACAAAACTTGTGAGCCATTAAACACCAAAACAAGTGTTAGGACAAAGTCTAGAATGTAACAAATACTTAACAGTTTATAATGTAAGCATGCATAGTGTAAATAATTGTTACCGGAATATCCATGGACTGAATCAATACCAACATTCCCATTCGGGACAAATGTTCCATTTCCTGTACAAATGCACAAGAGATAACTCTTGAAAGACGGGGGAGACCCGTTACCATCTTAGGTGACGAGAACATGTGAATGGGGTCACCCGTGATGTTATTGGATTTCACCATATATCCTGGTTCTAGTTCCCATGCCATATCAGACATCACAATCCTCAAACCGTTTATGCCTCTAGTGCTTACTCTGTCGAGTTACACCTCAAAAGCTTACAGACATGGGTGTCTATCCAATCTAGACGAGTTCCAACTCGAGGACTTACGTCCCCTATTGTCTACTCGCTAGTGCCCAAACGGCCAACAATTAACACCACATATAGATATGCCATCTAAATCCTCATGCACAAGGAAGTGGATATAAACTCCACATTTAGATCATGATCAAGTATAGATAGCAATTTTCATACAATGCACATTTCTTTCAAATAACATAATAAGGCCCATTTCATGTTTATCTTTATACCCAATCGCTTGTTTTGACAACATGGAAACTATCAACCAATGTAATGACTCCAACCACTGATAAGAATATTTGTAACCAAATCTCATATTTATGAGGAGGGTCCTTCACCATAAATTAACTTATTACTACATTACATGCATAAAGGAACCCCCAAGATGTTTAATAACTCCCACAAGCACCAAAAACTCCTATACGTGATAGATATGCAAAACCCTAATTTTAGGTTAACTTTAAACATTTCATAATATTCACATAAGTAAATAATAGTGCAAGTATAGATAATTAAGGGTTAGAAGACTCACCAAATAGGGTTGTAATATAAAAACCCTAGAATAATGAAAACCCTAGAAATGGAGAGTGGATGAAATGAGACTTGGATCCTTTGAATCTTGGAGGAGTAGAAGCTTCTTTAACCTTAGGAACCCTAATAATCAAGGGTATTAATGATTCATCCATCAAACCATTAAATGAAGAGAGAAGAGGGGAAGAGTATGTGAAAATCGCACCTTAGGTGTGTGAAATCGACTTCAAAACTGGAACTTCTTAAAACTAGGATTTTATCTCTAAAAATGGAATTTAATGAAAAATCCCGTCTACCCCCGTCGAGCGACAGTGCCAGGGCGACAGTGCCATGGGCACAGTCACGGGGCACAATCGCTCGGACTGTACCGTGGGTGTCCCCTGGCCCGCGACTATGCCGCCTGCGATTGTGACTCGGCACTATCGCCGGTCACAATCGCGCCACATGTACCGAATGTGGTGTTTGGCTCGCGACAATGTCATGGCAACAGTGCCACTGGCACAGTCGTCGGCATAGTCGTCGTTCATCCCTAGGCTGTTGCTCAACTTCTCTGTGATGCTAAACTCGACCAAATTTGAACCTTTGAACTGCAAGATCAGATTGGGATTACCATAAATACATTCCACATGTCTTTAACTACATACTTGGGGTCTAAAATTTGGGGTGTTACACAACGTGACCCAAGAATTGAACCCTTTCAAGCCAAAAGTCGCACTTCGAAATTTGGCATACAACCTTTCTTTCCTCAACACCTCTAAGACTTCACGAAGGTGATGCTCGTGTTCCGACTCACTTTTGGAATACACAAGTATGTCATCAATAAATACAATGACCGACTTGTCGAGGAATGGTCGACACACTCTATTAATTAAATCCATAAACACCGTCGGTGTGTTCGTTAGGCCAAACGACATTACAAGAAATTCGTAATGGCCATAACGCGTTCTAAAGGTCGTCTTCGGGATGTCTTCTCCCCTCACCTTCACTTGGTGGTATCCCGAACGCAAATCGATTTTCGAGAAATACCCCGCTCCTTGGAGCTGGTCGAACAAGTCGTCGATCCTCGGAAGTGGATACTTGTTCTTCACCATTGCCTTATTCAGTTCATGGTAATCGATGCACTTCCTCATTGTGCCATCCTTCTTCTTGACGAACAAGACCGGAGCTCCCCAAGGTGACGAGCTCGGTCTTATAAATCCCTTCTCTAGAAGCTCTTGGAGTTGAGCCATTATTTCTTGCATCTCCGATGGCGCCAACCAGTAAGGGGCCCGAGCAATTGGAGCCGCCCCCGGTATAAGATCAATCTGGAACTCTACTTGACGATCGGGCGGTAAACCGGGCAAGTCATCCAGAAAGACAAGGGGAAATTCGCACACCACCTTTACGTCTTCAAGCTTCTTATTCTCGAGCTTGGCGTCAATCACGTATGCCAAAAAGGACGAACATCCTTTCACCAAGCACTTTCGTGCCTTGGCCATGGTGATAACCACCACATTGCCCTTTCTCCTTTCGCCATAAACCAACACCATTTCTCCATCCGATATAGGGAGTCGGATTAGTTTCTTAGAGCATAAGATTCTGGTGTGATTGTTTTCCAACCAATCCATGCCGACAACCACATCAAAGCCACCAACGACTATCGGCATCAAGTCGATCGGGAATTCCTTCCCTTCGATTCCAAGAGTACACTCCCTCAAGACATCGCAGATTAATACTTGACTACCATTTGCTATCTCTACCACTAAAGCATTCTCTAGACTATTAGTGGGCATAGCAAGCTTTTGACGAAACGACTCAGATACAAAAGAGAAACTAGCAACAGAATCAAATAACACACGAGCAGGTACAGAGTTAAGGAGAAACGTACCCGATACCACATCGGTGGATGCCTTGGCCTCGTCGGTCGTCATCTGAAAAGCTCGATCGAGAACTCTTGGAGGGTTTTCCTTCTTCCCTTACGGTTCTCCCGCCTTCAACTTCGGGCACGCACTTCGAAGGTGGCCCGGTTTCTTGCATTCATAGCATATGACTCCTCGAGTTGGGCAATTTTCTCGCACATGCCCTGTCGTGCCACACTTGAAACAATTCGTCCCGCTAGAGTTGCACGGGCCGAAATGTTTACTTTGGCAACTTGGGCACCACCTAGCTTCCCGCCTAGGCTCGATTCCCCGACTGATGTTATGGTTGAAAGTTCGTGGTTTCTTGGAGGGCAAAGGGTTGCCTTCCCACTTCCTCTTCTCGGTTGCCCCGGCCCTCTCCTCACGGCTTTGAGCATAAACATCCTCCATGACTTTGAGCATAAACATCCTCCATGACTTTGGCCTATTCAATGGCCTCACGGAGGGTAGAGGGTTTGGCATTGCGAACCATGGACATCATGTCCGCTGGCAACCCCTTTAGATACGCCTTCACCTTATCGCTTTCAGTTAGGGCCGCCTGTCCCACTAGATCAAGTTTCTCCATGAACTTCCTTGAATAATCCCTCACTGACATGTTACCCTTCTTGAGGGCTCAAAACTCATCAATAATCCGATCCATCGCCCTCTCATTGCAATACTCCTCCATCAGCTTCTTCTTGAATGCTTCCCACGACAACTGGGCAAGGATGGCAGCATCAAGAGTGGACCTAGTGACGTTCCATCATCGATGTGTCGTGCCTCTAAGCATTTGGGAGGCGAATCTTACCTTATGATCTTCCCCGCACTCGCTGGAATCGAAAGCTTGCTCAATTGCCTGGATCCAGTTCATACACTCAACTGGGTCATCGGATCCAAAGAACTCGAGCGGTTTACTACAAAGGAAAGTTTTGTAGGAGCAACTCTTTTCGCCCCTATGAGCATCGACAACCACGTGCTCTTCCGTCCTGATCTTGTTTCCAGTTCCACCCGAACCGGCTACCGCATTCTCGGCAACCACTTCCGACCTCCGAAGACTTGCATCCTTATCCTCCAACATCTTCAAAAAAAAGCCTCGTGTTGCTTCTCCATAGCTGACGTCACCATCTGCATGACACTTGCCATCATATCGGCTTGATGGTTGGCCTCGTGAATAACCAGATTCGTGGATGCCAACTCCACTCTAGGCATGTGCTCTACCTCTCCGGTAAATATCGGCGGCATATTGGGAGGAACCATATTCACTGCCCTAGACACATGATTAGGATTGGATATGCTATCTTCATGCACTTCTTCTTCGACCATCGGTCGACTCCGAGTATTCACCATGATGGACAGAGGCTGCCACACAAGCACGAGAGAGGATAAGAAATTTGATCGAAACATAAAGAAAAACGTACTAACACATTCATCAATCGTCATAAAATTAGTAAATCAAGCATGCTCACATAGCAATATATTCATAATGACATTAGCTAAGTGTAATTATGAACACATCATACCCAAGGATTCTCGTTACCATGATCATAATTCGTAATTCATGCAATTCCGTCGACTCTAAGACCATCCTATCTTAGTATTTCTACCCAATCCTCATAAATCATAACTTAATAACTCCAGCTTAAGTCTAGACATCTTACGATCATGCCTAGTTCACTTAAACTAATGCTCTTATACCAACTTGTAACACCCTAAAAAACGGGTAAATTTAAACATAAAAATTTCGGCAATAGTTTGACTGAAAATTGAACGATTAAAACCTGTGAGTGGCAAGGACCATGCATACAAGAAATGAAATCACCCAAAAGGGAAAATAGTATGAGCGTTTACACTTTAAAGTAATAAAATGGAGACGAGGACCAACAACCTTCTAATCTAAACAAATCTAGCTTAGATTACAACCGGGTATCGTCATCATTTCCCAAAATGTTAACAAACGGTTTGTACGCTATATCCCATTAATTTCTATTTCTCCAAAAGTCGTCCACGACGGAACTCCACTCACCGCTCAAAGCTTGGCTACCCCGCCGCTAATAGAACTTGTTTCACACCAAAGTAAACAAGTGTTAGGCTTGGAGCCTAGTGAGTACATCCAAGATATATGTGCGATAAGGTGTAATATTTCAGTGAACAATTAATAATAAATAGACCGACAATAAATCAACAAATCCTCCAATGCTTGAACCTTATGCGAGACGGGGGAGACCTATTCCACCATAGGTGGCGGAACATAAAAGTAGGCCACAACCCATGTGGAGCATTTAGTTGGAATGGTTATTTACAGGCATCAACTCTATTCATGAATCTTTAGCCGTTAGAACATCAAATCTATTCATGAATATTTAGTTCAATGTAAATATGGGTTCAACTCTGTTAGGACAACCTTGGGGGGGGGGGGGGGGAGGTTGTTTACGTCTAAAAATCGTTCTTAAAATATTTTTAAAGAAAATATATATAGTAATACACAAGATGAATTTTTTTTGTTAGAATTCAACACAACAAGCAAACAAACAAAATATAAAGAGATAGGGAAAAGAGATACAAACAAATTTAGAGAGGTTCACCCAAAACCGGGCTAATCCTCTTTGTTGAGTGAACTCAATGAGACGATCTACTATATTATTCTTTTAAGGTAGAAACACACCGTATGAACACTTGATTACACAAGATTTGAATACTTGAAAAATGAACTCAAGTTCTAGCTATTATTCCACACCACAATATGGATGCTAGTTGGATCTATCTCACACACTTACTAGAGTGTGGAGAATACTTGTGTTTTATGCTTGGTATCACAAACTTTCTTTGATCTTGAAAGCAAGAAAAAATGAAGTATTAGAAAGTTGAGAGTTGAGAGTGAAGTGTTAAAAAACTTTTTTATAAAAAAATGTTGGATGAATCCAACGGATTCATTTCAAATAAAAGTAATTTTAATTGTTTTTTTTTTATTTCACAAACCAAATAGATTTGAATTGTTTTGTTTTGTCAAATCAAAAGATGTTGTCTCAATAGGTACTCAATGCCTAGATAGCAATCAAGAGTGCAAGATTTACACTCCAAGTAAAAAGTTTTTCAAGAGATTTTATAAATAAAATTTTATAAAATAAAATTTAAAAACTTGGATTTGTAAATACATAAAGCAAAGAATATATAAATACTTGTATATTACAAATATAAAAGTTTATAAAACACCAACTAAAACCAATTCAAATAATTTTGGTTTAAATCAAAAAGTTAAAAAGAATATTCTTACAAACTTATCATTTTATAAAAATATGATTTTCCAAATAGCATTTTATAAAAAATCACTCTCAATTTTTATAATATAAGTTTTATAAAAATAATCGGTAAACCGATCGGAGTTGGAATACCAAGCATGAAACAATCGTATTCCCACATGTCGCTTGAATATTCCCGTTCCGTTGTGTCTTCTCAGATTTGATCATTAATTTGAGGTTGGCACGATTCCGGAGACGTCAAAGTGTATTTCCGTAAATTATATATATGCACATCAAGTAAAATGTTAGATAAACAATACAATATGGTTTGTTTGTAATCATCAAAATAATTATAGAGATGTAGGACACTTGCACCAACAATCTCCCCCTTTTTGATGATGACAAACACAACCGTTAAACGCGAGAGCATACTTGGTTTCTCTCCCCCTTTTGTCGAAGCAAAAAGGGTCATGAATGACGCTATGCTCCCCCTCGAGAGATGCTCCCCCTCAAAATATGCACGCATTTGGGAGTAACATTATCTCAAGGGTTATACTCAAGCATGCCTAAATCAAGTCTTAGTTTGAAAAATGTATTTTTGTTTAGGGCTTTAGTAAAAATATCGGCCAAATTATCTTCGGAATCGACTTTTTCAAGCACGATTTGGCCTTTTTGAACATTATCTCTTAAGAAATGATGTCGTAATTCAATATGTTTGGTTCGAGAATGTAAAACTGGATTTTTACTTAAGTTTATGGAACTTGAGTTATCACACATAATTGGAACTTTGGTCAAATGTACCTCAAAATCGGTAAGTGTGTGCTTCATCCAAAGAACTTGAGCACACGCTCTCGCGGCGGCTACATATTCCGCTTCGGTAGTAGACAACGCTACGGATTGTTGTTTCTTAGAAAACCAAGACACAAGAAAGAGACCTATAAAGGCACATACTCCACTAGTGCTCTTTCGATCAACAATTGAGCCAACAAGATCAGAATCAGTGAAGCAAGTTACCTCCAACTCGGGTTTCTTTGCATACCATAATCCGAGATTCATTGTACCTCTAAGATATCTAAAAATACGCTTGACGGCTTCATAGTGAGATTGTTTAGGTGAAGATTGAAAACGAGCACATAAACACACACTATACATGATATCCGGTCTACTAGCCGTTAGATAAAGTAAACTACCAATCATTCCACGATAAAATTTTTTCATTAAAAGTGTTGCCCTCCTCATCACTTGATAATTTTAAGTTAGTGGTCATTGGAGTTTCAACGGGTTTGACATTTTCGAAATTAAACTTCTTCAACATGTCTTTGCAATATTTTGATTGACTTATAAAAGTTCCATTTTCAACTTGTTTGATTTGCAATCCTAAGAAGAATTTTAATTCTCCCATCATGCTCATTTCAAATTCACTTGTCATTTTTGTAGAAAATCCATTGCAAAGTTTTTCATTTGTGGAACCAAAAATGATATCATCAACATACACTTGCACAACTACAATATCATTATGAGCATGTTTTACAAACAATGTATTATCAATTTTACCCATAACATAACCACTTGTAATAAAAAAAGATTTTAATCTATCGTACCATGCACGTGGAGCTTGCTTTAAACCATAAAGCGCCTTTTTTAATTTATAAACATGTGACGGATTTTCAAAATTCTCAAAACCAGGAGGTTGAGAAACATATACCTCCTCATTTATAAAACCATTTAAAAAGCACTTTTAACGTCCATTTGATATAATTTAAAATCCTTAGCATTCGCAAAAGCTAGAATCATTTGAATAGACTCCAACCTTGCAACCGGTGCAAATGTTTCATCATAATCTATACCTTCTTGTTGATTGTACCCCTTTGCAACTAAACGTGCCTTGTTTCGTGTGACTCCACCATTTTTGTCTACCTTATTACGAAAGACCCATTTTGTGCCAATTATGGTTTGACTACTAGGGCAAGGAACTAAGTTCCACACATCATTCCTAGTAAATTGGTTCAACTCTTCTTGCATTGCAACGATCCAATCCTCATCACATAAAGCTTCTTCTATGGTTTTAGGTTCTATGCTAGAAACAAAAGCATGAAAAGCACAATGGGTATGAATTTTTGATCTAGTCGTTCTTTGGTTGAGGTCACCTATGATTTTACCTATGGGATGGCCTCTAGCGGTTCTAAGGTTAGGATCATCTACACCTTGTGGAACATAACACGAAGGGGCATCACTAGATTCTACATCATTAGTGGAAGATTGAGAACCTAAATCCAAGGTTCTAAGATGTTTAGCTAAGGCTTCTCCCTCACAACTATTATCATCTACTAAGGGAGCACTAGGTTTGGGAGGACTCTCATCAAAGCTTACATTTAGGGATTCTTCTACAACCATGGTCTCTTTATTAAGGACTCTATAGGTTTTGCTATTCCAACAATAACCAAGGAACACTCCCTCATAGGCTTTCGGGTCAAATTTGGTTAAATATGATTTGGTATTAAGAATAAAGCACTTACATCCAAATACTTTAAGGTGGGCTAGGGAAGACTTTCTACCACGGAATAGCTCATAGGGGGTCTTATTTAGGATACCTCTAACTAGGACACGGTTAAGCATATAGGTCGCGGTAGCAACGACATCACACCAAAACTTTTGGGGAACTTGATGTTCATTGAGCATGGTTCTACTCATTTCTTGTAAGGTCCTATTTTTCCACTCAACAACCCCATTAGATTGAGGAGTTCGAGGAGCCGAAAAATTGTGTGTTATACCATGTTTGTCACAAAAAGCACCAAATTGTATTTCATTATCGAATTCACGTCCATGGTTCGTACGTATAGAAACAATAGTACAACCTTGTTGGTTTTGAATTCATTTTCCCAAAATTTTAAAGTTCTCAAAAGCCTCATTTTTATGTCTTAAAAATAGGGTCCATGTATAGCGGGAAAAATCATCTACAATTACTAAAGTGTAATAATTTCCTCCAAAACTTTGGGTTGCCATGGGACCAAAAAGATCCATGTGTAGTAATTCTAAAACCCTTTTAGTTGAAATCACATTTTTAGATTTATGTGAAACGTGAGTTTGTTTGCCGACATGACATGTATCACAAAAATGTTTATCAATTTTTAATTTTGGAAGGTCACTCACAAGCTCCTTATTTTTCAATTTTTGAATTAATCTAAGATTTGCATGACCTAAACGTCTATGCCACAAAGTAGAATTGTCATACACGGAAGATAAACAAACGTTTTCTTTTATAAGAGTCTTACAAACATAAAGATTTTTCTTTTTAAAACCGGTGAGGAGAACTTTACCATCTTTTAAAATTTTGCAAAAATCCTTTTCAAAAACAACAATTATATCATTTTCGCAAAGTTGGCTAATACTTAGCAAATTAAAGTTCAAATTGTCAATATGCTCAACATTAAGAAATTTAACATTGTTGCAAGAAATTATACCTCTCCCAACTACCTTTCCTTTGGAATTACCTCCAAAAATAACTTGTCCACCATCACATGACTCATATGAAGAGAAAAGATTACGGTTTCCGGTCATGTGACGTGTGCAACCACTATCAATAATCCAATCCATGTCAAGGCTTATCTACAAACAATAAAATATAACTTTTATGGTCCCCATTTTTCATGGGTCCTTTGAAAGTTAGTGGTAACAACGACTAAAAATAAAACAACAAATATTAATATTAAGCATGTTGCCGTAAAATATCCATTAAGTACATCAACATACAAAGTTATACAACAACCTAGAACCACAAACGCATCGATCCCACCGGGATTATCAACACTAAACAACACCTTAGGAATCCATTTTTTTACAATTTTAATTTTACGATCATACTCGTCATAAGCATAAAAAGGAGCATGCACATTCCTTTTAGGTTTTGGTCTAGAAAATTTAACATCATACATGCAAGCATAATTTCTTTTAGGCATATAATGCATAACATCCCTTTTGGGCACATATGGAGGTTTTGGCACATGGAGTTTAGGTTTCACATATTCATTTATATTTGTATCATGAGGAGTCATATAAGGTTTTACCACTTTCTTAGTTTCAATAACTTTAGGTGGTTCAACAACATTTTTAACATGCATACAAGAACATATATCATAACATGAATCAACACCCACTCCTTTTCTACAATTAATACGATTTGACATTTTTAGCATTTTAAGCACTTTCTCATTACTAGTTTGAAAAGCATGAGCTAACAAATCATCTTTTTCATGTAAATCACACTTAGCTTTTAAACATGCAATTTAATCTTGAAGAATATCACATTTAGCACATAAATCATTTTATACTACTCTTTTCTCAAAACATGCAATCTTTTTATTTAAAACAACACAAGAAGCACGTACATCTTTTTCACAAAGCTTCTTTTCCAAAATGGTGATTTTGTCATTTAACTCCACTTTGGTTTTAAAATCGCATGCAAATTTTTGTTTACAATCATGAACTTCCTTTTTACACAATAATAAAGTCTCATTAAGTTTGTCACACTCATCTTTATAATTTTTTGCAAGAACGACCATTTTATGGAAATAATCATTTAACACGTCAAGATCTTCATCATCACTATTATTATCAATAGAATAGTTGGAATCTTAAGAGTCTACCTCATTATCGCTTCCGGCCATGAGACAAATGGCTTCATCATCTTCTTCATCTTCACTTGCACTCCAAGCACCTCCAATGAATGCTTTCTCCTTCTTTTTGGACTTGTTCTTTTTAGGACACTCATTTGCATAGTGATCCTTATCTCCACATGAGTAGCAATATCCTTTCTTTTGCTTGGCTTCTTCTTCATCACTTGAGTAATCATTTTTCTTTATGTTGTCTTCTCTTTTATGGAACTTTCGGCTTCGGTTTTCACCACCACGTCGATAGTCGCTTTTTCTTTGAAACCTATCATTTTTTGAAAACTTTTTGTTAGATAAAAACTTGGAGAAGTTTCTTACCAACATAGCTATGTCGTCAAGATTTTCGGGTTTGTCCTTTGAGGAACTTGCTTTATCCTTCTTTTTATTCTCTTTCTCATCACTTGAAATTGAAGCTTTAAGAGCTAAAGACTTCTTTTTATCTTGCTCCCGATCTTTGTTCATTTTTAGTGCGATTTCATGCACTTTGAGATTGCCGATGAGATCATCAAGCTTCATGGTTGAAAGATCTCGGGAGTGTCAAGGATAAATATGGATAGCTTTTATTATCCTTTGTAACTCCCATATCATTCAAGATTGTAACTCCCATATTATTCAAGATTGTAACCCCCAATTCACCTTTGTAACAAATGTAATTGTACCTATATATACCCTTGTAATGTAATAGTAAAATGCAAGTTTTCTCATTTTATTATATGGTATCAAAGCATTTTCAATTCTGGTGCTCCTCTCTCTTCTAAAATGGCTACTGGTACTCCACAAACTATCCCTAATGTTTCAACACCAAACTCACCCTTGGTTATTATTTCTCTCCGTAATATTATCAAACTCAACTCTACAAATTATCTCTCTTGGAAATTACAAGTTGAAGCCACACTTGTTGGGTATGATTTGTTCAAGTATCTTGACGGATCTTTTCCTTCTCCTTCAACAAATCCAGAAAATCTGTCAGGATCGAAATTCAAACAAGAATTTAAATAACACACTCAGAAACTTATGTTAAAGAAGTTGCGGAAAAACACTTTAACAGAAAATCAATGGAACAGTATATATATCTCAAATCACAAGTTTATATTGATTCAACTTGATGATTACACACAAAACCTCAATCTGTTTAACAGGCTAAACAGACGTTCTATACTTCTCTATAGAAAGGATCTAAACTATTCTTGAGGTTAATTCTCTCTAAACAAAAACGTATGAATAATTGTTGATTCTAACAAAGACTTCTATACTATATATACAAGACTGAGTACAAGATAATTATCAAAATAAAATTTATCTTCAGCATCAATACAATAATTATCTTCAACTTTATCTCCAACTCATCTTTATCTTCAAGTCTTCTTTATCTTTAGAAGCAGCACTAACCTTCTTTTAGCATTATTAATCATTTGAGCAACATAAACATCCTCAACAGTATTAATCCTTGAGCAGTATTAACCATGCTTGCAGTAGTAATCTTCAACAGTACTAACTACTAGCAGTACTAACTCTCCAAGCAGTACTAACTATTCAAGTAGCAGCACTAACTTTTCAAGCAGTATTAATTCTACTAGCAGTATTAAAATTACAAGCAGTAGTAATACCTTTCAACTAGCACTAGTATCCATTCTTAGCATATTATGACCCAACAATCTCCCCCTAACTTAACTTTTCAGGATGATAAGTTAAGTTCTTCAACTTAGAGTCTTCATGATGCTTTCAACACTTCAGCTTAGTTCCCCAAATTAGGATCCAGACCCAGACTTTGATTAATGATCCTGCTAATCACAATCCTTGCCATTTCAGAACCTTGAGAACAGATTAGTTTGGCTTTTAGCATCCCCTGTAGCTTGGCTAGACTATGGTCATATATCTTATCCACCAGGTAATATTCATGGAAGCTTTTGTCAATGTTTAAGATATACACCCCACACCTTTCTATGAGCATCCAGTTGTCCACAGACTTGAAAACTTTCTTGATTACATGCTTGACAAGGTCTGGACTGAACATCATGCATAGATACTCCATTGCTAGTTTCTTGATGTTCATCCCTGATGTCTTCAGCACATCCCCATACAGAGTCATTCCTACTTTGAACATTTCTTCCAAGTCTGACCTTGAACAACTTCTGACTATCTTGCCCCAAGTAGAATAAACTTCAAAGTGATCACCCATCCTCTTGATTCTGAAATACTCTTTTCCTTGATCTTCTAGAATATCCCAGTGGATGATTTCAGGGGCTTGAACTGAAATGGGATCTGATTTTACCGGTTCATCATCTGTTACAGTCATGTAAAGACCAAAATGCACATCAGATTGACTTGGTTGTTGTGCACTTTGACTTGATTGCTCTGTATGACCTGTAACAGATGGTTCTGCCTCTTTTTCTGCTCCTTCAACCCTTGACTTTTTGGACTGTTTCTTGGAAGCTATAGTTTTCACTCTCTTGGCAGATTTGACTTCCACAGCAACAGGTTCTTCCTTCTTTTCTTCAGCCTTTTCTTTTAAAGGGGTGGTTTCCTCACTCTCAGGGAAGGGTTGTTGGATATTGAGATCATGTCTCTCTTTCATTTGTCTTTCAAACTCAACCCTTTGATTGAAGTCCCCTTGAATCTTTGTCATTTCCTTTTTATATATCTCTTCAACTCTGCTGTATGACATGCTAGCAAACATCTCTTCTTTTACACCAATTGAGCCTTTCAGAAAGTTTATCATTTTTCTCCTTTCTTGATTGGCCAAATAGGTCTTAGAAGGTTGTCTTTTCTGAGTCTTTGCTGGCAGTCTGTGCTTGGATGCTTTCACTGTACTTTTCTTGGCCTCAGCTGCAGCTTTCAAGCTCTTTTGATATTCCTCATTCAGCTTAGTAGACAGATCTAGAGCAATCTGCCTATCTTTGGCCTTTTGAGTCTCTTCTTCTTGTTCTAGCTCAGCCTGCAGCTTCTTTGCCAATTCCTCATCAATCTCTATTTGTTTTAGCTTCTTGGGAGGTTGTACAGATTCATCTACTTTTGCCTTGCCTTTTCTTTTCATTTCTGCCTCACTGATTTCTTTTATTTTCTGCTCAAGACCTCCTTCTTTAAATTCCACTCCCTTGGCCTTTTGAGTGGCTTTGGGAGTGTCTATTTTGGCCTTTAGAAGAGTTTCTGCTATTTCTATCTCTTCAACAGATAACCCTATTACTGTTGCTGGCTCTGTTAATGCTGCTAGCCCAATTTGTGTTGCTCGCTTGAAAGTTTTTGCTGCTAGCCCTATTTCATTACCCTGCTCCCCCTCAACTGTAGACTTCATCCCATCAGGACTTTGCTTGTCAGATCCAGCTCTTGACTTCCCCTTATTCTCCCCCTTTTTGGAAGCATCATGAAGGATGCTCCTCTTTTTCAGTATGAACTTGGTTCTTTTCTTCTTTTGCACTTGCTTTAGAACCAATTTCTTGAGGTTGCTGATCTGTACCTGTTGGGAGAGGATTATCTGTTGCATCTCCTCTATGAGTTTGCCCTGAGATAGGACATCCTCATTTATATTTGCCAACGTTTCCATCAATTCATCATAAGTATATCTATCCTCACCACTTTTAGGTGTGTTTACCACCCTTGGAGGATCACTGGAATGTTTAGTATGGGTCCTCTACCTAGCAGAGGCACCTTCTACCCCCTTGGTTTCTTGGCACCGGGGACCTCTGGATGATTGCTCACCCAAAGTTGCCGTGGGGAAGGTCTTAGGAATGTTCACACTATCCTGCTCTGCACTTTGTGCAAAGTCAGTAGTGTGAGCCTCACTGCCCACATGCTCAACCTGCTCCTTAGTGAGCACCTTCTTGGGGTTGGGAGACACCCCTGTGGTTTCCCTATCGATATTCTCTAATGGAGAATGCTCCATTAGAGGGCTTGAAGGCTGTGGGGGTGAAGGTACAAGAAGGGAAGGAACCTTCTTTACCTTTTTCCTTATATATATTTTGGTGATGGGGGATGTGGGCTTGTCAATAGGAAACTGAGGAGGATTACTAGAAATGAGTGGTGTGGGTAGGTCATCAGTTTGGTTGTCAGATGAGGGCTTTGACACTGATGCCTCACCATGGGAATGTGACACACCCATCATTGTAGAGAACAATGGGGTGTCTTGGCCAGAAAAGTCCTTGGAGGGCCTTTTCATGTTTGAGAATACCTTCCCTTTGGGAGGTTTTGGTACATACACCTCTTGAAAAGAGGGTAGATCCGTCAATTCCTTCAGTATAATCTCTTGTACAAACCTGGGATACATATAAAAGCTTTTGGATTTGATATCCAGGTTTGACATAAAATCATTGAAAATCATTTGTGAGAAATTGAACTTTCTAGAGGTAGCTAAGCAGACCAAAGCATAAGCTAAGGTACTGCTAAACTCACTCCATCCAGTTGTTTTTCGTGAAATGCAATGTTGTAGGGTATGAACAAAAAATCTCCACTATGGTGAAAATCTGTTCTTGAAAAACTTGAATACATCAGTGGGACCTTCATACCCCATAAGACTAAGAGTTTGGAAGAGATCTTCCTTAGGTAAAGAGGTTATACCTGAGGCATCATCTAATTGTAGATGGATGCGAATACACTCCTCTGTGATGGTCAGGGGTTTATCACATACCCTTGTTTTGATGACCTGTTTGCCCTTTTCAGATTGAATAGCAGCATTGGCCCAGAACTGTCTTTGATGTTCCACATAGATTGTGGGATTGACAGTTAGAGCGTGGGCAATGTGAGAGGATTTGAGGAAATCCACTATGGCATGGACCTTCAGCTTGCTTTGGTTTCTGCAACATGGCAAGCTCGTTGTGTTCATCAAAGAATGCTCGTCCTGCCATCGTTCTGGTTAAATTTAGCGTTCAAATCGTTACTAGGGTTGACACTGGTAAGCAAGAAATCGAGAGAGAGAAGAAGAAACAATGGAAGTTCAAAGAGTCGTTTGTATTTTGGCGGTCACAAAGGGTATTTATAGGTGGAGGGTTTCAGTTAAAAGCAGTACTAAGTACCCTAGCAGTATTAACGAACTCGCAGTATTAACTCATATTAGCAGTAGTAACCCCTACTGGCAGTACTAACACGAACTAACAGTATTAACACAGACTAGCAGTATTAACACAGACTAGCAGTATTAACACTTACCAGCAGTAGTAACAATGATTAGCAGTATAAAACACTTTAACAGACAAAAACAAAGGCAAGCAGTAGTAACTTTGCACTGGCAGTATAAACCACCTAGCAGTAGTAACCATACTTGACCATTTTTGAAAAGTTATCATGAGTAATATAGCGAGCAGTATTAACTGATTTAGAGGTACCAAGTATTCATTTGAAGCAATCTGTAACACTGAAACACACAAGGTTAGTAGCACCATGCACAATATAATATAAGAAAGTAGACAGGAAGGAATCTATACAGGTACATAAGACATAAGACAATAGGCTTATTCAGAGTTTATCATGCCTACACTTGTGACCAAAAATGTAAATCTACCCACATCAAAAGCTTTAGTGAATAGATCAGCAAATTGGTTACTTGTATGAACTTTCACAACCTGAATTAGCTTCATTTCATTACAGTCTCTGATAAAATGATACCTGATTTCTATATGCTTTGTTTTGGAGTGCTTGACTGGATTATTAACAATGCTAATAGCACTGTTGTTGTCTATGAAGATTGGAGTGTGAAGAAAGGTCATACCATAGTCCAGCATTTGATTCTGAATCCAGAGTACTTGAGAACAGCAGCTTGCAGCAGCTATGTACTCTGCTTCTGTTGTAGATGTGGACACTGTGGTTTGTTTCTTGCACTGCCATGATACTAGTCTTGCACCCAAAAACTGACATCCCCCTGAAGTTGACTTTCTATCCAAATTTGCACCACCCAAGTCACTGTCTGAATAAGCAAGTAGGTCAAATAGTGAGTCATGAGGATACCAAAGACCTAATCTAGGTTGGCCTTTGAGATATCTGAATATCCTCTTGACTGCTTGAAAGTGTGACTGCTTAGGCCTTACTTGAAATCTTGCACACACACAAACAGGAAACATGATATCTGGTCTTGAAGCAGTGAGGTACATGAGGGAGCCAATCATGGATCTGTAGTGATGAACATCTATATCCTCCCCCTCAAGATCTGCAGTGATCTGTTTGTGTGTCTCCATGGGTGTGCTTGCAGGCTTTGAGTCTGAGAAACCAAACTTATTAAGAATGTCCTGCACATATTTGGATTGACTTATAAATATCCCATCTTTCTTCTGTTTAACTTGAAGCCCTAAGAAGAAGGTAAGTTCACCCATAGAACTCATCTTGAATCTCTTGTGCATCAAATCTTCAAAATCTCTGCACATTTGATCTTTTGTGGATCCAAAGATAATATCATCCACATAGATTTGCACTATTAGGATGTCCTTTTTCTTCCTCTGAATGAACAGAGTCTTGTCTATGATTCCTCTTTGAAAACCATTTTCCAAGAGATAGGTAGACAGAGTGTCATACCATGCCCTTGGTGCTTGATGTAGCCCATAGAGTGCCTTCTTCAATTTGTATACTTTGTCAGTATAATTTGGATTCTCAAATCCTGGAGGCTGACAGACATACACTTCTTCTTCAATTCTTCCATACAGAAAAACACTCTTTACATCCATCTGGTAGACTTTGAACTTCATGAAAGAAGCATAGGCTAAAAATAGCCTGATTGCCTCTATCCTGGCCACTGGTGCAAATACCTCTTCATAGTCAATACCCTCTTCTTGAGTATACCCTTGTGCCACTAATCTGGCCTTGTTCTTTATTACTATTCTTCTCTCATCTTTCTTGTTCCTGAAGATCCATCTTGTGCCAATTGCTCTGTGTCCTTTTGGAAGATCCACCAGATCCCATACATCTTGCAGTACAAACTGCAGTAGCTCCTCTTGCATTGCTTCTATCCAGCTTGGATCCTTCATTGCATCAAATGCCTTTTTGGGCTCAACCTGTGATAGAACGCAAGATAATAAACCTGATTGTAGATCTTTCAATCCCTCTATCTTGCTTTGTTGCCTTGTGATTATTGGAGAATTGATGTCACCAATCACTAATTGAGGAGGATGATTCTTCTGAGTTCTTGTAGCATTGACAGCCTCTTCATGAAGATTGACTTCAAGATTTGTGTCATTCTTTTCTGGAGTGCTTCCACCATACACTGAAGAATCATCATTTGTGTCTTCCTCTTCCAAACCTGGCATCTCAGGACCTTTGATTCCTGAATCTTAGGGATGATCTTCCTTTTCACCTCTGTCCTCTTCATTCTAAGTTGGTTCAGTGTCCTTTGAATCTGAATTATCTTTCTTATCTTGGTCACAGAATTCAACAGGATCAGCAGTAGGTGTTGGGAACAACACAAACTCTTGTCTTTGTTCTTGTGCCTGTTCTGTCCCTGTTCCTGCATTATGCTCATTACTGAAACCCAAAGAATTAGTCAGTGAATCAATGTCAAATATCCAATTTTGACCTGAACCAAGTTGATTTGGTGTGTTCTCATTGCATTTGACATTGTCACTTTCCTCAATAATCCTAGAAGAGGTGTTAAAAACTCTGTAGGCCTTACTTTGAGATGAATAACCAACAAGAAACCCATCCTCAGCTTTGCTATCAAACTTGCCTAAGTGAGTTTTGGTATTGAGAATTGTGCAAGGACACCCAAATGGTTTGAAAAATCCAATAAAAGGTTTCTTCTTTTTAAAAAGTTCATAGGGTGTTTTGTCTTGAGATTTTACTACTAGAACTCTGTTTTGAACATAGCAGGCAATATTAACTGCTTTTGCCCAAAAAGTAATTGGAAGTTTAAATCTGCCAACAGAGATCTAGCAGCTTCTATCAGAGTCCTATTTCTCCTTTCAGCAACACCATTTTGTTGAGGAGTCCTAGGAGCATTGTATTGTTTCTCAATGCCTTTTTCCTCACAAAAGTTGTTTAGGTCATTATTTTTAAATTCAGTTCCATTATCAGACCTAATGACTTTAACTCTTAGATTTGTTTGGTTTTCAACTCTAAGAACAAAGGATTTGATCAGTCCACTTGTCTTATCCTTTGTCCTCAGAAAATAGACCCAAGTGAATCTAGAGAAATCACCAACAATAACTAAGCAGTAGGATTTCTTACCAATACTCATCACATTTGTAGGGCCAAACAGATCCATATGTAGTAAATTAAGAGGTGAAGAGATTGTATTTATCTCTTTGGACTTATGAGAAGTTTTGTGTTGTTTGCCTTTAAGACATGCAACACAATGATCATCACATGAAAATACCTTTTGGGGAAAACCTCTTACAAGGTTGTTTTTCACAAGTTTGTTCATTGTTTTAAAGTTCATGTGACACATCCTTCTGTGCCAAAGAGATGATTCATCTACTAAAGCTTTTGAAAATAAACAATTTATAGATGAATCAGAAACTACACTCTCCAAGTCTAAGCAATAAACATTGTCCTTCCTAGGAGTTCTAAGTAGTATCATACTGTCATCAACTACCTTGAACCCTGGAGCAAGGATAATACATTCAGTATCAGTGAATAATATGTTATGTTTCTTGTCACAGACATGTGATACACTTAACAGGTTGTATCTTAATTGCTCAACATATTATACATCCTCAAAGATCATCTTACCTTTTGACACATTACCTTTTCCACTTATCTTACCACCTGCTGGATTATCACCAAAAGCAACATGTCCTCCATCAATTCTTTTGAAGTTTTGAAGGCATACCATGTTACCTGTCATGTGCCTGGAACAACCACTATCAACATGCCATATGCTCCTTCCCTTGAGCTGTTGGTTGCCCTGCACATTTAATAAAGCAGTTAGTTTTTAATAGGAACCCAAGCCAAAGTGGTCTTGGGTTTCCCATTCTCATCAACATATTCATATTCAAATTGGATGAGATTATCACACTGAGAAATCTCATTGCTTGAATACTTTGTCACAATAATGAGTCTGTTACTGGAAGCAGTACTAACTTGATTGGCAATACTAACTTTGTTAGTAGTACTAACATCATTAGCAGTACTAATTGGGTTAGCAATACTAATTGGGTTAGCAGTACTAACTGAGTTAGCAGTAGTATTGCTTGCAGCAGCATTATTTCTGTCAGCAGTACTATTAGAAGTAGCAATACTAACAGATTTCTTTACTTTTGGAACCCAAACTTGGACAAAGTTGTTTGTTGTCTTTTTCTTTAAGTTACTCCTTGGCTTATTTGGAGTGTTTTTCTTTGAATTGGCAAACTTATTCTGAACATGAGATTTTATAGGTGCCCTTCTCACATTCTCAGCCATATGATTCCTTATTTGCTTCCTATAACCAACAGGATTTTGTATATTTCTTTGAAAACTGATCCTTTGGTTAATAGGATTAAAATAGCAGTGTTTGGCTAGATGATTTAACTTGCCACAAATAAAGCAAGGTTTTGGTCTGTTAATTTTTCTCAAATCAATTCCTTGTTTTAAAGCCCACTGATTATTTCTATTTCTTTGATTTCCCCTTGTTTTATCATGTTGTTGGGGCTGATTCTGTTTACAAGTACAGGGATTAACAACAGTGGTTTGCATGTAATGAACTCCTTGTACCTTTCCCTTTCCTCTCTTAAGGGTCTCAGCTTTTTCATTCTTAACAGCCTCTTCTCCAGACTTTAATTTCTCACTCTTGACAAAAGGTTTACCCCCTCTTTCATTTGTCAAAATGTGGTTTTCTAGGGGAATGTCTTTTTGGTCTTTCTCCTTCTTACTCTCAGAGTCCTCTTCTTCAGAATCTGCCTCAACCACTACTTTTTCTAAAGGATCTACTTCAGTGGCTCCTTCAGGTAATTCCTTCTTGTCCTGTCTTTCTAAGAGATCAGAGGTAGGAGGAATATAGTTATTGTTGTATGGTGGAGGGGTGGTGTTGTAGCTTATTCCTCTTCTAAGTTTGTCATGGACTTGAGTTTTTAAAAGTGAGTCCATTGCTTTAGAAGCATTGGAATATTTCTCAAACTCACTCCTTATCTTCTCACACTCCTCTTCAGACTTTTTAAGCTTAATCTCTAACTGATTTTTCTCCCACTTCCAGTAGTTTGTATCATAGGAATGTTGAAGTTCATTAGCCTGGTAAGACTTAATTTGTTCTTCAAACCTCTCAACAATAAGAACATACTCTCTTCTATCTTTCTCTAACCTTTTAAGGTCATCACACATACTCTGATTGTGATCCCTGTACTTTTTAACAGTTTCAATACAGATTTTAGAGCAAAGATTAGAAGTTACCTCTGTGGGAATATCAGTGCTTGCTGACTCTGAAACTTTAGCCATTAAAGCATGATTCTGAACTGCTTCTTCTGCTTGGTCACTCCAATCAAATCCCATTCCTTCTTGGGAAACAAGAGCTTGAGAAGAGTTCCTACTGTTGAAGCTAGTGGACTATGATGGTTGATGGTTGCTAGTATGTTGTTGAGGCATTCCACTTCTGCATTCTCTTGCAAAGTGCCCCAGCTTGTGACACTTGTAACATTCAACCTTGGATTTATCAAATCCAACCCCATCTTCTCTTTTCTGAGCAAAGTTGTTCCTTCCAGTCCTTTTGATGAATCTTTTTACCCTCATAGTCAGCATAGCCATCTGCCACTTGATATCCATCTCTTCCAGATCATCAGCATTTATCTGTTCTAAGTCATCATTAATTAGAGTGGAATTAGCATGACTGGCTAGAAAAGCTTCTAAGAATGAGTCATTGGATCCATCTTGCTTTGATCCATGGGCAGCACTAACTGATTCTGTATTAGCAGCAGAATCAGTAGAGGATGATAAAAGAGCAGCATTGTATGAGTATCCAGAGGGCCTTTTCGTTGCTTCTACCTCTGCTTCAAACACCCTAAGGTCATTATAGAGGTCATCCAATTCCTTGTCCTCCAATTGGTCATTCTGTCTGAAGGAGACA
The DNA here is from genome assembly GCA_954870635.1 of Arctium minus. Lineage (NCBI taxonomy): Eukaryota > Viridiplantae > Streptophyta > Magnoliopsida > Asterales > Asteraceae > Arctium > Arctium minus. The sequence continues at coordinate 54,160,852 of OX941080.1, forward strand.
GTGTATATAGTCCATTCATCACCAAGAGATCTTAGAAATTTTCTGTTAACATCATCTTGATCTATCTGGACACCAACAGTATCCAATTCACCAATTAGCTTATTAAATCTATCAAAAGTTTAAGTCATGGACTCATTCTTTGTAGACATAAAGTTTTCATATTGTTGCTTTAGGATGGCCTTCTGATTTCTCTTTGTACTTTTGGTACCAGAAAATCTTTTCTCCAGAGAATTCCAAAGAATTTGTGCATCAGAACAGTTGCAGAATTGATGTTGGTACTCATTGGGTATAGCCAAAAGCAGAGTGCTCAAGGCTTTCATCTCTGTCTGCCTCAATTTCCTCTCTCCATCTGTCTTTGGTGGAGGTCTCTTTCCTTCTGCATCCATCTTTCCTCCATCAGAAGGACCATTCTCAATGATGTCTGAGAAGTCTGTGAGAAGAATGTACTGCTTGATTCTGATCTTCCACATGTCAAACTCATTGGGTTTGAGCATGGGAACCTTTGATACCAAAACACTATCGCTTGAACTGTCCATGATTAACGGTTTCTGAATTTTCTAGCTCTGATACCACTTGTCAGGATCGAAATTCAAACAAGAATTTAAATAACACACTCAGAAACTTATGTTAAAGAAGTTGCGGAAAAACACTTTAACAGAAAATCAATGGAACAGTATATATATCTCAAATCACAAGTTTATATTGATTCAACTTGATGATTACACACAAAACCTCAATCTGTTTAACAGGCTAAATAGACGTTCTATACTTCTCTATAGAAAGGATCTAAACTATTCTTGAGGTTAATTCTCTCTAAACAAAAACGTATGAATAATTGTTGATTCTAACAAAGACTTCTATACTATATATACAAGACTGAATACAAGATAATTATCAAAATAAAATTGATCTTCAGCATCAATACCATAATTATCTTCAACTTTATCTCCAACTCATCTTTATCTTCAAGTCTTCTTTATCTTTAGAAGCAACACTAACCTTCTTTTAGCATTATTAATCATTTGAGCAACATAAACATCCTCAACAGTATTAATCCTTGAGCAGTATTAACCATGCTTGCAGTAGTAATCTTCAACAGTACTAACTACTAGCAATACTAACTCTCCAAGCAGTACTAACTATTCAAGTAGCAGCACTAACTTTTCAAGCAGTATTAATTCTACTAGCAGTATTAAAATTACAAGCAGTAGTAATACCTTTCAACTAGCAGTAGTATCCATCCTTAGCATATTCTGACCCAACAAAATCTAACCCGGATGCGTCAAGACCGTCTTATCTACGTCACTCTTATCGGCACTTTAGAGCATACCATTGTTCCATTGGTGTCTCTTACCAATACCTCTAAAGAATTGTGGGATACTTTGTCTCGCACATTCGCTAGTGCTTCTCGTGGTCATATAAAACAACTTAAGGCTCAATTTAAGAGCATTACCAAAGGTCCTCAAACCATAGTGGAATTTATGAACGCCATCAAGGTGTGTGTTGATCAATTGGCCCTCCTCGGTCACCCAATCAAAAGTGAAGATATTACCGATAAGGTTCTTGAAAGCCTTGATTCTTCTTATCAAGGAATTGTTGAAGCTGTTAATGCCCGGGATGATCCTATCTCATTTCCCGATCTTATGGAGAAACTAATTCAAAGAGAGTTGGTTCTTAAATCCCAATCTATCCTTGGTGCTATGCCGGCTACTGCTCATGCCACAACCACTCGCCCTCACTTCCATCAACCAACCTATACCTCCAACAATCACTTCAAACATAACCAACCCAACAAACATTTTCAACGTAACAACACAACCGGGTCTAAACCTTTTCTAGGGAAATGCCAATGGTGTCACACAAAAGGACATTCACTTCAAAAATGTCCAGTCTTTTTATCCAAACATCCTGCCATTCGACCTCCCCCACCCCCTACCTTTTCCTCTAACCTCCCACAGGCTCATTTTACTCATCTTTCGCCAACACAAATTTCTAACCCTTGGCTTCTTGATACCGGAGCTTCTCATCATGTTACACAAGATCTTGCAAATCTTTCTCTTCATCAACCCTATGATGTCACTGAGGAAATCGTCATTGGAGATGGATCGAGTCTTCCTATTACTCACACTGGTTCCACCACTTTCTCCACCCCTTCTAAATCTCTTTCTCTTTCTAATGTCTTATATGTACCTAATATGAAACATAATCTCATTTCCATTTCTAAATTTTGTTCTGAAAACAACATTCTAATTGAATTCTATTCTGATTCTCTTATTGTGAAGGATTGTCTCACGAGGGCACATCTTCTCACGGGACCAACTAAGAATGGCATCTATGAGCTGCCATTATCATCCTCCATATACGCCCTCTCCACTGTCAAAGCCTCTGTCATCAACTGGCATCATCGTTTAGGACATCCAGCATTACCCATTCTCAAGTCTATGGTCCCTTCATTTAATCTTAATGTAGCTAATGGTTTATCTTTCCACTGCAATGCTTGTCAATGTAATAAAAGTCACAAGCTTCCTTTCAATCAAAATAGCTTGGTTTCTCATTCACCGCTTAACCTAATTTACAAAGATTTGTGGACATCTCCATTACATTCTTTTGATGGATTCAAGTATTATGTTATCTTTGTTGACCATTTCACAAAGTACATTTGGTTTTATCCCCTCAAAAGAAAATCTGACACCAAAGATGTCTTCATTCGCTTCAAAGCTTTAGTTGAGAAATTTTTTAATAAACAAATCAAATCTTTTTTTCTAACAATGGTGGGGAATATGAAGCTCTTCACAACTTTCTCACAACTAATGGAATTTCTCATCTCACATCTCCACCACACACACCGGAACATAATGGTTATGCGGAACGTCGGCATCGCCATATAGTTGAAACCGGTCTTTCTCTTTTGTCTCATGCTAGCCTTCCTCTTGATCTTTGGTCCTTTGCCTTCACCACCGCTGCATATCTCATTAATCGTATGCCAACTTCTACTCTCTCAAACAAGTCTCCCTTTCACTGTTTGTTCGGAACTCCTCCTAACTACCTCAAGTTACGAAGTTTTGGTTGTCTTTGTTACCCATGGCTAAGGCCGTACTTCATTCATAAACTTGACAATCGATCCATTCCATGCATCTTCATTGGATACTCATCTTCTCAAAGTGCCTACTATTGTCTTGACCCTATCACAAATAAAATGTATACCTCACGTCATGTACGGTTTCTTGAAGATCAATTTCCATACCATCAACTTGCCACAACCACTCCTACATCCTCCTACCCAAACCCCTCCACTTGGTGCCCCATCTCTCTTCCTATTATAACATCCTCATTGACAACTATAGATGAGACGTCCAATGAGCAGTCATCTACATCTTCTCCTCCTTCCCCACCTCCTCCCCCACCTTCAAACTCCTCATATTCGCCCTCTCCATCACCCTCACCCTCATCTACAAACTCTTCCCATTCACCTCCTCCCCCACCCCCTCCCACCCAAACTATAACCACACGTTCCCGAAACAATATTTTTAAACCGAATCCAAAACATGCCAACCCAACCACTACCCAACATAGACCATCTGAGCCAACCTCTATTACCGAAGCCCTCAAGGACTCTCTTTAGCGTCAAGCTATGCTTGATGAAATCCAGGCTCTCCATAAACTTGGGACATGGGACTTAGTACCACCCGTTCCTTTTCCTTCCCAAAACTTGGTGCGGTGCAAATGGGTTTTTCGAATTAAATACAAACCAAATGGTACTATTGAGCGATATCGAGCTCGTCTAGTTGCCAAAGGTTTCCAACAATAACCTGGTCTTGACTACACCGATACATTCAGTCCTGTAGTTAAATCGGCAACCATTAGAACTCTGTTAAGTCTAGCCGTCACAAGCAATTGGTCTATTCGACAGCTTGATATTAATAATGCTTTCTTACATGGTTCACTTCATGAACAGGTTTTCATGGCACAACCTCCAGGCTTTCCAGACAAAACATATCCCAGTTATGTTTGCAAACTCCGCAAGGCAATATATGGGCTCAAACAAGCCCCACGAGCTTGGTACACAGAGTTAGCTAATTTTCTCTTAAGCTTTGGGTTCAAAAGATCCATAGCCGATGCCTCTCTGTTTATCTTGCACCATCACATATCTCCAATATATTTAATGGTTTATGTCGATGATATTGTTCTTATGGGGCCTAATGCTCATTCCTTGGATGATTTTGTCAAACAACTTGCTAGAAAGTTTGCTTTAAAAGACCTTGGATCACTATCTTACTTTCTAGGTGTGGAAGTTCTCCCTACCATGCATGGTCTCTTTCTTAGTCAAAAGAAATACATCAGTGATCTTCTTGAGCGCACTAAAATGAAAGGAGCAAAGTCGGTGCCAACTCCTATAATCAAAGACTCAGCTCTATCACTGTACTCTGGTACCTTGATAGACAACCCGACAGATTATAGGACAGCAGTGGGAAGTCTTCAATATCTCACCCTAACTCGCCCAGATGTTGCATTTGCGGTTAATAAGTTATCACAATTTATGCATCAACCTCGTTCAACTCATTGGGCAGCCTTGAAAAGGTTACTAAGATATCTTTCTGGAACATTAGACAAAGGTATCACCATCTACAAGAACTCCCCACTCAATCTTCATGCGTTTTCGGATGCAGACTGGGGTATGAACAAGGACGATTTCACCTCAACCATGGGTCAAGTTGTATTCTTGGGTCGTACACCCATTACATGGAGCTCCAAAAAGCAAAGATTTGTAGCTCAATCATCTACCGAGGCAGAATATAAGGCTGTCTCAAAAACCGCAGGTGAACTTCTATGGCTCCGTAATTTACTGCAAGAATTGGGTGTCAATCTCCATCACCAACCGGTCATTTATTGTGACAACATGGGTGCCACTCAACTCAGTGCCAACCCAGTTTTTCATTCTCGAATGAAGCACCTCGCTCTTGCATATCACTTTGTTCGTGAACAAGTTCAAAATGGCACCATGTGTGTCATTCATGTGCCTACGGGAGACCAGTTAGCCGATGCTCTTACAAAGCCTCTAAGTCGACAAAAGTTTACTATGTTGATGTCCAAGATCGGTCTGTCGTCACCGCCATCCGTCTTGCGGGGGCATGTCAAGGATAAATATGGATAACTTTTATTATCCTTTGTAACTCTCATATCATTCAAGATTGTAACCCCCAATTCACCTTTGTAACCGATGTAATTGTACCTATATATATACCCTTGTAATGTAATAGTAAAATGCAAGTTTTCTCATTTTATTATAGGGAGTCCTCCAAGGATGTGATTTTTGGCATCCACTCCGGTGAAAGTGCTCTAAGAATTTTCCGAATGTAGTCCTCATTTTCATAAGTTCGTCCTAGTCCCTTCAAGCTCATCATAATAAGGTTAAAACGTTTAAACATTGAGTCGATTGACTCATCTTTTGACATTTCATAATCATGTACAAGAATATTTATTTTTGAACTCTTAACTTGAGAGTTTCCTCTATGTGTATTGTTCAAATTTTGCCAAATATCATAAGCGGTTTCACAAAAGTAAACTCGTTCAATTTCATCTTTAGTTAGTGCGGAAAATAAATTACTTTTGGCCTCAAAATTTAAACAATTCCAAGAATCATCCGCATTGGACCATTCCGTTATGAGTTTTTCAACAACTTTTTCATCTTGAGTTTTAGTGGGCTTAAAATTCCCATTAGTAATAATATCTCAAAATTTTCGACTTTTGCCACGAACGTAGCACTCAAATAAATTAGCCCAAAGACCAAAATTTACGGTGTCGATTTGGGGAGGTTTCGAGTAAACATTTCCCTCAAAAGTTGTCATTTTTAAAAATCGAATACAAGTTTTGAAAACACAAATGTTTTACAAAAAAAACTTGCAACCCACTCTGATACCACTTGTTAGGACAACCTTGGGGGGGGGGAGGTTGTTTACGTCTAAAAATCGTTCTTAAAATATTTTAAAAAATATATATATATAGTAATACACAAGATGAATTCTTTTTGTTAGAATTCAACACAACAAGCAAACAAACAAAATATAAAGAGATAGGAAAAAGAGATACAAACAAATTTAGAGAGGTTCACCCAAAACCGGGCTAATCCTCTTTGTTGAGTGAACTCAACGAGACGATCCACTATATTGTTCTTTTAAGGTAGAAATACACCGTATGAACACTTGATTACACAAGATTTGAATACTTGAAAAATGAACTCAAGTTCTAGCTATTATTCCACACCACAATATGGATGCTAGTTGGATCTATCTCACACACTTACTAGAGTGTGGAGAATACTTGTGTTTTATGCTTGGTATCACAAACTTTCTTTGATCTTGAAAGCAAGAAAAAATGAAGAATTGGAAACTTGAGAGTTGAGAGTGAAGTGTTAAAATAATTAAGAGTGTTTGAGAAAATGAGAGATCTTAACACTTTGCTATATTTTTACTTGTGAAGACATGAGATATATATTAGAAAGTGTGTGTGTATATATATATATATATTATATATAAAAAAACTTTTTTATAAAAAAATGTTGGATGAATCCAACAGATTCATTTCAAATAAAAGTAATTTTAATTGTTTTTTTTAATTTCACAAACCAAATAGATTTCAATTGTTTTGTTTTGTCAAATCAAAAGATGTTGTCTCAATAGGTACTCAATGCCTAGATAGCAATCAAGAGTGCAAGATTTACACTCCAAGTAAAAAGTTTTTCAAGAGATTTTATAAATAATATTTTATAAAATAAAATTCAAAAATTTGGATTTGTAAATACATAAAGCAAAGAATATATAAATACTTGTATATTACAAATATAAAAGTTTATAAAACACCAACTAAAACCAATTCAAATAATTTTGGTTTAAATCAAAAAGTTAAAAAGAATATTCTTACAAACTTATCATTTTATAAAAATATGATTTTCCGAAAAACATTTTATAAAAAATCACTCTCAATTTTTATAAAAATAAGTTTTATAAAAATAATCGGTAAACCGATCGGAGTTGGAATACCAAGCATGAAACAATCGTATTCCCACATGTCGCTTGAATATTCCCGTTCCGTTGTGTCTTCTCGGATTTGATCATTAATTTGAGGTTGGCACGATTCCGGAGACGACAAAGTGTATTTCCGTAAATTATATATATGCACATCAAGTAAAATGTTAGATAAACAATATAATACGGTTTGTTTGTAATCATCAAAATAATTATAGAGATGTAGCACACTTGCACCAACAAACTCTATTCATGAAAACCACAAGGCTTGTGGTGTAGTGGTAATCACCTGGGGAGTTCATAGCGCTCAACCCGGGTTCGATTCCCTGCATTCGCCTTGTGGCCACTGGGTTTAATCTCAGGGTTGCATGCTTTCGCAGTCGGTTGCTTTGCAAGGGATTAGTCTAGGCCATAGGCCCAGGATACCCTTCAAAAAAAACTCTATTCATGAATCTTTACCCTAAAGAGTCACAAAGTTCAACCCTATTCATGGATCTTTACCTTGGGACCTCACCATTCCAAACAAACATGATTCACCGACATAACAAGTTAAAGATTGACTATAAATTCACAATACATGGTCTTCATATAGCATCAAGTCATTACGAGGAAAGTTTATCATGTATGTATAACATTTCGTTCCATATAATCTCGTTTCACACCATATAAGAACATATTAACATAAAACCATTTTACCCAAGTATATTTAATACAATCGAACCATAGGTTCCCAAGTCTAACTTCTTTACATGAATCCAAGTAGACCATCTCATACATTTGATTTCACAAATTCCATAACACACAAATAATTCATATTTATCATCCTACCAACATTTTAGGTCTATAAAACTCATAATAACATCCTAGTGTCAAAACCCTAGGTTTTGACCCAGTTAGCTCAAGAACGCAAATTAGAAGAAAGTGTATATATTTTATGTAGTGTAAAGAAAAGAGTTTTAATGGAGCATGTCAGGATTTAATAGAAAAGATATACTCACAAAATAAGGGTTTGATGAAAACCCTAAAACCCTAGCTTGTGTGTTCTTGGAGAAGATGATAAAAGAGAAGTGATTAAGTACTCCTGGCTTGACCTACTTGGTTGGTGACCTTGATTACTTGCAATAAATGGAGTAGATAGTGCTTGAAGAAACCCTAGGTTCAAACCTTTGGTGAAGGGAGGGTTTTTGAGAGAGAGCTCTTTAGGGTAGATGAGAAATAAATGAGTTTTAATGCTGAAAATGACCAATTAATGCTCCAGTGCCAGTCGGCGATTGTGTCACGCGATAGTGACAGAGTCACAATCACGAGGCACTCTCGTGTGGCTTGTACCGAGAACTCGGTGCCTCGGGCGATTGTGACAAGAGGGCGATTGTGCCAAGCGATAGTGACTCTTGTCACAATCGCGAGGCACTCTCGCGGAATCCATACTGAGAGTCCTCGGCCTTACGCGATTGTGACCTCGGCGATAGTGACAAGGTCACTATCGCCCCAAAATACCCCAAGGCCCAAAATTACAAATTTTCGCACCCACTCACTTGCAACTCGTTCAACACTTAAGGTAAACCAGTTCTAAATCAAATAATTCAAAGAAAGGGTCCTTAATGTAAATAAAGGTACGAGTTCACTTACGAAAATTTCGGGTTGTTACATAAAATGACCAAATTACCCTTAAGTTAACGAAACGGTGTTAGAGACAAGGACTCAGGTCATAACAAAAAGCAAACCACAAGGACGTTGGGTGTGCTTATTTTGGAAGAGCGACCATATCTAGATTCTAAACAAACCACATGAACTAATGATAGAAATTTAGAGTATCTCTAATAGATTCTCTAAAATAGAGTTTTTGTTCCCTATTGTGCTCCAACATATTCTCTATAATGTTCTCTAAAATAGAGAAACTAGAGAAAACTCTAAGTTTAGAGAATTTTTCTAAAACTTGACTGTGTAGTGAGAAAAATTGATATTTTATTCACTTCCACCGATAAGATTGACTTATTATTATTTTTATATAAATTCTATTGAAATTATAAATTTATAGAATATTTTAATAATATAATGAATATTAAAATATCTAAAATAAAGAATGTGTTTAAGTTTCATATAAGTTTTTTTTTTTTGTTAGACATTTTAACTTTTAGTTATTTATTTTAAAGAAATTATAAAAAATCTGTGAGAGATTATTACTAATTTTTTTTAATACAAATGACATGAATATGCGAACAATATAAATGAACTTTCAAAAGAGGCGGCGTAGATCAATATCCGGGGCTCCATTTTTTCGCGTTGTTAGACCCGGATTTCTGTTTCAAATCACCCGCCCGCCCCTTTTCGTCACAAATCCATCGGAATACCCGTCTGATTCTCCCTTCTCCGATCGTCGAAGAACCCTAACTTCCTGCTGGCTCTCATCAATACTGCTCCCATAGAGAACCAGGTAAACGCACTATTTTGGTTTCTTCACATACTATTTTGTGGCCTTGAATAATTTTGTTGTTTTAATGTAAAAATTATATAGGAATTTCCTGTTAAAGATCGATCTTGTTGTAGCATTTGATCTTGTACAAGATTTTTAACGTGTTTAAGTTAGGTTAGGGTTAGGTTTTAGCTCATTGCGGTTTTGCTCTATTCATATGTTTGGATTTGGCCGGCGACTGAGGAATTTTTGTTTGTGTTGTAACTTGTTTCCAGAGACATTAAACCGCCGTTTTCATAGTCTTCAACAAATTTGATTTTGAATTTGCAGAATTTATGGCACATAGAATATTAAGAGATGTTGAAGCTGATGGTTGGGAACGCTCCGACTTTCCAATCATATGTGAGTCATGCCTTGGTGACAACCCTTACATTCGGATGGTAATCTTCCTATGCTTTATTATCTTGTAATGCACGGTTTATGTTTCCTTATCACTTGCTATCATAAATTTGATTATTATAATGCAGAGTTGGAATTTTAAATTGACATTGTGCTTATCAATTAATGGATTATGGATGATATTATCTTTAACTTGGATATTTATTTTGTTATCATTGTATGCTTATTGCTTGTAATAGGTACCAAGAATATTTGATCCGGGAAGACAAATTCTGAACTTTTTCATATAATGATTAATGGGTCACTTTATGTTAGAGGTGTACATGATTCAATTCGTCTGCATACTATTTAGAAACTGCATGAATGTCAATGTGATGGTTACTGACTTCTGCTAACTAAAGATGTAGAATCTTTGTATATGATACCGGTAAGGGTCAATAAAATATTATTTGCTGTGTCAAATGGGAAAGAGACGTAATATATCCAACCCCAATTCTTTATTGTTACAGTGCTTCTTAAGTATGCACAATTTTGAACAATGAGCGTGAGCAAGTGTAGAACACCCAAATTTGTCAGGTCTAACTGGTGGTAGTCTATTCCATTTTAATGGGATATAAGCATGCCAATATGTCACTAAAATCATAATACCATTACCCATGATATAAGAATCATCACCATGACCCCATCCCACTTCCACTTTCCTGGCAAGAGATAAGATCAATATCGTTGTGCATGTGTGTGTACATACTCATAAACAATTGCTCTGAAGTCTTGTTATGTTACACTTTCTTCATCGCAGCTGGATTATAATATAGAAAAAGGGTTAAGTTAGGTCACTTCAATAGTTTCTTCACTTGCATATACCCCTGCTAAAAGGAGCGTTCATTTTCTTCTAGAGGCTTTTTGTATAAGTATGTGTGCAATTAAGGTTTGGTATAGTGAGAAGTCTTATGCTGCCAGGTAAACACAAAGTTTTTGTTCTCTAATGGCTCTTCTCATCCCCATGCTTCGTAGCCAAGTCTCTCATTTTGCTCTGAACTACTCTTCAGTTCTCTTTATTTCTTGATTTTGTTTTCATGGATTACTGTTTCGATGTAGTTTAAGATCATGGGTGAATGGTTAAGGTTTGGTACGTGGAACCATCGTCTACCTCTGAAGTTAGGGAAACCTTGTTTGTGCTCTGCCACCTGTAGGGTTCTTTTTCTTCTGATTCTCATCTAGACAAAGACAATCGTGGTGTTTTCTTATGCTCGGTACCAGTGGCTCCTTTCGAACTACTCCCCTACCCTGTTTGTGGCTGTCCCTCTAGTCATGTTTTGGAGTATACTTTCTGGTTCTGCTGTCCTGATTTATGCTCTACCATTTAATTAACTTAAAAGCGTTTAAAGCTAATGGTAGAGGCATAGAGCACAACCTAATTAGAGCATTGAAAATTGAAATATGAACTTACCTTGAAAAGTGTCTGGTATACCAATATACCACATGTACCGGTACAAAATCTATTTTCCTCTTACGATAATTAGCTCCCTGTCATCATTCCTTTTTCCATTATCGCATTCTCAACCTTGGTTTTCGTTTTCTTGTTATTATTTTCTCTTCTGTTATTACTTATGATTTTTGGGAAAAATAGATAAATAGGTGCTTGATAAGGTTCATCCAGTTTCAATACAGGCTACTAACATATGATATTATGCAGACAAAAGCAAATTATGATAAGGAGTGCAAGATCTGCACCAGGCCATTCACAGTCTTTAGGTGGAGACCCGGTCGTGATGCAAGATACAAGAAAACTGAAATTTGTCAAACTTGCAGCAAGTTGAAAAATGTTTGTCAAGTGTGTCTTCTAGATCTTGAATATGGTTTACCAGTACAAGTTCGTGATACTGCACTCAGTATCAACTCGAATGATGCCATTCCGAAGAGCGATGTGAACAGGGAATACTTCGCAGAGGAGCATGATCGCAGGGTATGCCAATTTGCATTTTATTGTTACATTTTTTTGTTATAAATTAATGATGTATGCTATATGTCTGGTTAGGTGTAGAGGTGCCTCAGAGGCCTAAACAGACCTGACTGACCGAACCCTAAAAGGGGCCTTGACCGTCCTTGGACAAATTGGACTCCGTTAGGACCAGTTCTTATCTCAGAAACCGTGACTGTCTATGCTTGTCTTACCTTATCAAACCCAGGTCGGACACGATTTGTCCCTTGACCAGTTTTAGGCATCTTTTTAGTTATTAATTAAACATTGATTGTTGTGAAAACATCATCCAAGTATTTTTATGGGTAACTTACGAGTTAAGCTGACATGTTTTATGAAGACATAAAAACGTAACTTACAAGTATTTTTTGGAAAGAAATGCCAAAAGGATCATATAATTTGAGGCGGAGGGTGTTGCCTGTAGGACAGGTTGGGCATAAAGTTAGCCATAGTAATTAACTTAATCCGTGTTTCTTAGAAAATATGGTTCTTGACCAGGACTTTTATTATTGTATTACTTTTTCTTGTAAGTTGTAACCTTACAGAAAAGTGTGTAAAGATCTTATGCTGTTCTACAAAAAATATCAAGTGTTCATTATACCTATTTTCCCTGCAGGCAAGGGCTGGTTTGGATTATGAGTCGTCATATGGTAAGGCTCGCCCAAATGATACTATTTTGAAGCTTCAAAGAACAACACCATATTACAAGAGAAATCGAGCACATGTTTGCAGTTTCTATATCAGAGGTGAATGTACGAGAGGTGCTGAATGCCCTTATAGGCATGAGATGCCCGTAACTGGTGAGCTATCCCAGCAGAATATCAAAGATCGTTACTACGGGTATGTAACTATCCACACAACACCATATTTTGTTTTTTGCATTTATGAGAACATTAAACTACATGCTTAACTTCATATTTTCTTTTTAAAAAAGAGAACCCATTGAAACGGTTTACAGTGGTAAATGTGAAAGTTCTTAGTATTACGTAAGCGGCATTGGCTGTGTACTTTAATTTTGTATGTGATGTACAACATACTTTCTTTCTTTGTTGCTACGATTACAGCTTTAAACATTCACGAGAGATTGCTGTTACAACAAGTTGAACTTTAAAGAAAACTAATGGAAAACAAGAAAAGTTATTTAAGTTAGGGCTTGTTTGTTAGCAGCTTAATGAGCTTAACAAAACTCACAACTTATTCGGTCACCTATATATGACTGTTTGATAGTGACTTAATGATATAGAATGTGGCTTATTCAGTAAGCTTATAGGGGGAACTTTATGCACTAAGCCAAGGTTTTTCCAAACCTGCCCCTCCCGATTAAAAAATTAAAAAAAAAAAAATACGCTCCTTTTATCTACGCCCTCACAAACAAAAACCTTTCCAATCTATACAGCCAAATTAATCCACACGTCCAACTTTATCATGTCTTAATGGAAAACCAACCAAACAACCCCTTAGACCCCTTTACATTGATCATAACTCTAGTTTAACTATAAGGTGTTTGAATATTGCTTTATGATGATGATTCTTGATCAGGAAATCTTTTTAGGTGCTGTTTGGTTTTTGGAAAATACCTCTTATTCACCACTTATGTCTTACTGAATAAGAGGTTAGAGTTATAAGACTGTTTTTTCTGTTAGAAGAGGTTAACCGTGCTCTTATTGGACAAGAGATTAACCGTCCTCTCACTGATCTCTTGCATGCATCTTAATGTAATGCTTTAGCCACTTTGCTGTTGCACCTTTTGGGTTGAACTCGTGACCCCTCACATTTTATTTATTGTTTTAAGATAAAGATTTATTGATAATTATTTTTTCATTTTTGTGAGTACAAATGGAATTCTTTTTCATAAATTCAACATAACAATATTTTGTGGGGTAAAATAGACAATTACATTATTGATTCTGCTTTCAGATTTCAGCACCACCTCTCAATAAGAAGTGAAATAAGACTTGAGAGTTCTGCACCTCTTAAAAAACAAACAAAACTTTAGAATCCGAACTATTGTCTCAACTAGGCTACTTCAAATTGATAAAAGATTTTGGATTGATGAAAGTTCTGCAAATTTGGATTGAAATTCAAAATTCATGAAGGCCTACCTGAATTTGGAATGAATGTTTTCGTTCATGTGTGATGAGCTTTAGTCGACAACTCTCATCTCTTTATTTAAAATTTGATTGTTTTATGCTAATACGTTATTGAGATTTCAAGTAGTGAGGAAGAACTTAGATGTTGTGATATTTCCTTTATGATTGCAGAGTTAATGATCCGGTTGCATTAAAACTTCTGAACAAGGCCGGTGACATGCCTTCTTTAGAACCCCCTGATGACGAAAGCATCAGAACCCTGTATGTTGGAGGGCTCGATGCAAGAATTTCTGAGCAGGATCTTCGAGACAACTTTTACGCCCACGGCGAAATTGAGTCCGTCAAGATGGTGCTCCAACGAGCTTGTGCCTTCGTTACCTACACCACTCGAGAAGGGGCAGAGAAAGCCGCTGAAGAACTCTCTAACAAGCTCGTCATCAAAGGCCTTCGCTTAAAACTGATGTGGGGCCGACCACAAGTGCTGAAACCTGAAGGCGAAATGGTTTCGGATGAAGCCAGGCAACAAGCGGTTGCCCATAGCGGTTTACTGCCGAGGGCAGTTATATCACAGCAGCAAAACCAGATGGTTCAGCCACCGGGAACTTCAACTAGTCAAGAACAACCACCACCTCATATGCTCTATTTTAACATTCCGCCACCACCACCGCAGCATGAGAAGGCGTTTTATCCGTCTATGGATCCTCAGAGGATGGGTGCGGTGATCCCTAACCGAGAAAGTGCGTCACTTGAGAATAGAGCTGGTGGTTCGGAGCAGCGGCAACAGGGTGGTCCACATTATGCCGCCTACCCGCCACCACCACCACCACCACCACCTCAAGGTGGTGGCCAATATTATCAGCAGTATTATCCACCACCACCACCATACGGGTATATGCCACAGGCTCAACCACCACCATATCAACAATACCCTCCACCATCTTACCCTTCCACAATGCCGCCACCAGGACCAACCGGCGAGCAAGCGTATCAGCAGAAACCAGCCCCAGCCACCACCGCTGCCGCTGCAGCAGGACCATCACAGCATTGATTGGCAAGAACTTTCTATTGCCAAAAAACGTGGAAATAACCCCTCCCTAGCTTTTGTTTTTTGTTGGTAAAACAATTAAAATGTGAGGATAGAAAAAAGAAATACCATAGATTTTGTAACTTGTGTTTTACGTTTACTTTGCTGTAACGTATTGGATTCCTCTTGCTTTCTTGCTTTCCTTTTTTAGTAAGATTGACGGAAACGTCCTCTTTACTCATTGGGTCAAAGGTAACGTATGCATACGTTTAATCCCGAAATCTTATTTTGGGATTTACAGTTACTGGATTTGTTTAGTTTGGTTTATTTTGTACATGTGCGAAACAAAAACAAAGAGATCTTGGGAATAATGTTAATAAACATACACATATATATACGATGACTTGAAACAATGGATCTAAAATGGTTGTGTTTTGATTTAAAAGATCGATCAATCACTGTTATCATGGTTAATCGGGTGGCCAATCCCATGTCGTCGGGTGGGAAAAACAACAAATAACAGACTGCAAATGAGACCAACGCCGATAGGAACAATGTCCAAAACCTCCTGAGCTTCATGGCCCGGTGTCGGATAGAAGCAACTGACCACGTTCCGATCCCTCAATGCCACTGCTCCGAAAACCAATACCGTCAGGACTGCATGCACCCAATCAATAAACCTCAGCCGGTACTTTCTTAAATCAACAACATTTTTTGGATCATAGTAATCAAAGAGCCACATCCCTTGTAAAGTTGCGAATCCATAGTAGAGCTGGCCATCAGCCGACTTGAAACTATCGGTAAAACAGGAAAGGAAGCCAGAGGCGGCCAACAGGAGGAGGAGGATGGCGGTTAAGGGGCGGGTGGCGGAGTCACAGTAGCCGTTATTGGTGAAGATCGGGGTAAGGAGTTGGAAGGCCAAGAGTGTGCCGGTTGGGAGGAGTTTGGCTAGATTAGCGGTGGTCGTTAGTGTCTGAGAGATTGCTCGTTGGGAGGTGGACGGTGGTGGTTCCGGGGTGGTGGTTTCATGGTCATCCGGGGTGACGGGTTGCGTGGCTCTTAAAGACATGATTTAGTAGTAGGACAATAGAATATGAATATGATGATGAAAAAACCAATTTATAGAGTTGGTTTATAGTGAGTGGCGTGTGGGATTTGTATGCAACCAAGCAATGGTAATAGTAAAACCATTAACTACACCATTTATGTCACAATTGTACCCGTAAAATACCTTTAATAAATCACGGTTTCAAAGCAAAAATATCATTACTTTAGTTGATATAACTTGTGTTGATTGATGGGATAAGAATAAAACAGGATTTATTTAATTTCTTTTTTAATAAAACAATGGGTGACGTTTTGTTGGTAGGTTTTAATTCGATTTGGAAGATAATGTAACGTGAACGTTGCCAATTGAGACAATAAATTCTTGAAAGACATAAAAACGTCTACTTAATAAAACCCTTTGCTTCCCCATTTGTAAACAACATATTGCTCAAGAATTTGTAAAACAAGATATTGAAAACTTGATATGAACACACGATTCCAAACTTAATAACTTTTTATGACCCTGCCTGCCTGCAGTTACTTAACAAAGTCGAAGAAGCATCGACCGTTTGTTTCTGTATCCAGCTAGCCTTCGATCTATTAGTCCTAATACTAATTGATGAATGACACAATTGCAGCACCAATTGAGCTACTGCGTGAAGAACCGTGATGGTGAACCAATGAATGAGGTCTGCTCCATAAGGATTTTGGATTTTCAGGAAATAACGAGGCACATAACTCTAAAACCATTGGGTTCTCGTAACGCTTGTGAAGGTTCTCATACAATTTCGCCTTCTCACCCGCGTCTGCCAACTCCTGTATTCACAACAACAATCACTTCAAAAAGTTTTGTAGTGACAATTATATCAAGCTCAATTTCCCAATTTGCAAGATTTTCTACCACATGAATACAATTCCTAATTAAGTACCCCAACCACCCCTAAAATGCAACAGGATATGCCATGAAAACTGTCACATTTTCAAAAGTAAGTGTTTACTTTCTAATTCAACCCTAAACTATGAAATGAAGTAATTCATTACTCCCTCAGTGAAAATATCATTTAGTTAATTAAAATGTGTAGTAATTACACATTTTTAAATTGTGCCTTTTCATTGTGGACATTTATTTTGGGATGAAGGAGTATTACCTGTTTGATCATTCATTATTACAACTTATTGATGCTATTGGTACACCCCACTAGATTTCTTTACTTGTGGCTATTGGAGACATTGAAATACAGGATAGTTGTATATGCAAACAGGATAACAAAAATGTATATAATCACATGATGTGCCTCGTTTCCTCATGTACCCCTACCCCTCCATATATCGCAAATGTGCTCCCTTAAAAGGTGAAACAGGGGAACGAGGAAAAGATTGGCTGCCACCGGCATATAATAGCAACCTTGTCTAACATGTCTACGCAATTCAAGTAGAACTCAAGAAAAAAGCTCAATTACCTTAGGCTTCTGACGTTCTACGGCTGCAGTTTCATCTTCGTGCTGCACCAGTTTTTCTTCATTATTCGCATCATCGTTGGTTGCATCGCCTGCTTCAGCCATTTGTACATCTTCATGTTTCTCAGTTCCAGATTTACCAGGTGGCTGAGATTGTTCACCTACCGCACTTTCTTTATTGGTTTGGGGTGGTGTCTCTTTCTCCTTTTGTTCTTGTTGCTTACTCTGCAAACTGTTGTGCATCTCCTTTTCCTGCTTCACTTCCTCTCCTTTATCATCCATCTCAGCATCTGCATCATGATTCTGTGAATTGTCTGTACTGGATGATGTATCATCACCATTAGGACTTCCCACCACTGAAGTTCCCTAATAAATAATTAAAAAATGAAAAATAAAATTAGTTACATACTTGCGCCAACTTGCCAAGAAGCCATCATCAACTCTAAGGGTGTGTTCGGTATGCTGGATAGGATGGGACAGGACGGTATAGAAACTTGTCCCATGTTTGGCGCGATATTAGGGTGGGACAGGACAAGACAAGACGTGGGACAAAAAAACATTTTTTTCTGTCCCACAAAAATTGGGGAGATGGACAATCCAAGTGAGCTACCCATGTCAGATTAAAACCCTAAACGTATAGCTTGATAACTGATTAACAATCCACTAAACCTGTTATATAGCTCATAATGCAACTTTTCAGTCAAGACATGATATTATTTGACTTGTAAACTTCGATTGGATGAGCAGTTGTGCAGCATACTATGCATTGTGAATGTTGTTGGTGATGTTCACATTGTATCATATCTAAAACATGAAAATCCAAAAAGTTGGTGACTTCACTTACCTCAGTCTTGACCTCTTGGACCAGACCATCACTTGTTTCTGTCTGATCATCAGCAGGATGCATAATCTGCTCACGCTCCTGCCTGCGCCGCATCATGATACAAATAGCACATAGACAATCATCCTTGTGGCGCTTGACTCTGGACAAAACGGAGAAACAAGAATATGATATCAATTCTTTCTGAGGGCAAGCTTCGTATATTGGAACCGAATGAAATTTTGTTGATTTCAAAAAGTTGACAGAAGAAAATGCTAATTCACTGGCAGTAGGATTGCGTCACCCACTTTGCAATAAACCAAAGAATTGTCCAAAACCAACCACATTTACATCTAATGAATTACAGGCGACCAACAAAGTAATTTTACATAAAGACAAAGAATACCCATGACGCTTTCGTGACTTATGTTTTAGATGCCCACCCTTGCTGGTCTTCCCATGACTGGATATGTTGCCATCCTTCAGGTCACCTGCAAAGAAGATGACATGCTGTGAGGAACTGAGACAAGCATACTGGTACAACAGGTTTTCAGAGCCCTAATGAAGGTCTGAGAGTGATAAACTACTTGAATGGTTTGTAGACGTCACATGTCTAGATTGGAGTAAGATACTATGATGAAATGTAAAATGGTTTAAGGGAACCAAACCATAAGAAAAAAACTTGAACAATCCACACACTTGCAGATACATCAACTGTGAAGATGCCGTTCAAATGGACATCAAAATATATTCAACGTCAAAAAATCAGCCAGATGAGTGCATCCACACGAGCATACACATAGAACCTCACCACTGTGACCTTGCTGTTGTTCATTATACAGCCCTGCAGCAGTCCAGTACTTTGAAAAATTCTTTTTCACACGTTTCATGAGCTCCAAGATGTAATCGCCTTTATTGTTGTACTTGTAGCAATTCTCCCATATATACTGCACATCCTTGTACACATCCTCCGAATTCATATACTTAAGGCCACTTTCAAGGTTGCTGCATATGGTGCCGAAATCCATAGGTGTTTTGATGACATCAAAATAATCCTGTACAAAAGGAGGGGGGGGGGGGGGGGGGAGGGAGAATATGAGTTACGGAAATACTAATATACAATACCGATTCAAAAATAGCTAAGAAAAAAACTAACAAGACAGCAACAAGCTAGTAACTAGACCTTGCATAAAAACGACTACAATATACCACTACTATGCGCAGCAAAGCAAAGCAAAGCAAAGCAAAAGCTCGATATTCATATATTTAAAAGACACTTATATTCTTCTATGCCAAAAAAGACAACAGATGAAGACCTTGCAAAATGACTACAATGTACCATTACTACGAGCAGTAAAGTGATACACTATGGAAGCTAGATATATAAATATTACTATGGAAGCTAGATATATATATATATATATATGTATGTAATTGTGTTCTTCTATGTCAAACAAAACAGCAGATGAATCTGAAAAAGAAAAGGCAAGACATGTATAGTTTTGCATCTTCATAAAATAGTATTCAACTCCTCGAAATTTGGAACAATAAACCAATTACATGTATTCATACAAAGAATTACATGATACATGCAACTTTACATGGATGTATAGAACAAAATGTCTTCAAGAAGTCAAGCTTACAGGTATTCCAAGAGCAACAGGGTTCACTGGAACATTAAAAGGCTCTGCTGCATCCATTTTCATAATCTTCTTAACCACCTACAAAGGAACAGAATAAGACCATGATGAGGAATTGCATTCAGATATACCATGAATAGATATAAGAAGATGGATATTTCACATAAGCATCTTAACATAATACTCCCTCCAACTTTCCATTTTGAGTCAATAGGTATCTGAAGATAATACTCCCTCCGTCCACAGAATTTGCAACAGTTTCCATTTTAAGGACATCCTTGTGTCGCTTCTTTTTATCATATTTTCAAGCTATCGATACCCATATGCTCACTCATCATTACAAATTATTTGTGCTTATGATTTTGGTTCATTGATTCTTACGTCTTGCGAGTATTAAGGGTATTAGGTATTTGACAAAATATTCACACTTTAATTAAATTATCTGCTAGTCAAGCAATGCATTTTTATGGGAAGAAAGGAAATACAAACACAGAAAGAAAATATGAATTAAAGGTACCTCAAGGGAAGCATGCAGTTCTTGCTTGTTGTATACAGAATCTCGAGAAAGTGACTCAGGCTCCTTCTGGTGCGTTCTCTCTGACTGAGCCACTCCAGCATTATTACAAGGACTCAAACTTGAGGTAAAACCCTTTGATGATTTTATTTTTATGCTCCCAGCCTTTTTTGCTTGAGTCGTTGAAGCACCTACATTGCTTTCAGGCACTGAGTTGGCGCTGTCTTCTACTTTGTCACTAACTACTTGTTTTTCAAGACCTATATGCTGGCTACTCTTATCAGTATCACTGTGCGTATGTGCATCTGAAGAAGTGAGTTGAGATTCTAATGCTTTTGAAGGTTTGATCTTGACTTTGACACGGTTATACACCAATCTCCCTA
Source organism: Arctium minus (assembly GCA_954870635.1). Classification (NCBI taxonomy): domain Eukaryota; kingdom Viridiplantae; phylum Streptophyta; class Magnoliopsida; order Asterales; family Asteraceae; genus Arctium; species Arctium minus. The sequence continues at coordinate 54,181,642 of OX941080.1, forward strand.
CTGGCCTATCAATTGCTCCAGTTGAACCAACAGCTGCAGGTTTTTCTGGTTGATCAGTTCCTGTTGACGATGGAGTTTCAATATCCATTCTCGAGTTTGTCTCATCTTTCTCAACATCATCTGGACCAGATACATCTTCAGCACTTAAATTAACAACGTTTGGATCAGCCTCTGTTATGCCCACCTTAGGGGCCTTCTTTGATTTTCCCTTCTTTCCACGCTTGCGCTTCATGTTTATACTACTTATAATTTATGGATATGAAGCTTCCTACAGCAGATCTTTATGTCCAACCAGACTGGGGACTCAATGAGTGCAGAACTGTTTAAGATACAGCAAGCCTCCAATATTCTGACTAGTAGCAAAGTTCCAAACAATCAGTGAACTTACAGAATCCTTTGTATCACATTTGGAGCAAATTGAAGCTTTTTTGGATAATATGAAGATGAATATAATGAGATTGCATGCGCTCTAAAGTATAGTAGTAAGAACAACTGTACCGCAAACCAAAATAATATAATAGTAGATAAATGACCACAGCAAATGGGTGGGCAAAATCTAAAGTCTATATACTGTTATGCTATGTCCCTCTAGACATACATACTCCCCTTTTCCTACATGTGGTATCAGAATTGTAGACCAATATCCACAATTTAAGCAACAAACCAAACCAAACAAACCTAGTATACCCCACTTGGAAGTAGGGTCGGGGTGGGATGTACGCAAACCTTACCTCTACCCCGAGGGGTAGAGCAACTATTTCCGTGAAGACCCCCACCTTGTGCAAATGTGTGAGCGAAAAGGAAATAATAACTAAAACTAGTTAAAAGTAAGCAGTGGAAAAAGAAGAAAGAAGAAAGAGGCAAAATGAAACATAAAGAATATAAGGCACATTGAAACATAACGAAAGGAAAAACATTCATCCCTCCAACTATCGTCCGTCTGAAAACCTATCCGCCCTATCCCACCCTCAAGGCCTAAACCACTAAATTCCCTTTTTCCTATCAACATTAGCTACAACTCCCTATACCTGTTCTGTTACTCTAATCCTACTTTGCCAATAACTCCTATCAAAAGTCATGTCATCAAAAATGTCTAAGGCCACCATAAGCATCCTAAGCTACTCACCCACATTCCCCTCAGCATGCCCCTCCTTGTCCCCTCTACCTGCACACTATCGACTCTCCTCACCGGTGCCGCATCAGTCTCCTACAAACGTGTCCAAACCATTCGCAATCCTTCTTCTCTCAATTTTTAGTGACAGGTGCGACTCCCAACTTTGCTGGAAAACCTCATTTGGTATCCTATCTAACATGGTTCGACCAAATGTCTACTTAGCATCTTCATTTTCACAACTTCTGACTTCCTCTCATGAGCGTTCTTAGTCGTCCAACACTCTGATCGACACAACATAGCTAGTCTGATGACCTTGTAGAATATGGCACTCTGTTCTAGTAAGACCTTCTTGTCCCACAACATCTTTGAGGCAACTCTCGCCACCCTGCCTTTATGCGATATCAACCTCGATCGCTCCCTTTGTTTGAATAATGGAGCCTAAATACTTGAAGTTGATCTATTGGGGCACTCTCTGCCCCCCAATATTGACTCCTACCCCATCATCAAATTTCCCCTACTGAAATTGCACCATATGCATTTAGATCAACGAATCTGCAAGCCTTGTGATTCCAAGGCCACCATCCACTGCTTCTACCTCTTGTTCACCTCTACCTTCGAGTCTGCTACCAACACAACACCATAAGCCTTGGGAGAGAGGTAAAGGAGAAGGTGGAGCAATGAAAGGTACATAACAGGGTTTTGATTGCTAGATATGCATATGTGTGTATATATATATAAACTACAAGTAGCGCAAGTAAAAGAAAGCAGCCATAATTTTTGATAAGGTAAGTTCTTTCAATTTAACTAACTACTTTTTTATTGATATGTAGAGTGGTATACTAATACTTATGTTATTAATAAACAAAAAAATTGATAAGCCGTAAAGAACCCAGAGATAATTCATCATCAATTTGAAAATTGTAATTCACTGAAACCCTTTGTTTGGTCAACTAAGAGCAAAATGGTAATAAAGGGAAGGACAAGAGAAATAATGAAAAGTTAATACTAGTTCTCTCCCCATATCACACATTTGCCCTTTCAACACAATTTCTTTCAAGCTCGCAACAAACTTCATATTGTCTTCCAAAAAAAAAAGCTCATAGAGGTGACTTCTAATAATCATGTGATCTCCACAATATGTTTCTAATTTTTCATTTCTCCCTTGATCTTCTAATTCACTCAACCTATGTGCATTTTCTAAGAGAGAAACAACTTGCTTTAGATTAGTCAAATTGGTCACAATCGAACGAGATTCCCTTAAACCAAATTTTGGTTCATGGAGGATCATGTGGGGTATTAGTAAATATAACAAAATTGGTTCTTGCCATTAGTTGCCATTTATAGCTTACAGAATAACTTTTCCTATTACGGATAGTATAGCTTTGGGAGATCTTTTAGTTGTTCATTTGAAGGATATGAAGATTGAATCTAGAACCCATACTAGTTCCATCTACCTACTTCTATAAACGATGTTGTGCATTTAACACAACTACACACATAATGCAGGTTGTTTAACAACATTAACGTACCCCAACCATGATGACTTGTATAATCAACGCCGCTTGAATTATTGCAATATGTTATGTACTTGATTGTAGTTTTATGACTTTATCACTAACCTCTATTTCATGTTTTCTCTGCTCACCTAAGCGTTCTACTAGATACCATATAGTCATTTTTCAAAGCACCTACTAAAATCCGTGGTGTCATGTCTCCCTTGAATCTTGATGCTCTGTCCATTGAGCTTTTCTCAACTCATAGTTTGTTGGCAAGTTTACAAATCAATAATGAATAACCTACATAACATGCTAGTATTCTAAACATACATTGAAATGTAAATGGTTCCTCTGCCACTAAAAAAACTCCCTACTCCTTCTATAAGAAACAACAGACTTGTACAAACTCGAGTGAGACAAATACATAAAAATGTACTTATTTCATCTCTACCAAAAAGATACGCTTTATCCCAGTCCTAGTAGTATAGCAACGTCATCAAATTAACGAGTATCCCATATTCCTGTTAAATAACCCACTCCCCAAGTCCCCCCCCCCCCCTCACTCTTCTCTAAGAGAGCATTTGCACTCACAACTGCTCCCTTACTCACTTGTATTTGATGCTCAATACCTATATGTATGTACGTGTCATGTGGTTTTTTTTCTATAAGTGTTCTATTAACAGCACAATTTTTTTGTCAAGCAACTTTAAGAAGTCATCTGCTTTCATTATCTCACACAACACATGCAGCTGTACCTTAATCAAATCGCCCTCAAAGGTAGCCTTGCTACCACCCTCAGGTGGATTACGGGTCACCTGCTTCTTAGACTTAGGACAGGCTGCCAAGGAGGATGTCGTTGGTGCAATAAAGTTAGTGGTGTTGCAATTTAGTTTATATCTTCCCCAATTTGCACACCTGGTTGGTTCTATTTCCTACAAGGCTACAACCATCACTTGCATCTGAAAATGAAAGATCCCTTCCCACATAGAGTTTCCCAACACAAAACCTGCTCAGGCTCTATCAACCAACAGATCTCCAACCTCTACTCCCTAGAGGAGTTTTGATACCCTTCATCCATCCACAGACCCACTTTTCCCAAATAAACTTTTTCATGCCCCCAACTTCGGTATTACTTTTACTGCAATCTTAGCAACTTAATTCGTCATGGTAAAATCATGTATTTTTCTAATCAACACAAGTCATAAAATTAGAGTAGATGACATTTACAATGGAGCTCTCGTTTGAGCCTAGAACCTGCAGGCTGCAAATCATTGCATACGGCAATATAGGCAGAAAATCATGCATCGGTAAGAATCCCATCAAATTAACATCAAATCCAGCATGAAATACAAAACCAAAATATATGAGCAAAAAAACCTTCATCGACAAGTGCTTAGGTCTTCAAATTTCAACGAACCAAAGAAGATCACGAACAAAACCCCAAGCGAGCACAAAATTTCGCATATCATATAACAATTTACAACCAAAATTGACCAGGAGACTTCCATAACGAAAAGAAACAAACAAAACAGCGAAAACACAAACCCTAAAACGGTGGGAAAAAGAAATAAAGTTAAAAGCAGAGATTGATTGAGAAGAAAACAGCACCTGAAGATGATGGAGTGTGAGTGATTGCAGGTTCCTACTAGTTCAGCAGACGAAACAACGGAATCCAATTTTCTTCAACAATTCTTTCTATATTTCTTTCATTCAACTTTTGAAGGATGTGAATAAAAAGGAGACCGACGAATGAAAGGGGCTTTGACTTTGATCGGAGGGGTGTTTGACGAGGACTTGTTAAATAATGGGCCTTCGGAATGGCCCATTACTTTATTTTGTTAGTTTTCCAACATGTTTGTATGTAAATGTAAATTTAACTGATCACGATGATGCATACTAAAATATACTTATTAAAAAGATTTATCTTTGACTTGGTATCAGAGTTGGTCATGGTTCTTTTTTTTTTCTTCCCGGTAATGGAAACAGTCACGCCACCACCGTCGCAAACGAAATTCGGCCGAGAGCCTGGCTCTCACTCGACGGATCAAATCTCCCCACCACCAGAGTCTCGGCATCTTCACATCTCACCACTACCACCAGTCTCACCATCTCCATATCTTAGTCCGTCATCAGGATCCAGTGGCTGGATCCAGGATTTTTTCCTGGTGGGGGCACCTTTAAGATGGATTAAAGGGCCGCAAAGTCGTCCGATATATTTTTAGCTTAATTCCATCGTTTCGAGGAATTTTTAAAGTTTTATTGGTTGATTTCATGGATTTTTAAGTTTTTTTTGACGATTTTGAGGGACTTTTTGGTTTTTTTTGGTTGATTTTGAGAGTTTTTTTTTTTTTTGATTGATTTCAAGGTACTTTTTTGATTGATGGGGTCCCATATGAAAAATCAGTGGGGGGAACTATGGTAGAAATTAAAAAAAAAATTGTTTTTAACCTTAAAAAATTGGTTTTTTGAGTTTTTGACTGGGGTCCTTTCCCCCCACCTTTTATACTCTAAGTCCGCCACTGTCAGGATCTCCTTCCAACTTCAGGCTATCAAAGAAGTTATTTGTAGCCAAAGCAAGGTTTATGTAAGAAAATCTCTGCCTTATTCTCCATATCTCGTTTAAAAAAGGTATATATATCGTGGGAATGGTGAAATTATGCCAAGCCAATTTTTTGCTTTAGAGGAAAGGGAAACACAAACAATCCATTTTAACAATTAGGACTTTAAAATACTCATTCTATATCGAATTTCATTGATATTTATCGTTGGACCGAACTATATCTCTTGTTTTGTACCCTTTTGTTAAATCGTCTACAAAGTCAATGCAACTATGCAAAAGTAACATGGGGTGAAGTAGTCATATGAGTAAGGCTTACAATATGAATGGTAACATTGATTTGCATTGCTTCATTAAGGCATATAAAATACAATACATACATTCACATGCATATAAACAAAAAGAATACACATCAAGATTGCAAAGGTTCTCTTATGTCTATCCAAAGGCCACCCTCTATAACCAACTAAATTTACTAATTTACCCCTCATTTTCTATGTTATAATTCATAAAGGAACATAGAGAGATACTTTGATAACCCTCTTGCACATTTCATGATTGTAGCAAAACCTTGAAGCCAATTTCGAAAAGTTAAACAAAAACCCGACTTTCTAAACCAAAAGATCTTGCCCGAGCTTTGGGAAAGTTATATCTTTATCAAGTTTCTTCGGTTGAAGAAAAACAATTGAAGACGACGATGTTTGGTTCTCTGGTAAGTCTCGTGGGAATTCCGACAGCATTTGGACAACCTCTCTCATTGTCGGTCTTTCAACACTATTTTCTTGAATGCATAACATGGCAATAAAGAATAAGTGCATCGCTTCATCTTGCGGAACATTCACCAACCTCGAGTCAAGAATGCAATTGACTTCTTCTTTTCGACATCTGGTTGATGTTCTAGCCCACTGTACAATATCTACCCCGTCACCAAAACCTCCCACTGGACGCTTCCCAGTAATCAGTTCAAGAAGCACAACCCCAAAACTATAAACATCGCTCTTTTCATCTACCCTTAAAGTGTAAGCATATTCTGCAAAAAAGAACACTTATCTTGTTAACATTTACAACTTTAAAAATTTATAGATATTTATTAGCGTATAAAATATAGTAAGAATTTGAAATGATATTTGTTTCGTTGTTACAATATTTAGTTATTTTAAAATAGGAATCACTACAAAATAAATTAGGATATACAATTTATAAAAAAATTATACTTATTTTGGTAAAAAGACGAAAAATGCGTTTAATACGTGGAGGATGAGGTGGAAATGAGTCAGATTTTGTTGTGTTGAGTTGCGGTCTGTGTCAGATTTTGACTCAGACGGATCCCACCGTCCATTTTCTCTGCGCTTCAGTAGCAGTGATTCGGTGCGGTTACCCATGAAATTCTCTTACCATGTACCTACAAATCCTACGCACTCCGTTTATTTCATCTCTCTAGCTTAAATCACGGGTGTCGTCCATACGACACGTCACTTTCACAAACTTGAGCTACTATCTGCTACACCACCACCACAGCTTAACCGTATAATCTAATTTCATTGTGCGAATTATACTCCATCAGTCAATCCTAAAATAGTTTTAAATTTTTAGTTTAAAATATTGTGTACATTTTAAAAAATAAATGCTCATTGTCCAAATATATGATTAATTCTAAAATAAATAAATAAATAAATTGTTTTCTTTGTTATTAAAATAATCAAAAAATTAATAATTACATGTTTTTAAAATATATATTTTTAATTGTCGACATTTATATGGGGTCATATATAATTTAATTTATGCATGCAGTTAAAATACGTACCAGGAGCAATGTAACCGTATGAACCGGCGATTGCGGACATGCATTCGGATGCACCACCATCAACGAGGTACTTTGCGAGTCCGAAATCAGCTACGTGAGCTTCGTAACTCGAGTTCAACAAAATATTATTAGATTTGACATCACGATGCACAATCAACGGTGAACAATCATGATGTAGGTAGCACAACCCTCGAGCTGCCTCTATCGATATTTTGTACCGTAGATGCCATCCGAGAATACCGCCTTTAATTTTAGCATGTAACGCCTCTCCTAAACTCCCGTTTCGCATGTACTCGTACACGAGAAGGTTGGTGTCTTTGTTCGAGCAAAATGCCAGTAGTCTCACGATGTTTCTATGCCGAATGTTGCCTAGGGTTCGTATTTCCGCTCTAAATCCATGGTCGTGACTTGTGTTTCCGAACCCAACAAGCTTTTTTACTGCAATTTCAGTCCCGTTTGGCATTTTACCGTGGTAGACGATCCCGGCTCCGCCTCGCCCTATCACATTACCGTCTTTGATGCATTCAAGAACGTCGGCAATTGTGAATTCGAGCTTTTGGAAGGATGTCATCTTCCAAGCATCTGAACCCGATCTTCTGAATGACTTGGCTTTGACCATAGCCGCGACCGCAAAAACGAGAGAGCATATAAGAAGGCCGAGTGCGAATATTAGCTTGAACCTTCCGGGCTTTTTGTTAGCGGAATTGGTGATTCCGCTCACATTGCAAGGATTGTTCAACAATTCGCCACAAAGTTGTGGGTTACCCGCAAAGGAAGAGGCGTTGAAAAACGCAAATTGACCCGATTCGGGTAGTTTACCCGACAGATCATTGAACGAAAAATCAGCGATCGTGAGACTTTTCATGGTTGCGATGGACTTAGGAATGGAATCATTTAGGTGGTTTCTTGAGACATTAAGGTAGTTCAAGATTCGGATACTCGAAACCTCCGGTGGAATCGAGCCAGAAAGATTGTTTTGGCTCAAATCAAGATAAGTAAGATGGACACAATTTCCGATATCCGGTGGGATTTCACCGGAAATGGAGTTCCCGCTTAAGTCGAGCTTCGATACCTGGTGGAGTTGACCGATAGACGTCGGAATTGGGCCAGAGAATCGATTTCCGGCAAATAAAAGGATTTGGAGGGAAGAGAAATTCGAAAGAGAAAACGGCAAATAACCCGAGAGTTGATTATTTGATAAATTCAACTGACTTAATTTAACCGGTCTCGAAGAAGGATTCCGGTTGTCGGAAAGATTACCGGACAAGTAATTGCTCTGCAACTCCAGTAAATTTAACTCCGGCAAGTAAATGAGTCCGGCGGGAATGCTACCATTCAAGTAATTCTCCCCTAATCTCACTCTAACAAGGCTCCAACACGTACCCAAATCCTCGGGAATCGATCCAAACAAGAAATTTTTCAGGAGAATCAAGATTCTTAGCTGATTAGAGGCACAAAGATCACGTGGGATAGTACCCGTGAGCTTATTGGTCGACAAATCAACCTCACGAAGATTCCGATTCCGACCAAGATTTTCCGGTATCACACCCGTGAAATTGTTACTCCAGAGACCAAGCGTTTGCAAGTCCGGAAACTCCGCAACGAAATCCGGTATCGACCCGTGTAACCTGTTCATGAACAGATTCAAGAGCTTCAGATTCTTGAGATTCCCGAGCTCATTCGGGATCTCGCCGGAAAACGCATTCGCAGAGAGGTCAAGATTCACCAAATTTGTCAGATTCCCGAGTTGTCTCGGAATTTGACCGGAAAGGAGATTGATGTGAAGGAAGATGGTATCGACGGAATGCAAATTCCCGAGCTCCGGTGGAATTGGTCCGTCTAATTCACATGAAGAAAGATCCATGTGAACTAGATTCACCAATTTCCCAAACTCCTTCGGAATCCCACCTTCAAACACATTGTAGTAACCCATATAAATCTCTTTCAAGTTGGTAAGATTACCCAATTCCGCCGGAATCCTTCCATGGAGGTCATTTCCGGCGAGTGATAGGTATTCCAAAGTCACCATTCTCCCATAGCTCTCCGGAATTTTCCCATAAAAGTAATTCCCACCCAAATCCAAATACTTGAGCTTCTTGAGGCTTGTGATTCCATTAGGCAATGGAAATGAGAAATTGTTGTTGTAGACATCAAGAACTTCCAAATTTGGCAGGGTTAAGTAATTCCATTCCAGCCCACCACTGAATGCGTTATTCGATACGTTTAGAAACCGGAGAGAAGTCAAATTGGAGAGATCGATTTCTCCGGTGAAGTTATTGCCATCGAGAGAAAGTTCCGAAAGACATTCGAGTGACGAAATACGAGGGGAAACGGAGCCGTGGATTCGCATGTTGGACAAATCGAGCGAAACCACTCTGTTTTGGAAGCATTTGATTCCAGCCCATGAGCAAATTGAAGTAGGGTTAGAGGAATTCCAAGTGTCTAAAGCAAAAGGAATGGAATCAAAGTTTTGCTTGAGAGAGATCAAGGCATCAAAATCAGTGGATATAGAAGAAGCAAGTGAAAAACAGAGTGTTGTGATTATGACCAACAAAGACAACATTTTTCTTTTGGTTTTGTTTTGTTAATTTCTATGGGGAATTAGTTTGGAAGGATTTGTAGAAGAAACAAAATGATTTATGGGGTGGAATGGAAATGGATTTCTTGAAAAGGAATGGAAAAGTGAAAGGAATCTGAGAAACTTGAAGGCTCAAAGAATCAAACATCTTCAAAGAGAGTCTTGAAATTCAAGGAAGAAGCTAAACCCCTCCTTTTTCTCTCTCTCTCTCTCTAAAAGTGGTGAGAAATGGAAAAAGGAATGGAATTGGTATTCCAGAGTCTATCAAAGACCTTCTTTAAGCAAAGGTGAAAGAGGAATTGAAACAGCCGTTGGATAACAGAAATTTAAAGTTTTGAGAGTGGTAATTGCTTCTTGTTTTTTCCTAAAACCAGTTGTACATTATGCATAAAAAGTTGTACACTTGTTTGGATTTGGGATGTTTGGGTCTGGTAAATGATGGGTTTTTGGGATTAGGAGGAAAGATAAAGTTGATTCTATCTATCTATCTATCTATCTTTATACTTTAAAGTGACAAAAATACCCTTTAGCTTTAATCAAAGGGTAGCCATCTTTACTTTGAATGAGGGTGGTAGGATAGGGAAAACAAGAGGTGATGAAATTTGCACTTTGGGTCATCAACAATGGCTGAATGGTCACTTTTTATGTCATGATTGATGATGATGATGATGATGTATGTATGCATGTATGGTGCTCACTCACATATATAAAATATACATAATATAAAAGTGTGTTTCAAGGTTTTGATGATGATGGTGGGCTGATCATATGAAATGTGTGTCATTTGGCCATGTTTGTCTCAACTCATTATAAATCATTTTGCCAACAATAATTGACATATTAAGAGGTATTAGTGACATCATTTTTTTTAAAAATGAGATACCTAAAATTGAATAATATATGACTTTATATTATTTGTCATCTAGGTTATGTCTCTTCCCTCTTTTTAGCTTGAGAGAGTTGTCAAACTCACATATAGTAGTACGGATAGAAAATCTATTAAAAACGAAATTTACAAGTTTTCTTTAATTTAAAGGGATAAAGTAATTCGAATTATTGTTTTACACTAAAAATTTACAGAAGTATACTGTTCTTTAATAACTGAATCCCTCTTCAAATGAGTATGCCCAAAGGGTATGAGTTAAACTCTTCTTATGATATATTTGGGTATTTTAGTCATACTAAGTGAAATATATTGCGATCGTTTGGTTTGATATATTGGGATACTTTAATCAAATTCATGCATCATCTAATGTCATACCCTATAGTATATAAATCCAAAACGATAGTTAATTTGAAACTTCATACTCTGTAAAATTTTCAAATCCAATATAAGATAAAGAAGATCATGTGGGACAAACTTGGTTAGATGATCTTTCTACCAATCATCATATATAAACACGATCTAAATAATAATTAACTATAAACGTTTATGGTATTTTCATGTTATGCCAAGACTTCCCGTATCTTTTTGAAGCCCACAAATCCCTTTTAATCATCAAACACGATCTTACCCTAGAATTTTGTCAACGTATCTTTCTTTAGCCCTCAACTAATCATTAAAAACGACCTTATTCCAATTCTTTTTAAGTATTTTTATTGATCGCTGAATGTAATTATGAACGACCACGATTTCCCAATTTCTTTGAGTATATATGTTTAGTGTAGTCACGATTCATTATCAAGTACGACTACAAAAAGAAAAAGGTGGTAAATTTAATCTATAAATAAATGTTGCATGGACGAAAAAAAAAAAAAGCAAAGTACAACCTCGAAGCGAGTAGTGATGTTTGTTTATGCATTGCACATGTACCCCAACTATTCGGCTATAGAGACAGAATTTTGTGTATTTATAGGTGGTTGCATAATGCACGAAAACCCCAAAAAATAATAATGGGTGTTTCTTTTGAAATAGATTTGGGTAATCTTTGTGGAAATTTATAATTACAAGTATTATCTAATTGTTACGAAATTGAAAAATACTAAGATCAAATTGATAGACACTTGAGATTTATTTTCATTTTTTCAACTTTATATATATATATATATATATATATATATAGAATTGGATTCCGGTGAAAAGTCGAGGTTAACGTGAGAAACGTGAAAAATGGATCTAAACCGTTAGATATCACTTTTAATCCCATGCCCTCAGGGACGTTCCAATCTTTTTGGAGGTCATGTTACACCTAAACCTTTCGATTACAAATGCAAAGTGAGATAACAAATATAGATATATACAAATTATCTAGGCGATGATAAGACATATTGTTTTTGTTTTCTGATGGAAATTTGTGAGAAATTAAAGTGAACTGTAGTTTTACATTAGTTAATTAAAGACTCAAAACAATATAAAATTGGGCCCCAAATTTTTGTGGGCCCTGTTCAAAATCACACATTTAACATGCTAAAGAACGGTCGTGCATGCCCTCCCATGAATTGCACCTCAGAAAAGAATTGATCTGGCACATCCCGGTGCATCTCATCTTGATGCATGTCATCCTAATGTGCGTTCATTTCTCATCCAACGGTTAGTAACCACTTTTCACGTTTCTCACGATAACCTCAACTTCTCAAAAGAACCCAACCCTATATATATATATTTATATATATATGTTACACTCTAAGCTTCGTGAGAATGAGTATGCTTTTCTTATAAACGAATCATTGTTCTTGTTTAAAAAACCAAAAATAACAAATTGTGGCAAAACAAGCAATTCTAACCATTGTTGATTAATTAGTTAGGTCTTTTTTGTAATCGAGCATTGAAAATGTAACGTATGTAGTGTTTCTTCTACATTTTAATACATATTACGATAATATTATATATAAAATTTATATACATGTACATAAAATATGGTGTTGGTAGGATGGAAAGAAAAGATGTGCATGGAGTACTGCAAGTAATTAACAATGTGGTGACAGCAGAAGTGTGTGTAAGAAGTGAAAAAGATGATTATAATTCATTGATCATTACAATGTTTTTCCATCCTCATTGCATGTTGCTGCAAAAGAACTGCATGGAATCAACAAAACCCTTCTCTCTCTCTCTCTCTCTCTATATATATATATATATATGTATATTTCTGCAAAAACACACATACATCCACATTGGAGTGTGTGTGTGGGGAAGGTGAGGAGCAGGAATGGGACCATGAGTGTTGTTTATTTGGAGGGAGGAGGAAGATGATGGAATAGTCTAAAAGAGAGGACTGAAAAGCAAAAGAAAAGAAAGATTTCATCTTCCACTTACAAAAAGAAAAAGAAAAAGAAAACTCCCATCCACTCTTTCACATGGAAAAGAGTGCTCTTGTATTCATCTTTACATTCTCATTTCCCTTTTTTTATTTCATATTAATTAATTAATTAATTAATTTCACAATAAACAAAAGTACACAAAAAAATAAAATGTTTCAATCTTTATTTTAAAAAACATATTTTCAATCAAACAACTTTATTATGTTATAAATAACATACGATTTGTTTTTTTCTTTTTATATAATTATAATATGTTTCCTTAAATTCTCCATTATATAAAAAAAATATAATATATTCAATATTAAAACTGAAAAAACTTAATTACATTTGCTCTAATTAAATAAAACCTAATTTATTTGACTAAAATATCAATATTATATATGACATGTTTTTAGAACTAAAATTAATTATATACTTTGTAATATATATGAAACGTATACAATATTATTTTGATGAAATTAATATGAATTTGTTTGAAGCCCATGCATGGGAACCGGTGGTCTTGTATTATTATCAACCTTCAACACTCCTTCAATTTGCTTTCTTCCTCTTCTTGTGGGTGACCTGTCTTGTCTACCTTTTTTCATGTATACACACAAGGGTCTAAACGAGTCGAGCTTTTAATGAGTTACTCGAGCTTGAGCTCGTTTATTTCGAGCTCGAGTCGATCTCGAACATAAAATAGAACTCGTTTAACTTAACGAGCCGAGCTTTATAACACCTATGTTCGACTCGGCTCGTTCGAACCCATAAATGAGCATCGAGAGCTCGATAAGTCAAAAAATATTCGAGCTCGAGCCCTACATTGAAAAAGTTAATCGAGCTTGCGCCCAGTATTATTTTTTGAGCTCGGCTTGATCACTACTCGACTCGACTCTGCAGTCTGCTCGTTTACATCCCTACACACACACATATATATATATATATATAGACGAATGATCGTGTGGGTTAAGGTAAGAAGCGTAAGAAGAGATTTGGACCCTTGATCATTTTTAATCTCAAAACAACCTATGAATTGTGTTTTATAAGAGAATTGATCCAATGCATCTCATTAGTGTTGATCTTAAACTAGGATTGAACCAAGGGTCCGAATCCCTTCTTATACTTCTCACCATAACTTTCATTCTCACCCAAACTCAACAATAAATATATATATATATATATATATATATATATATATATAACTTACTATATTTTGAAGTATTGTTTTAAGTAATAATTGTTACTATGGGGTGGGGTATGGGGAGTGATAATCCATAATTGTGTTGGGATGTATATTGGGATTGGGAGTGTCCATATATATATATATATATATATGTATATATATATATGTATATATGATTCAGGCTGTGGGGAGGGTACCCTTTTCGAAGGGTCATTATCGCCCCTGGCATTGACCCATTTTCATGTTCGAATCAGTACATCAATGGTTTCACCCTATTTCAAAAAGTCAAAACTTACCCATTTAATTTCTAAATCATATATAAATAATCTCATATTGTAACGTACAAGACCCTAAATCAGATGCATGGTATGCACACACACACACACACACACACACACACACACACACACACACACACACACACACACACACACACACACATATATATATATATATATATATATATATAAAAGTAAGGATAATTTACAACCCATGTAAATCTTATAATCCATTCAACCCACATCTTAATCGTTGGATTCATGATAAACGGTTATTTTGTTTTTATTTTCTTGATTTTTTTAATCAAAAATATTGGACCCACATTTATTATAACCGTCGATCATTAATCCAACGGTTAAGAAGTGGGTTGCATGAGTTGTAAGATTTTCATGGGTTGCAAATTAAATTACCCTATATATATATATATGTGTGTGTGTGTGTGTGTGGTCAGGTTCAGGGAAAAACCTCAAAAAAACGGAAAACTGAGGAACACCTGGTAGGCTTTAATCTGGACGGTATACACTTGTGCATACAAGTAATTAATTTGTTTTTTGGTTTTTATGCACAAGTGCATATGCACGTGTGAATGTTCTAAATTACTTGTATGCACAAGTGCATACCGTCCAGATTAAAAGCTACCAGAGTGTTCCTCAGTTTTCTGTTTTTTTGAGGTTTTCCCTTAAACCTCCCTATATATATATATATATATATATATATATATATATAATTGATCAAAACTGTAGATAAATAAAATGCAAGTGAAACAAACTAGACAAGATCACAATCGAGAGATTTGGTCCCAACCCAAAGCCTCATATCTCTTGATGTATCCTAATCATCTAGCTTTATGTATGTGTGATGCTTTTTTGAGTAACAAATGAAAGTGCGTCACGTGCATGAGTGTCTAATGACTAAAAGTTCTAACTAGCCTATATAGTCACTCTTTGTGAAGTTAATATTTAGTGATTAACGGTTGCTAGGTAATAAAAAAACCATATTAATCGTATACAATATTTGGAACATATGTTATTTAGAGGACACTTGTTTTATTTTAAGCATTGAGAATGGGCATGAGAACAAATATGTTGGGGGAATCTGAATACCGAAGAAACAACAAATTTAGATAGTATATATCCCTGTATTTAGTGTTCCAATTATTAAAAACCCGTGCAATAAATCCCAAATAGAAATGAATGATATTATTCTTGGTACACTAGACCAAGATCTTGGTTTGCTTCTGGTAATTTATGATTATCTAGTAATCAACAAGATACAATCCGCTGAGCTTATATGAATCTTGAACATTACCTAATTGTATATTTTTTAGGAAACAATTAATTGTCAGTTAATAGAATTAATTAGATCATCATTTTTTTTATAAAGGAATTAGATTATCATTTCAATGATAGTTCCATGGAATTGTTTCGTCGTTCATCGACTTTGGATCATAAAAACGTTAATGAGCTTTATCGAAGTGTTGATGTATCTCAATCAGAAGAAAAGTTCTATCTTAAAGATTTCAGTGATTATGATAGAATTTTTTTGAAGATGCAACTTCTACATTAAGATATTGATATCATTCAACATGCATATTGTAAGCAATTGACATCTATTTCAGAATCGTGTCTGTTAGAAGATGATGATGATTGAAAGAGACGATGAATATGCTGAAGGTTTGATGACTTCATATATTGATTGAGAGAACAAAACGTACAATACGGCAAAAGAAATATGAACAACATAACCTAACCTAGAATATACAAAGGATTTATATACATAGACTATATGGGCCCATGGGCATGGGCCTTATACACACACACACACACACACATATATATATATATATATATATATATATTAACATCCCCCTCAAACTCAATCGGGAGAAGAATGAGCCAGATGGAGTTTGGAAACAAGATCACGAAACCGTCCTGGCAGATGAGCTTTAGTGAAAATGTCGGCCGGTTGATCAATAGTTGAAATAGGAAGAAGCTGGATAGTCTGACGAGTCACGTGTTGACGAACAAAATGACAGTCAATTTCAATATGCTTCGTTCGCTCGTGAAAGACGTCATTGTGAGCAATCTGAATCGCACTGTTGTTGTCACACCACAATGGAGTTGGAGAATGTTAAGGAGCCCCCATGTCAGAGAGTAGCCAGCGTAACCACACAAGTTCTTGAGCCGTGTCAGCGAGTGCGCGATACTCAGCTTCAGTACTAGATCGAGCTGTGAGAGATTGTTTCTTGCTCATCCAAGATATGGGTGAGTCTCCAAGAAAGAAACAGTAGCCGATAGTGGAGCGACGATCAGTCATGTCACTGTCCCAATCAGCATCAGAAAATCCTTGCAAAGTCAATGATGATGCGGATGTAAAATGAAGACCGTGAAACATAGTCCCCTTTAAATATTGAAGGATGCGAAGGACTGCATCATAGTGATCTGAACAGGGTGCAGACATGAACTGACTGACTGTATGAACAACATAGGCAATGTCAGGTCGAGTCACTGTCAGGTAGACAAGTGACCCCACTAACTGTCGATACAAAGTAGGATCACGCAGAGGGGGTCCAGCATTCGGAGCCAAACGAAGGTTGTGCTCAAGAGGAGTGGATGCAGTTTTGTTGTCAGTAATCCCAGCTTTTGACAAGAGATCTGAGGTGTATTTGGCTTGACAAAGATAAATTCCCGATGAGTCTGAGAGCACCTCAAGACCAAGAAAATAGTGTAAAGAACCAAGGTCCTTCATCTCAAAACAGGAGCTGAGAGATGTCTTGAGATGAGTTATGCCTGTAGAGTCACTGCCAGTAATAATCATATCATCCACATACAACAGAAGTAAGATTGTGCCAGTCTCAGTGGTCCGAGTAAACAGTCCTGAATCGTAGTTGCTGAGTGAGAAACCCAGAGAGGTGACTGTGGAACTGAACTTCTCAAACCAAGCTCGCAGAGCTTGCTTGAGTCCATAAAGAGCCTTCCGAAGACGACAAACATGACCTTGTGGAAGTCGAACGCCTGGAGGAGGTGTCATGTAGACTTCCTCAGATAAGTCACCGTTCATGAAGGCATTCTTAACATCCATCTGAAAGAGAGGCCATTGTTTGGTAGCTGCGATGGCCAGGAGACTGCGAACAGAAGTGACTCGAGAAACAGGTGCAAATGTCTCCTCATAATCAATGTCGTACTCTTGATTAAAGCCCTTGGCCACCAGGAGAGCTTTGTACCGATCGATAGAGCCATCAGATTTCATCTTGATTTTGAACACCCATTTGGAACCAATGGGTGACTTGCCCGGTGGAAGAGGGACAGAGTCCCATGTCTGAGCTTTGTCAAGAGCCTGAAGTTCCTCATCCATAGATTTCTGCCAATCAGGATTAGAGGAGGCTTCCTTGTAGGAAGTAGGTTCGTGATTGGACAACAGAGTAGCATAAACATGATAATCACGGAGATGAGAAGGAACTTGTCTTACCCTATCTGATCGTCTAACATTCGGAGATTGAGACGTTCCAGGAGCCAAAGACTCAACAGGCAGCTCAGATGTTGGCTGTACGGATGGAGCAGATGATTGATGTTGATCAGGAAAACTAGGAGAGGCAGGTGGCGTAGGGGCAGGAGACTCTGAAGGAGAGACAGAGTTAGAAGGTGTTTGAACAATAGACGGAGACGATATGATGTCATATTGAAGTGAATCCAATGAGACGGAAGCATCAGTAAAGAACGGAGCGGTGAAGTTAGGGGACTCACGAAACTTGGATATAGAAGAAAAGGGAACATGTTCCCAGAAGGTGACGTGACGAGATATACGAAGACGCTGGGAGATAGGATCCCAGCAGCGATAACCCTTGTGCTCAATACCATATCTAAGGAAGCAGCAAAGTCTGGAGCGAGGTTCCAGTTTGGTATGTTCATGAGGTTGTAACTGAACAAAACAAGCACTACCCCAAACTTTTAGAAGTTCATAGGCAGTGGAGACCTCATGAAGAGCCTCATAAGGAGACTTATTATTAAGAATGGGAGTAGGATGACGATTGATAGTATAAACTGCAGTGAAAGCAGCTTCACTCCAAAAACGTTCTGGACATTTAACAGAAATGAGAAGAGTGCGAACCGTATCAAGTATATGACGGTGTTTGCGTTTTGCACGACCATTTTGAGGAGATGTGCCGGGACAAGAGTACTGAGAGAGAGTCCCCTGAGATTGAAGAAAGGAGAGAAGAGAGGACTCTTTGTATTCCATATCATTATCAGCTCTAAGAATCTTTATAGATTTTGAGAATTGGGTGTGAATCATCCGAGCAAACATAATATAAATTTTAGGTAGCTCCGAACGATGTTTCATGAGATATATCCATGTGAAACGTGTATGATCATCAATAAAAATAACAAAATATCGAGCACCCCCATGGACTGATGTGGTGCTAGTCCCCATACATCAGAATGAATAAGATCAAAAGGAGAAGTAGAATTAAACTCATTTGAATTAAAAGATAAAGCATGATGTTTTCCAAGTTTGCATGATAAACAAGAAATACTGTCAGTTGACACACAATTTCCTAACACCCCTAAATTAGCTAATGATTTTATTCTGGCTAGAGATAAGTGACCTAGTCGGGCATGCCACAAGTCAAAGGAAGAAGTGCTGGAAACTGAGGCAACAAGACTTGAAGAGGGTAATGGAAGGCGAAGGTAGACCACTTCAATCATCCGTCCAACTTTACGGTCAAGTCCAAGGATCTGCTTGGTCTTTGGATCCTATACAACACAACCAGAAGAATGAAATAAAATGATCAGATTAGATTCTAGAAGTTACGCAATCGAAACTAAGCTCAGAGATAGTTTCGGAACATTTAGAACATCCGGTAATTGTATATGAGGAGTGGAGACATTTCCACTAAAAGATATCGGTAGGCCAGTGTTGTCAGCAGTACGTACTGACGTAAAATGCTGAGGTGGTTTCTTAGAAACAAAACCATCAGTGCAAGGAGTCATATGATTGCAACACCCAAATTAAAAAAGCCATGAGTTACCTGATGCAGTTGAGTGTTGAGAATTCATACCCATAGCACCAGACATGATTTGCTCCATGAGTTCCTGATTGCGACGCATCAGTTCCATGAGGTCAGGTGAGGAGACTGGAGAAACCTCGTTATCAACGATAGTAGACCCAGGAACAGCGTGAGTCCGGTTCTGAGGGCCAGTGTTCTTTGAGTTCTTAGGACAATCAGACTCATAATGGCGCAGATGAGTGATGCCACACCGACGACACTTGCGAATAGGACAATCAAGGAGAAGATGAGCAGTAGAATGGCAAAAAGCACACTCAGATGTGTTCGTTTTTCCTACAGATTTGGAATGGTTGTTGTTGATCCATTTACCTTTGTACTTGGGATGAGACGTGTAGAGGACGCTATCAGTAGCGGGCATCGGTGAGCGCATGTGAAGACGGCTTTCTTCACTTAAAAATTCTGATATGGCTTCTTCAAGAGTGGGTAGTGGCTGCCTATGAAGAAGAGAAGCACGAACATTCTCAAATTTATCAGTAAGACCCATCAGAATGGTGATCAAATGTAGCTGGTTGAAGTAGGCTGTGAATTGTTGAGTCGTTTCATCAAAGATTTGTGGTGCGCCAAGACTTATATGATCTCTGAGAGATTGCATTTCAGAGATATAAGAGTTTACGGATTGATCAGGAAGCTGACGTTTGTTCTGAAAAGTGGTCCACAGTTGATACTGATGAGATAGGCCCGATGACGTGTACCGCTTGGCGAGAAAATCCCAGAGACTTTTGGCAGTGACATAGCCAAGAAACTGTTGGTTGATCTCAGGAGTAGTGGAGGCATTAATGAAACCTAGAATACGAGCATTATTGATGTCCCACTCATTCATGCGTTTTGCAAAATCAACAACATTCTCAGTTGCTGCCTGAACTGGAAGTTTGGATGCACCAGTAACATAGGTGTAAAGCCTATGGGATTTTAGCAGAATTGTCATATGATGATGCCACATGATGTAGTTTCTACCATTGAAAGCAACCGAAATGAGATTTGAGTGACTGAGATTGGCAGCCATGTATGTGACGAGAAACAGTGTCTGGCGCAAAATAACAGTTCGCGCTAAGAGTGTCTGGCACAAACTTTAGATTTGCGCTACGAGTGTCTGGCGCAAACTTCAGATTTGCGCTACAAGTGTCTGGCGCAAACTTCAGATTTGCGCTACGAGTGTCTAGCGCAAAAGAACACTTTGCGCTACGAGTGTCTGGCGCAAAAGAGCACTTTGCGCGAAGAGTGATTGGCGCAAAAGTCAGTTCGCGATTGGACGATTAAACGATTTCAGAGATTGGGTGATTGGGCGATTAAAAGTCAGTTCGCGATTGGACGATTAGACGATTTCAGGGATTGGGTGATTGGGTGATTGGGCGATCGGGATTGGAATTCCCGATTGGGTGAGGTGCGATATCGGGATTGGAATTCCCGATTGGGTGATGTGTAATATCGGGATTGGAATGCCCGATTGAAAGAAGTCGAGCAATGAGCGGCGTAAAAAAAGAAACGATAAAAGAAAAAGTAAAGAGACGATGAGGAAGAAAACAAACCTACAACTTTGATACCATGTTAGAAGATGATGATGATTGAAAGAGACGATGAATATGTTGAAGGCTTGATGACTTCATATATTGATTGAGAGAACAAAACGTACAATGCGGCAAAAGAAATATGAACAACATAACCTAACCTAGAATATACAAAGGATTTATATACAGAGACTATATGGGCCCATGGGCATGGGCCTTATACACATATATATATTAACAGTGTCAATGTTGGTAAGGACTAGAAGAGAAATCACTTTATCTTATTTATTGAGTAGTCAGTCTGATACCTATTCTCCCGGTTTCTACTGTGACAACAGATGGGTCATTTTCAGCAATGAATATCGTGAAAACAAGGACACAAAATAAAAAAGAAGATGAGTTTTTGAACGAATCATTTGTTTTGTTATCAAAAGAGAAATTGCTGAAAAGATTAGTGTACGTGAAGGAAATTGTGCAAAACTTCAAAGCCGCCAAAGATCGACAAGTTTCACTTTGATAACCGATGTTTGACATATTCATATTTAATATCTTGGTTTAGAGTTTTCATTTACTAACACTTTAGATAATTTATTTATTTTGTTTTTAAAAATATACAATAGATTAAGTCCGAAAAGTATACAAGAAAACTTGACATGCATACAAACATATGCGTATTGGTGCAAATGTATATAACTCACTTTTTATTTATTTATTACATTTGAAATTCCTGCTTGGTTATGATGATTGACCAAAAAAAAAAAAACTTATGTGATCTGGGTTCTAATTATTTTATTGTGTTTGTATAAAATTTTGTAAGAGATTTTTTTTTACAATAACATCAAAAAGATAAATACTATGAAGAATCAAGTCATGTCTCGTAAAACATGCAAAGAACGAATATTGTCTTGGAAAGTATGGTGCCACTAGAACTCATCGAAAATATTATTGAGAAGCGTGTCGGAAAGAGAACATTGAAGGTTCAATTTAAGTCAAGTTATTGCAAGTTTCGTCGTTCTTATAACATTATCCACGATAAATACTTGTGATACATCGTTACTAGTTATATGTGTTTATAGATTGTCGTTATAAAATTACTACTAAATTAACAGTATCCGCACCAATAGAGAACCGTCGGTAGTCCGTCAGAAACACTATTTATCGACAGAAAATCTGGTATCCAATTATTTATTGGACCACCAATTACCCACAAGGCTACTACTTATCGACAATTTTCTAACAAATTACCTAAGAAAAGTTTTTGATAGATTACTAACGGATTCTTTGGTTTTCAAGAGATATCTATAGGCAGGGTTCAAAAAGGCGCGCGCCATGGCGCGATATGGCGTGAGACGCGTCTCCGCCGTTACGATATGAACCATAACGTTTTTTTAAGGCGTGGCTCACGCCATGGCGGCTCAAGGCGCGCCATGACGTCCGTTTTTTGTAAGGCGTTGCTATTGTTATTATTATTTTTTTTAACAATTTGTAACTTATTTAAGTTTTAAAATTTAAATTGGTTAAATGTAAAAATAAAAACTTAAGGGATGAAAAGTTAAAAGTTAAAACCTAAATTAAGTTGACTTTATTTAGACTTTTTAGAAATTAGAATTGAATTCAGTTATTTTCTAGACTTTTTAGAAATTATTTAGACTTTATATGATATCAATACATACATATATATATATATATACATATATATATATATATATATGAATTTAAATTATTGGATATAATTGTATTCATTGAATAAAAAAAGAAAACATATATTTATACACATACAATAAATTAATAATATTATTAATTTGCCGTCTTAGTTCACGTCTTGAAAAACGCCGCATCCTCGTCATATCTCGTAAGGCTTGAGGCTTGACCTCGCCGCCACGGCACGCCTCACGCTATTTTGAACCTTGTCTATAGGTAATCTTATATATTTTTTTAAATAAATATAAAATTTTGTAATTTTGGGCATTTATATACAAAAGTACCAATTGAAATCTCAAAAAATAAAAATAAAAATTCAATTACAAAAAACGAGTTTAAGAAACATCTTGGCAAGCATCATTACCTCAAAAGCTTGATCCCTCACTTGTATTGTTGCATTAACTTCTTAATTTCATAGTTTGTTCAATTCCCTCGTTGCCATCAATGCCTGCATTGCTCCTCCCTCTGTTTCATATGTGAACGTTGATATTCAAGTTTTTTTTTTTATATTAAATTTTTTGAAAATCCATTAGTGATTTATCATATTACCAACTACATTTTCATAAAAATGAATTATTTACAAGCACATACATAAAGAATACTTACAATATTACATATGTACGTGTATATAAACGTATGTATATATGTTTATTTGTTTACATGTGTGTGTCTGGTGGGAGGTATAACTAAGAAGGATAAATATCGTGAGAAGACAATAATGGAGGGTTAAAATGAAAGGTTCATATGTGAATCAATGAAAAAATCTATTTAAAAGATGTATATGTGAACCGACTTTACATATCATTCATATGTGTTCATATATACATCTTCAAATAGATTTTTTCAATGATTCCCTTGTGAACCTTCCATTAACATTTTTTTCTTATCTTCTCAGGATATTTAGCCTTCTTATTTGAACCAACCCCTGTATGTATATGTATGCATATATAATTAGCTAAGGGGTTGTTTGGTTGGTTTTTCATTAAAGAGTTGTTTACCAAAATTTTCATTAAGTCTTGTCTGGATAAATTTGACTGGATAAATTTGGTGGTGTTGTTTATTTTTTTATCTGAATCAACAGTCTGAATAACATAAATGATCAATTTATCCCTGAGTATGATTTACCCCATCTCAACGGTTTGTTTCGTACCTAAAACAAAGACATAATAACATTCTATAAAAAATAATAATAAACAAAACAAAAGATTCAACTGTAGACAATGGAAACATCTATGAAAATAAACAAAGAATGATTAAAGAACAAATATATAAATCAAAGAATCAACACATGGAGTCCTTTAAACAGCGAAGAACATTCTATAACAAAGAAATAGGTCAAAGAATCAACATATGAATTCTTTTAAACAGTGAATGAAAACAAAAAAAAATAAATCAAAGAATCATCACAGACTATTAAACAAAGAGCAAACAGTAAAAACTGCAAAAATCGTAAAGAAAAAAAAAGTAGAAATCGTGATATGGAGGAGAAATCGTGAAGGGAATCATTACCATTGGAGAAATCGAGTGTGAAGAAACCGATTTGGAGGAGAGAGCTTAAAATCGTGCAGTTAGGTTGGGAGGAGAAAGCTTGAAATCGTGAAGGAAATCGTTACCTTTGGAGAAATCGAGTGTGAAAAAATCGATTTGGAGGAGAAAGCATGAAATCTTGAAGGAAATCAACTAGAGTTTAACTTTTTTGAAATCGTGAGGAGATATGATATTTGGGCTGACCGTGATAGAAGGAACGCTAGGGGTAGGGTGTGTCTTCTTTTTGGGCTAAACGTGGACAAAATAGCATTTCCATTGGTGCAAATAAGTCAATATTTGTATGAATAAGCCACAAGTAAACATCCTATTTTGGTTGTGCGAATAAGCTGTTCAACTCATTATGTTCATTAAGTCATAAGTAAACACCAAAGGGCCTTTGGCCTAGCGGTATTTGAACCTTTGTCCTCCTAGGAGGTCAAGGGTTCAAACCTCGCCAAAGGTGAGGAGGGTGTGTGAGTTTATTTGTTACATTTGCCGTATATAACTATTATATATTTCAAAAAAAAAGTCATAAGTAAACACCCCCTAAGTTCTTTATGGATAAAGTTGTCTAGGTGATTTAATCTGCCTGTATAAAATGCAAATGTTTTGTTTGGGAGGTGTAACACCCTAAAAATTCGGGTAATTTAAAAATTGAAATTTCGGCAATATGACATTTGTATTTGGAGCAAACCACCCAAAATGGGTCAAAGTGTATGCGTTTACAAAACCTGCATAAAAAGCATGGAAATTTGACAACAAACTAATCTAAACCATTTATATCTAGATTACATAGGTTGTCAACCCAAATCCCAAAAATGAGTAAACTGTTTTAAACGTCAAGACTCCAATATCTATCATCTCAAAAATGCCTCGAGTCCACGCTCATCACTCAAACCTTCGAGAACCCACCACTAAGGGAACTTGTTATACATGACATTTAAGAAAAAGTGTTAGGCTTAAAGCCTAGTGAGAACATACAATTTATATGACAATTTATGAGAATAATTTAAATGCAACGGTAATAAACCTTTTTCGCCAAAAACCTTTGTAAAAGATTTGATATGTACATAGTGGCCTTGCGGTCCACAAAAACATCTTGCGATAACAGGGGAGACCCGATTTTCCAAGGATCGTGGCAGAACACAAAAGTAGGCCACTCTCCGAGTTGTTAGCTCAATGCTTGTAACCATGGCCACGAACAACGCCGGCTCGTACTCAGATGTGGGGAAGGGCAACCCGAGGATCCAAGCCATACTCATTCACTAGGATTACATTTACGGCCCATGGCTAGTAACTGGTCCCACATAACCGTACCAAATTGCCTCCGAGGACCCAATGTCTCAACTAGCTACATACGGGGAAGATACCCCAACGAAAGTCGACTCAATACCTATGGATCCACTAGTAGTAGTTTGGACTTGTCACAAGTTCATTTGTGACTAATAGAAGGCAAATATAGCCGTTAATATCCGTTATTTCCACAAAGATACATTCATATGTTTAACTGCTGATAAGAATTTACCAAGTCCAAATATAAGAGTGAGAATCATAAAATGGAAATATATATTTTCTTTCAAATAACCCACATATGAATGCAAGTATGATCATTGTTCCATCATATTAGTTGAAAAGGGGTGCAAACCCTAAAATCTACCAAAATATAAGTTAGGTCAAAATCTTATAAATCTGAACCAAAATCAAAGGAGATGAGTAGGAGTTTAAAATATAAAGTTTTGACATGTATAAGGTTTAGAGAAAAAGAAATATGAACTCACCAAGTGGATTTTTGAAGAAAACCCAAAACCCTAGCTTAAATCTCTTGTAGAAGATGACAATGTAGGTGGTAATTTGATGCCCAAAACTTGTGTCCTTAGATGAAACACCCAACTTCTAGCAATAAATAAGGTGGGTTGAGTTGGTGAAACCCTAGAACTTAATATTGGGTGTGAAATCGATTTTGAGAGAGAGAGATAGAGTAGATAGATAAGAAATAAATGAGAAAAGGGGAAGAAACCCGTATAAGGGCGTTCAGGGGAATCCCGCGACTTAAGGCTGCGGCATAACCCGCCCGTGTTCCTGAAATGGAAGACAGACAGTGGATTACGCGACTTGCAAGTCGCGAGGTAACTCGCGTAATCCACTGTTTCTCTTTTCCAAAATCAAGACTTAATACACGAACTTGGCTAAAACGCGCGATACACACAAATAAGGGTAAACTCAAGATAACTATGATTTAAAAAATAAGGAAGGCTAGAAGTCTTAACGATAGAATTTATACAACGAAAATTCGGGGCGTTACAATCCTCCCCAGCTTGGGAATGATTTCTTCCTCGAAATCCTAGTTACTCGAAAAGATGAGGATATCTTCGCTTCATGTCCTCCTCGGCTTTCCACGTCACATTGGCACCGCGATGATGCTTCCATTGCACTTTGACCATAGTGACTTCCTTGTGGCGAAGTTTCTTTGACTTTTTCTCCAAAATAGCTTCGGGTTCTTCAACACAACGGTTACCCTCGTCCACTCTAATCTCGGAAAAAGGATAACGCTCTCCTCATCCGCCAAACACTTCCGAAGGTAACATATGTGGAATGTGTTGTGGATCCCGTTCATTTATGGAGAAAGTTCCAATTGGTAAGCTTGCAAGCCCACACGCTTTAGCACATTAAATGGTCCAAGGAAACGGGGACTCAACTTCCCGCGCTTTCCGAATCGGATAATGCCCTTCCATGGCGACACCTTTAGCATCACACGGTCGCCCACTTGGAACTCCATCGGCCGCCTCTTCTTATCGGCATAGCTCTTTTGCCGATCTTGGGCCGCTTTCAATCTCTCTCGAATGCCTTTGACCTTATCGGTCGTCTCTTGCACGATTTCAGGTACGACGTATTGCTTCTCACCCGCCTTAAACCAACACACGGGAGTTCTGCATTTCCGCCCGTACAACGCCTCAAACGGTGCCATTCCAATACTCGAGTGATAGTTGTTATTGTAAGCAAACTCCACCAAAGGTAGGTGAGAGTCCCAACTACCCCCGAAGTCGATAATGCAAGACCTTACCATGTCTTCCAGCGTTTGGATAGTCCTCTCGCTCTGACCATCGGTTTGAGGATGGTAAGCCGTACTCAACTTCACTCGAGTACCCATCTCCTTCTGCAAGCCATCCCAAAAATTCGAAGTGAATCGACTATCGCGATCCGAAACAATAGTTAGAGGTACACCATGCCTTGAAACTACTTCATCGATATAAAGTTTTGCCAACTTGTCCATCGGTAGTGTCTCGCGCATGGCCAAGAAGTGAGCACTCTTAGTCAACCGATCAACTATTACCCAAATGGTGTCGTGACCTCGAAGGGTTTTGGGCAACTTGGTCACGAAATCCATGGTAATATGTTCCCACTTCCATTCGGGAATCTCCAAGGATTGAAGACTCCCATACGGTCGTTGATGCTCGACTTTCACTTGTAAGCACGTCACACAACGCTCTACGTAACGTGTCACATCAAGTTTCATTACCGGCCACCAATAATGTAGCTTCAAATCCCGATACATCTTTGTACTCCCCGGATGGATGGAGTACTTGGACTTATGGGCATCTTCGAGGAGAAGTTCTCGATTGCCCCCAACCTTGGGCACCCACACACGACCGTTGAACAATTTTACTCCGTGGCTATTTTCCGTTAAGAGCAAACGTTGTTTTGTCATGACTTCCTCCTTGAGATTTTCTTCCAACAAAGCTGCTTCTTGAGAAGCCTTAATCTTCTCTATGAGACTCGACACGAGCTCGATTCTTGAGAGGGTAGCCCATATGCTCCCGCTATAGTCCTTCCGACTTAAAGCCTCAGCCACCACGTTTGCCTTACCAGGATGGTAAAGTAAGTCACAATTGTAGTCTTTGAGTAACTCGAGCCACCGCCTTTGCTTCATGTTCAACTCCTTTTGATCAAAAACGTACTTCAAACTTTTATGATCCGTGTAGAGTGTACATTTCGTGCCATAGAGGTAGTGTCGCTAAAGTTTCAAAGCGAACACCACCGCCGCCAACTCCAGATCATGGCTAGGATAGTTCTTTTTGTGAATCTTGAGTTGCCTCAATGCGTATGCGATCACCCTGCCTCTTTGCATCAACACACAATCCAGCCCCATCTTCGAAGCGTCGCTGTAAACCACGAAGTCTTCTGATCCTTCGGGTAACGATAAAATCGGGGCTTCACACAACTTCTTCTATAAGGTCCGGAACGCTTTCTCTTGCTTCTCTGTCCAGACAAACTTCACATTCTTCCTAGTCAAAGCCGTCAAGGAAGAAGCGATCTTGGAGAAGTCTTGGTGAATCTCTGATAATAGCCCGCCAAACCCAAGAAGCTTCAGATCTCGGACGGACTCTTGGGAGGTTCCCAATTCATCATTACTTCAATCTTAGAGGGGTCCACTTTCACTCCGTCTCGAGTGACAAAGTGACCCAAGAATTGAACCTCCTCAAGCCAAAAGTCGCACTTAGAGAATTTGGCATACAACCTCTCTTTTCTCAACACTTCTAGAACTTCGCATAGGTGTTGCTCGTGGTCTGACTCGCTCTTGGAATACACAAGTATGTCATCAATGAATACAATGACCGACTTGTCGAGGAATGGTCGGCACACTCTATTAATCAAATCCATAAACACCGCCGGTGCGTTTGTTAGGCCGAACGACATTACGAGGAATTCGTAGTAGCCGTAACGCATTCTAAAGCCGTATTCAGAACGTCTTCTCCTCTTACATTCACTTGGTGATACCCCAAACGCAAATCAATCTTTGAGAAACAACCCGCTCCTTGGAGTTGATCGAATAAGTCGTCGATCCTAGGGAGTGGGTACTTATTCTTCACCGTGGCCTTATTCAGTTCACAGTAGTCGATGCACATCCTCATCGTGCCATCCTTCTTTTTAATAAATAAGACCGGAGCTCCCCACGGTGACGAGCTTGGCCTTATGAAACCCTTCTCCAAAAGCTCTTAGAGTTGAGCCATCATCTCTTGCATCTCCGATGGTGCCAACCGGTAAGGGGCTCTAGCAATAGGAGCTTGTTGGGAACTGAAGATGTGAACAAGTCTTTAATGCTGCTAGTTCAGAATTACTACTGCCAGAGGACTTCAAAGTTAATACTGCTGAGTATTACTACTGCTAGTAGAATTAATACTGCTAGTCAAAGTTAGTGCTGCTTGAACAAAGTTAGTACTGCTTAGCTAGTTAGTACTGCTAGTGGTTAGTGCTGCTTAGTAGTTAATGCTGCTAAGACCAAGTTAATGCTGCTAGAAGAAATTAATGCTGCTGAGTATAGTTAATACTGCTTTTGACGTAAAGAACCGGATGGAAAGGATGACAGCTGGAAAGAATCAAGATATTCATGGAAGGCTTGAAGATAATGATGGAAGATATACTGAAGATATTTTATTTATTGTAATTATCTTTTTATTCAGTATATGTACAGATTTGATAGAATAGTTTATATAGAAAATAATTTATTCATTCTATTTTTTTTAGAGAAAATTAACCTCAAGGCATAGATCCTAATTCTAGAGAAGTAGAATTCGTATTGGTGAGTCTGTTCATCAATATTGAGGTTGTGTGTTTAATCTTGTAACTCCAAGCATTCAATACAAGTTTACAAGTTGTTGATTATATACCGTTTTGGTTTACTGTTTTATTGAATATCAAAGTGTTATTCCGCTAACTTCTTTGATATTAGTTTCTGAGAATTTATTCTTGTTAAGAATTCGATCCTGACAAGTGGTATCAAAGCCAAACTCCCTCAGAAACATCTATTCATTCATCATGGAAAACCTTGCAGAATCAAACAGTACTCTGGTCTCTAAGGTTCCAATGCTCAAACCCAGTGAGTTTGACATGTGGAAGATCAGAATTAGACAATACATTCTTCTCACTGACTACTCAATGTGGGATATCATTGAGAATGGTCCTTCTGAAGCAGGAAAGATAGGACCAGATGGGAAAAGACCTCCACCAAAGACAGATGGTGAGAGGAAGATCAGACAGACAGAGATGAAGGCCTTAAGCACTCTGCTCTTGGCCATTCCCAATGAATATCATCATCAATTTTGCAACTGCACTGATGCTCAGATTCTCTGGAATGCTCTAGAGAAAAGATTTGCTGGAACTAAAAGTATCAAAAGAAATCAAAGAGATGTTCTAAAGCAGCAGTATGAGAATTTCACTTCTTCAAAGAATGAGTCTATGACTCAAACTTTTGATAGATTCAACAAGCTCATTGGTGAACTGGCTACTGTAGGAGTGAAGATGGAACAAGATGATATCAACAGAAAGTTCCTCAGATCTCTTGGGGATGAATGGACTATGTACACTGTCTCATATAGACAGAGTGACAATCTGGAAGAGAAAGAACTTGATGATCTATATAATGATCTAAGAGTTTTTGAAACTGAGGTAGAATCCAAGAAGAATCCCACTGGTTATATCCACAATGCTGCACTTCTTTCAACATCTACTGATACTACTGCTAACCCTGAAGCAGTTAGTACTGCCACTGGAGTATCTTTGAAGCCTTTTTGTCCAGTCATAGCAACATTTCATTGATTAATGATGATCTAGATCAACTTCACCCTGATGACCTGGAGGAGATGGACATTAAATGGCAGATGTCCATGTTATCTATGAGAGTGAAGAAGTTTATTAAAAGAACAGGAAGAAACAATTTCTCTCAAAGAAGAGAAGATGGAGCTGGTTTTGACAAGACTAAGGTGGAATGCTATAAGTGTCACATGAAAGGACACTTTGCTAGAGAATGCAGGAGTGTTGTTCCAAACAACAACCACCAACAAGCTCAGAATGGAAGCTACAATCAAAACAAGAATCCTGCTCAAGCCCTTGTTTCCCAACAAGGAATGGGATTTGACTGGAGTGATCAAGCTGAGGAAGCCATTCAGAATCAAGCTCTTATGGCAGAAGTGTCTGATCTCCCCTCTGAGGTAATTTCTAATCTTTGCACTAAATCTTGCATAGACACTGTCAAAAGATACAGGGATCACAATCAAAGTATGTGAGATGACCTCAAAAGATTAGAAAAGGACAGAAAAGATTATGTGTTGATAGTAGAGAGATTTGAAGAGCAAATCAAAGGCTTTCAAGCTAATGAACTTCAACACTCTTATGACACAAACTATTGGAAGTGGGAAAAGAATGAGTTAGAGACCAAACTGTCTAAGTCCTTAGAAGAGAATGATAGGCTGAAAGAGGAACTGTCTAAAGTTAAGCTTGACATAGAAAAGTTTTCATATGCTTCAAAAGCAATGGATTCTCTTCTAAAGGCTCAGATTCATGATAAGATGAAGCCTGGTATTGGATACAACAATACACCTCCTCCTTACAACAACAACTATATCTCTCCTACTTCAGACTTGTTAGAAACCAAGGAGAAAAAGGACTTGTGTGAGGAAGCTCTTAAGATAGATCCTTTGGATGAGGTAGTAGTTAAGGATTTGACTGAGAAAGAAGCTAGTAAGAATAGGGATAATACTGTGAGTAAAAAGATACCATTAGAAAACAATATTATCACCAATGAGGGATGTGGGAAAATCTGGATCAAGTCCAAGGAGATAGAGAAGATCAAAGGAAAGGATAACAAGGTCCATTACAAACAAACCACGGTTGTGAATCCTGGATCTTGTAAACAGCGTGCTTGTAATAAAGCTAAGAGCCTAAATTCTGGTATAAAAAGAGGTAATCAAAGAAACTGGAATAATCAATGGGCTCAGAAACAAGGAGTTGATCTGAATAAAATCAATAGACCAAAACCTTGTTTCATATGTGGCAAGTTGAATCATTTGGCTAAGTATTGCTTCTTTAACCCTATTAATCAACAGATAAACTTTCAAAGATTTGTGCAAAAACCTGTTGGTTATAGGAAGGCTGGAAAGAAACATGTGATGAAGAAATCTGTTGAAAGAAAAGGCCCTATAAAAAATAAGGTTTTAAAAGAAAGCATTTTACTATGGGTACCTAGAAGTACTAACAGTGTTAGTACTGCTAAAAATATTAGTACTGCTAACACAGTTACTACTGCTAACAGTGTTAGTACTGCTGAAAATATTAATGCTGCTAACACAGTTACTACTGCTAACAAGGTTAGTACTGCTAAGCATGCAAGTGCTGCTAAGGCAGTTAGTACTTCTAAAATCAGTATTGCTTCTAGCAAAAATGTTTCCAAGCCTATTATTGTGACAAAATACTCCAAGCATGAGGATTCAAAGTTTAAAAATCTTGTCAAGAAAGAATGCAAGTATTTTGATGAGAAAGGGGTACCCAAGACCACTTTGGCTTGGGTTCCTTATTCAAACTAACTGATTCATCTAATGTGCAGGGCAACCAACAGCTCAAAGCAAAGAGCATTTGGCATGTTGATAGTGGTTGCTCTAGGCACATGACAGGTAACATGTCATGCCTTCAGGATTTCAAGCATATCAATGGAGGACATGTTGCTTTTGGAAATGATCTTACTGGTGGTAAAATAAGTGGCAAAGGTAATGTCACAAAAGGTAAGATGACATTTGAGGATGTCTACTATGTTGATCAATTGAAGTACAACCTGTTAAGTGTATCACAGGTTTGTGACAAACAACATAGCATATTATTTACAAACACAGAGTGTATGATCCTTGCTCCAGGGTTCAAAGTAGTTGATGAAAGAATGATACTACTTAGAACTCCAAGAAAGGACAATGTTTATTGTCTAGATATGGACAATGTTAATAGTGATTCATCCCTGAACTGTCTTGTTTCAAAAGCTTCTGTGGATGAATCCTCTCTATGGCACAGAAGGATGTGTCACATGAATTTCAAGACTATGAACAAACTTGTTAAAAACAACCTTGTAAGAGGTTTACCTTCAAAAGTCTTTTCATGTGATGATCATTGTGTTGCTTGTCTTAAAGGCAAACAACACAAAACTTCTCATAAGACCAAAGAGTTAAATTCTATTTCTTCTTGTCTCCAGTTACTGCATATGGATCTGTTTGGTCCTACAAATGTTATGAGTATAGGCAAGAAATCTTACTGCTTGGTTATTGTTGATGATTACTCCAGATTTACTTGGGTATATTTTCTAAGGACTAAGGATGAGACAAGTGGACTTATCAAATCCTTTATTCTAAGAATTGAAAACCAAACTAATCAAAGAGTAAAAGTCATTAGATCAGATAATGGAACTGAGTTTAAAAATCATGATCTAAACATCTTTTGTGAAGAGAAAGGTATTGAGAGACAATATAGTGCTCCTAGGACTCCTCAACAGAATGGAGTTGCTGAAAGGAGAAATAGGACACTAATAGAGGCTGCTAGATCTCTGTTGGCTGATTCAAAATTGCCAATTACCTTCTGGGCTGAAGCAGTTAATACTGCTTGTTATGTCCAAAACAGAGTTCTAGTGGTCAAGCAAAAGAACAAGACCCCATATGAGCTTTTAAATAAAAGAAAACCTTTCATTGGATTTTTCAAACCTTTTGGGTGTCCTTGTACTATTCTCACTACCAAATCTTACTTAGGTAAGTTTGATAGCAAAGCAGATGATGGATTTCTTGTTGGCTACTCATCTCAGAGTAAGGCTTACAGAGTCTTTAACCCTTCTTCCAGAATAATTGAAGAAAGTGACAATGTCAAATGCAATGAGAACACACCAAATCCAATTGGGTCTGGTCCTCAGTGGCTATTTGACATTGACTCACTAACTAACTCTTTTGGTTTCAGTAGTGCTGATTATGCAGGTACAGGGAGTGGAGAATCAGGGACTACACAAGTCTCAGAAAGTATATCTCAATCTGTGATATTTCCTATACCCACAGAGAATCCTGTTGAAGACTGTGAAAAGGAACCATCTACTGGACCAAGTCAAGGTGAAGAAGAAAGTAGAGATGAGGAGACTCAAGAGAATAAAGAACCAGAAGTGGCTACTGAAAACACTTCAGTTGAGTTGAATGACTCTAATCTAGAGTTGGGACTTAATGAAGAACCTAGTCATCACACCAGAATACAAAAGAATCATCCTCCACAGCTGGTAATAGGAGATATATCCTCTCCTATGATGACTAGAAATCAAAGTAAACTTCAAGAAATCCAAGATCAACAACACACAGTGCTTTCTTGCTTTTTATCCCAGCTTGAGCCTAAAAAGGTACATGATGCTATGAAAGAATCCAGTTGGATAGAAGCCATGCAAGAAGAGCTACTGCAGTTCAAGCTGCAAGATGTTTGGGATCTGGTAGACCTTCCTAAAGGCCAAAGGGCAATAGGAACAAAATGGGTCTTCAGGAATAAGAGAGATGAAAGAGGTATAGTGATAAGGAATAAAGCAAGGCTGGTGGCTCAAGGGTATACACAAGAAGAAGGAATAGACTATGAAGAAGTATTTGCACCTGTGGCCAGGATAGAAGCAATTAGATTATTCCTGGCTTATGCTTCCTACGTGAAATTCAAAGTCTATCAGATGGATGTGAAAAGTGCATTTCTTTATGGTTCAATTGAAGAAGAAGTATATGTCTGTCAACCACTAGGGTTTGAAAACCCAAGCTATCCAGACAGAGTATACAAATTGAAGAAAGCACTTTATGGACTACATCAAGCTCCAAGAGCATGGTATGACACTCTGTCATCCTATCTCTTGGAAAATGGATTTGAAAGAGGAGTTATTGATAAGACTCTATTTATCAAGAGAAAGAAGAAGGATATCTTGCTGGTCCAAATCTATGTTGATGATATTATCTTTGGATCAACAAGAGACAACATGTGCAAGGAGTTTGAGGAACTAATGCATCAAAGGTTCAAAATGAGTTCCATGGGGGAACTTACTTTCTTCCTTGGACTCCAAGTTCAACAGAAGACAGATGGAATCTTCATATGTCAGTCCAAGTATGTGCAGGACATTCTAACCAAGTTTGGTTTCTCAGATTCAAAACCTGCTAGCACACCTATGGAGACACACAAGCAGATAACAGCAGATCTTGAGGGGGAGGATATGGATGTTCATCATTATAGATCCATGATTGGCTCTCTCATGTATCTTACAGCCTCTAGGCCAGATATAATGTTTCCAGTCTGTGTGTGTGCAAGATTCCAAGTTAGGCCAAAGCAATCTCACTATCAAGCTGTTAAGAGGATATTCAGATATCTCAAAGGGCAACCCAGACTGGGACTTTGGTATCCTCATGACTCATCCTTTGACCTACTTGCATACTCAGATAGTGATCTAGGTGGAGCAAACTTGGACAGAAAATCTACTTCTGGAGGATGTCAGTTTTTGGGTGCAAGACTAGTGTCTTGGCAGTGCAAGAAACAAACCACAGTATCCACATCTACAACAGAGGCAGAGTACATAGCAACTGCAAGTTGCTGTTCTCAAGTCTTATGGATTCAGAATCAAATGTTGGATTATGGGGTAACCTTTCTACACTCTCCAATTTTTATTGATAACATCAGTGCTATTAGCATTGTGAATAATCCTGTCAAGCACTCAAAGACAAAGCACATTGAAATCAGGTATCACTTCATAAGAGACTGTAATGAAAAGAAACTTATTCAAGTTGTAAAAGTTCACACTGATAATCAGTTTGCTGATCTATTCACTAAAGCTTTTGATGTGGGTAGATTCACTTTCTTGGTAACAAGTGTGGGAATGATCAACTCTGAATAAGCCTCTTCTCA
Organism: Arctium minus; assembly: GCA_954870635.1. Lineage (NCBI taxonomy): Eukaryota > Viridiplantae > Streptophyta > Magnoliopsida > Asterales > Asteraceae > Arctium > Arctium minus. The sequence continues at coordinate 54,217,400 of OX941080.1, forward strand.
AAAAGTGGTTCTATACCTGTATATTGTTTATTCTTGGTGTTACTAATCTTCTTTTTCAGGATATGTATAGCAGTACTCAGTGTTTCGCAAGTTTAAAGGAGTAATTTCAGTTAATACTGCTAGTTAGTTAATACTGCTAGTAGTTAATACTGCTCTTAGTTAATACTGCTAGTAGTTAATACTGCTCTTAGCTAATACTGCTAGTAGTTAATACTGCTCTCAGTTAATACTGCTCTCAGTTAATACTGCTAGTAGTTAATACTGCTCTCAGTTAATACTGCTAGTAGTTAATACTGTTCTCAGTTAATACTGCTAGTAGTTAATACTGCTCTCAGTTAATACTGCTAGTAGTTAATACTGCTCTCAGTTAATACTGCTAGTAGTTAATACTGCTAGTAGTTAATACTGCTAGTAGTTAATACTGCTTTCAGTTAATACTGCTTATGTCCCGAATACTATAAATACTCTTTGCCCGCCTAAAAGCTCATAACGACTCTTTGCATACTGTTCACTTGCGCTCTAAACCCTTTCTCTCTCAAAGTTCAAAGTTTTCAGACAAGAATCTTCAAGGTCAATGGCATCAATGGCGTTCATTGACGAGCACAATGAAATCGCGATGCTCTAAAAGCCAAAGCAAGCTGAAGGTTTTCATCAGATAGTCGACTTTCTGAAGTCTAGCCACATTGCCCATGCTCTCACTATGTCTCCTACTATCTTCATAGAGCATCAGAGGCAATTCTGGGCACATGCCACCATTGTTACTGAGGATGGTGTGCAAATGATCAAGACGACAGTATGTGGCAAGCCATTGACAGTTACTGAAGAAGTAATTCGCATCAGTCTACATCTAGACGATGCCTCTGGTATAACTTCTATCCCTAATAATGAACTGTTTTCTACTCTTTCAAAAATGGGGTATGGAGGCCCATTGGGTGTTTTTAAGTTCTCAAAAGCTAAATTCTCACCCCAATGGCGTTTTCTTGTTCATACCTTGATGCACTGCATTTCTAAAAAGACCACTGGCTGGAGTGAGTTCAGCAGTCCCATTGCTTATGCTTTGGTCTGTTTGGCCACTGCCAGAAGGTACAATTTTTCACAAATGATTTTCAATGATCTTGTCTCAAACATGGGAAACAAAAAGAGCTTTTATATGTATCCCAGGTTTGTTCAAGCAGTAATCAACCATGAATTGACGGATATTCCTCATTCTGATGGAATATATGTACCAAAACCCCCTAAAGGCAAGGTTTTCTCAAATATGAGAAGATCTGCTGGGGACTCGGAAGGAGTAGACACCCCATTGTTCTCTACAATGATGGTGGTGTCCCAAGCTAATGAAGGTATGGTAGCAGGGTCAAGGCCCCCATTAGACTAACCCACTGCTAGCCAATCCCAACCTTCCATCTCTCAAATTTTCCCTCAGTCCTTTGCTGCTAAACCCACTCCCATAATATCCAAGACCTATGTCAAGAGAAAGGTACACAAGGCTCCTTCCCTTGGTGTACCTACTATTAACCAAGAGCCTCAAAGCCCTCTATTGGAGCATTCTCCAGTAGAGAATATCCAAAGGGAATCCACTAGGGTGTCTCCCAACCCAAAGGAGGTGCTCTCTGAGGAGGAGGAAGAGCATATGGGAGAGAAGGCTGCCACTACTCCTGCTAGCTCAGAGGAGGTCAGTGGTAACATCCCTAAGATCTTCCCCATGGCAACTTTGAATGAGCAATCATTCAAAGGTCCCCGGTGCCAAGAAACCAAGGGGGTGGAGAGTGCTTCTGCTAGGCAGAAGACTTCCACTACAAAAAGATCCAATGATCCTTCAAAAGAGGGTAACACTTCTGGAGAGGGTGAGGACAGATATACTTACTATGAATTGATGGAAACAATGGGGAACATCAACCAAGATGTTCTCAAACAAGGAAAAGAAATTGAAGAGATGAAGATGGTCATCCTGTCACAACAAATCCAGATTGCCAAATTAAAGAAAATGGTGACAAGGTTGGTGCATAAGCAGAGGAGAAAACAATTTGTTTTAAAGAAGAGGTCAAATAAGAAAAATGCTTCCAAAAAGGGGGAGAATTCAAGCTCAGAACAGATAGATCAACAGTTTGAGGCTGAATTTGTTGAAGAAAGGGCTGAATTTGTTGAAGAAAAGGCAGCAGCAGAAACAACACCAGCAGCAGAAACTGTTACTACTGCTAAGCCAAAACAAGCAGCAGAAACTGTTAGTGCTGCTGAAACTTCACAAGCAGCAGTACCAGAGTTAACACCAACAGAAATTGAAGTAGCTGAAATGCTCATCAAAGCAAAGAATGACACTCCCAAAGCAAAGGGAGTGGTCATAAATGAAGGGGGAGCAGAGAAAATAGAGAAGAAAGAAATGGATGCAGATACAAGGAAAAAGGGAAAAACAAAGATGATAGAATCTGATCAACCATCTAAAAAGCAAAAGATGATTGAGTCAGATGAAGCATTAGCAAAGAAAATGCAAGAAGAGTTAGATCTAGCAGAAAAGGAACAGGTTGAAAAAGACAGAGAAATGGCCAGAGCACTTGCAAATGAGCTAAATGAAGCATTCCAGAAAGGGCTGGAAACAGAGAAAGCTAAGCAAAGAGCAATGTGCTTGAAAAAGGCTATGATGGCCAGAACAAGTGCAAAGAAGAGAAGACCTTCACAAACTTACCTTGCAACTCAAGAAAGGAACAAGATGATAACTTTCTTGAGGAGTACAATTGGTGTGAAGAAAGAAATGTTTGTGAAGATGAATTTTGATCAAATCAAGGAGCTATATGAGAAAGAAATGGGGAAGCTGAAGAATAATGAAAAGGACAGAGTGGAGTTTGAAAAGAAAGCTAAGGAGAGACATGATGTGAATATCAATAAACCCTTCCCTGAAAGTGAAGAGGGAACTCCAACAAAGAAAAAGGTAGAGATTAAGGAAGAAGAGACTCTAGCTCAGAAGATCAAGAAGATAAAAAGAGTTAAGTCTATTGCTTCTAAAGGCCCTAGATCAGAAGAAAGGAAAAAGGAAGAAAAGAAGAAAGAAGCTACTATAGGACAAGGGCAAAGGATACTGAAGAGAACCAAGATGATGGCCAACAGAAAGAAAGTTTAAAAGAAGTCTAGAGTAGAAGAAGAAAAGAAAGTTGAATCTCAGGAAGAAATACCACAGAGTTCAGATGTAAACATGTACATGGTGGTAATGGATAAAATTCCAAAGCCTATTTCAGCTGAACCTGTTGGATTCAAACCTCCTGAAGTTATCCTCTGGGATACTGTAGAGGTGGATGGTAAAGAGTACATCAGATTGAAAAGAAAGGATGAGAGGTATGAAGTCTACAGCACCTGGAGCAAAATTGTCAGAGAGTGTTCAAGATCTGATTTGGAAGAAATGTTTGCAGTGGGGATGAAAGTTCATGCAGATCAGTTGACAGCTCCAGGGTTACCAATTGTGAAGCTAGTTATGGAATATTTGTGCATGTTGTTCAAACCAGAAGCAGTAAAGCATTTGATAAAAGATGTATTTAAGACTGTTAGAGGATGGACTCTATATGAAAGGAGTGGAGTCTATGAACTAGCATTGGATACTTTTCACAGGGAGTATTACTTGGTGGATAGGGTATACAACCATACAAATCTGAAGCTTCATGCCATGTTAAATAAGAAGTTGAGTTGTACACCAAATTCAGAAATGGCAAAGTACTTAATTCAAAGAACTATTAATCAGAGCATGGGACTGGATCCTAACATTGGAGTAGATCAATGAAGATTTTGGAAGCATTTGAAGAACTTGACTTCTCTTTCTAAAAGTCAAGTTAGGGGGAGATTGTTGGGAACTGAAGATGTGAACAAGTCTTTAATGCTGCTAGTTCAGAATTACTACTGCCAGAGGACTTCAAAGTTAATACTGCTGAGTATTACTACTGCTAGTAGAATTAATACTGCTAGTCAAAGTTAGTGCTGCTTGAACAAAGTTAGTACTGCTTAGCTAGTTAGTACTGCTAGTGGTTAGTGCTGCTTAGTAGTTAATGCTGCTAAGACCAAGTTAATGCTGCTAGAAGAAATTAATGCTGCTGAGTATAGTTAATACTGCTTTTGACTTAAAGAACCGGATGGAAAGGATGACAGCTGGAAAGAATCAAGATATTCATGGAAGGCTTGAAGATAATGATGGAAGATATACTGAAGATATTTTATTTATTGTAATTATCTTTTTATTCAGTATATGTACAGATTTGATAGAATAGTTTATATAGAAAATAATTTATTCATTTTATTTTTTTTAGAGAAAATTAACCTCAAGGCATAGATCCTAATTCTAGAGAAGTAGAATTCGTATTGGTGAGTCTGTTCATCAATATTGAGGTTGTGTGTTTAATCTTGTAACTCCAAGCATTCAATACAAGTTTACAAGTTGTTGATTATATACTGTTTTGGTTTACTGTTTTATTGAATATCAAAGTGTTATTCCGCAAACTTCTTTGATATTAGTTTCTGAGAATTTATTCTTGTTAAGAATTCGATCCTGACAGAGCCGCTCCCGGTACGAGATCAATTCGAAACTCCACTTGACGGTCGGGTGGTAACCCAGGTAAGTCCTCCGGAAAGACGTCGGGAAACTCGCACACCACCTTTACGTCTTCGAGCTTCTTCTTCTCAAGTTTAGCATCTATCACGTATGCTAAAAAGGACGAACATACTTTCACCAAACACTTTTGTGCATTGGCCAACGTGATAACCGCCACATCGCCCTTTCTTCTTTCTCCATAAACCAACACCGTTTCATTATCCGACATAGGGAGTCGGATTTGTTTCTTGGAGCATAGAATTTCGGCATGATTATCCGCCAACCAATCCATACCGACTACCACGTCGAAACCACCAATAACCATAGGCATCAAATTGATTGAGAATTCCTTCCCTTCAATTCCGAGAGTACAGTCCTTCAAGACGTCATGGATTACCACTTGACTACCATTAGCTATCTCGACCACTAAAGCATTCTCTAGACTAATAGTGGGCATGACTAACTTTTGACGAAACGAAACAGATACAAAAGAGAAACTGGCACCCGAATCGAAAAGTACACGAGCAGGTACATAGTTTAGGAGAAACGTACCCGATACCACGTCAGTGGATGCCTTGGCCTCTTCGACCGTCATCTGGAACGCTCTACCCGGAACCCTCAGAGGATTCTCCTTGTAAGCTTACCAGTGTTGTTCTGTTTATGTGAGCGCCGTTTCTTTTGCTTCTTACCTTTAGCATAATAATCAGCATTCACAGAAACTGATTCACCAACCTTAGTTGATGATTCACCAACTTCATGCACAATTGGTAAAGCTTGACCATTTATAACAAAAGTAGAATGATCTGGAAGTTTAGCATTGAAGTCAAACATATCAATCTCATCTACACACCCTTCATCAGAATTTAAAAAATCATTTGCAGACGCAAATAAGTCATCAAGATCAACTTCAGAGGTGTGAGGTGCTTTAGGAGATGTAGAACACTTTTGAGGTTCAACATTTAAAACCGTGTTCTTTATAAAGTTGAAAATACAACTTTTTCAATGTCAACCAATATTCTTTCATCAGATAAAACATTTTCAAGCTCGATTATTTTGCTTTCTAAAATGAGTGGAGGAACATAAATTTTAGCTTTTAAAGGTTTTGCCTCCAACTCTTTTGTCGAATAGCTCTCAAAATAATCATTTGAAAGACATTTTGGCTGATCAGAAATATAACTATCATTCAGCTTTTGATAGCAGAATGGTAGTTGCATTTTCTTTAAGTTCTTTCTTTTCTCATCCTCTTTAGCCTCTACCTCATCAGGTGACTTGGAAACAAATTTGTGTTTCAAATGAGGATATTTACCAGCTACAAAAAGAAAATCAAAATTATACAAAGCTGGTTGTTTTCTGATGGCTTTCTTTAGATAGTGTGGGTTTTCGTAACCGAGACCCCACTTCTCTCTAACATCAGTTTCCTCATTAGGGGTGTTTAAGAAAATAGTTTGATCTGTTTGGCCTCTAGCATACAATTTCGCTTCTAAACCATTTACCTTTTTCTCTAAGTTCTTGTTCTCAACCTGCAATTTAAACACTTTTAGAACACTTTCTTGCTTTTCTAAAACAGACTTAGAAATCTTAGATTCAAAATCAGAAATCTTACTTTCAAAACAATCTTTTTCATTTTTAAAATCAGAAGCAGATTTGCTTAAAGAATCAATCAGATATTTGTTTCCAATAAATTATTTGTTAAGATCAAAGATCTTTTGATTTTTCTTTGCAACTCCGCTCTTTTCCTTTTTCAGCTTATTTTGAAGATCTTGAAGTTCGACCATCATAGCTTCCATTTTAGTCATAAAATCAGATTTAGAAAGATTAATTACCTCATCAGCTGTTTCTTCATCAGAATCATCATACTTCATTGTGTTGCCCATCAAACACATGTGAGCAGTTTCTTCTCTTTCATCTTCATCTGAATGATCTAGCCAAAACCCTTCTTCAGCCATGAGTGCCTTGCCAACCTCTTGTTGCTTGGCTAAGAGCATATTGTTCTTGTAATACTCTGAGTTTCTGACTTTTGGCTTTCTACAATCTTTGGCATAGTGACCGACTTTACCACAGTTGTAGCATTTGATTAGGTCGTCTGTTTTCTTCTCAGCCCCAACATAGTCATTCAGATACCTTTTCTTTTCTTCCGGCTTTCTGTCCACATACCGGTTCTCCTCATATCTTTTGCCTTCAACTCTTTTCCTATGTTCATGATTCTTTGAACCAGACGAAGAGTACCTCTGTGAGTTCGAACCCGGTTTCTTGTAGAATTTCTTTTGAAAGGCACGGGTCAGTAGAAGCATAGCTTGCTTGAGGTTTTCGCCGTCGTCACTGTCAGATTCAGACTCAGAATTAGAACTGGGAATCACTACTTTCTTTTTCTTTTTCTTTTCTTTCTTTTCTTTCTCCTTCTCTCCAGCTACCAGTGCAATGGGGTCAGCAACCTTCTCAACTTTCTTTTTCTTCTCATTCCTTTTCTCTTTAACCTCCTCCTCATTCTGACGTAGTGTCTCATAAACTTCGTGAAGAGGTATGTCACTCAAGCCCTTCATTTGTTTCATCCGGCGGGTATGCTTCTTCCATTCGGGCTGCAGGATGATGAAAAACTTAACATTGTTCTCGATCTGCTTCTTCTTGACTTTGTTCTTGGATAGTTCATTCAGAAGAAGCACGAACCTCTCATAAGTTTCTTCCAGGCTCTCATTTTCCTTGGCTTTAAATTCCTCGTAGCTGTTGATGCAGTTAGCTACTTTCATCTGATTTCCCACCTTTGAGCCCATCATCATCTTTTGCAACTGATCCCACATCTTCTTTGCATTCACTTTGTAGTTGTCGATTTTGATATAAATCTCATTTGGGATGCTTTGTAACAGAAGAGATCTTGCTTGTTTGTCGGCTTTGAAACGACTTTTCTGCTCATCAGAATATTGGGCAAATTCCTTCGGAACAATTTTCATCTTTCTCACCCTGTCCTCGTCTCCATCCTCACTGTCTGAGGATTCATCATCAGGTATTTCGACAATGGGTAGTATCATGGGACCTTCTGTAATTGATAGCATAATGTTTTCCCCATTTGCTTGCCGGTCGACAAAGTCGAGAAAACGATCATTCCACTGTTCGTATTCACCCTTGAATAGATCAGGAGGCTTTACGTCCGTACCAATGGAAATAGCATCTTTTGAAGTCATCTTTGATCAACACTGCTTACTGTGATCGTCAAAATTCAGAAAACAAACTGGATCTACAAAAATCAAACTCAGTTAAATTTCAGAAAAATTTACTAAGTATAGAATGCGCATGACACTCAAATGAAACACTTCACGCAAAACACTCTATGCGAGTATTGAATTTCGTGCATACAATAGAATCAAGTGAACTCACTTCTCGCATACTGGGTTGTGCGAGTTTGTGGTTCACGCAAGACACTGGATGCGAGAACTGAGGTTCGCGCACAACAAAGGTTGCGTGAATCAAAGTTCGCGCAAGTAGGCTTATGCGAGTTCTTAGTTCTCGCACATCACTATGTGCGAGTTTTGGAAATTCACGCAAAACCTTGCGTGATCGACACTTAGAAAATTTTCAGAAACTTGGTTCACGCTATGTAACACCCCGATTTTCGAATGGTATCATTTCAAGTTAATTCAGAAACCAATATATTAAGAAAAAATAAGATATTTGATTTTGGACTTGAATCTTAGATTTTATAGTCTTTATGGATGAAGGGTTCAATTATGAGTCCAACGGTCCTTTGCAGAGCGAAAACAGAGCTATAACGAATAAATTATGGCCAAAACAGTGATCAGACGCGAGAAATGGGGATTTCGGAGGCCCGTGGGTTGGTGGGAGACCCTAGGCCGCTGAACCCTCTGGATGGGTGTTGGGGAAGCGCGCGACTTACCCCGCGGCTTCCAAGTCGCGGGCCAAACCGCGGGAAGAGACCTGAGGGTTTTATACGCGATTTTTGGAGGTCTAACTTCATTTCTTCATATCTTCTTCATCCCAACTCCGATTTCAGTGATTCAAGTTGCCACGGTTTAGTTTTTGAGAGCTTTTCAAGGTTATATTGTTGTTTTTGGGATGATTAAAGAGTATTTGGTGGTGAATTGCAAGCAAGGGTCAAGAACTCATCATCATCACCTTCATCTTCAAGAATTTGGGGGTTTCTAGGTTTTTTACCAAAACCTAAATGGTAAGTTTCTACCTTCTACTTCCAAACTTCTTTATGGGTTATATATTGTCTATTGATGTCAAGATTTTGAGAAAAGTTAGGTCAAACTAGGGTTTTTGACCAAAACGGAGATTTGGATATAAGATGTTTGGGGAATGATTCTAAACACTTGAATATGGTTATTTATGGTTGGAAGCTTGTGGATCTAGGTTATGGAAGTTTTGACCTTGAAGATTCAAGTTTATTCAAAGGAGCTCAAAGTGGGGAAAAATATAGATTTAGCCTAAATCTAGCAAGGTGAGTTCAAGTTGCTTTATGAAAACTATGTACATGACAAAATATGTATTTTGAAGTAAAAATATATTTTACTTGGTATTTGTCAAAGTGTGAGTATTTTAATAAGTTTTCATATTTGGTAAACTTGGGTTGTTTAGTTCCATGAAATGCTCATAATTGGGTTTTAAATGTTTCAACAAGTAAATGGCATGTTTTACATATTCTTGGCGATTTTGTACAAATAAAGTCCATTTTATGATTTATGCATCTTCGGTGATTTTTGTATAAGTGAAGTCTAAGTTATGACGTACGACATTTTGGGGTATTTGAGTTCATTAACTATTTGGAAAATCCTTGGTCCCAATACGTGATGAGTTTTGAGTTGATCACACCTTTGAGGTATGTGTCTGCATAAATACCGTTTAAAGATATTCCATTATTTGGGGGACCGTTAATTTTTGGTCAAATGGATTTTGAGCATTTTAGCTCGGTTTTGACTTAAAAGAGCCTCGAGGACATTTGTCCGGTTTTAATGGCTCGATGTAGAGTCCCATCTACGATTTACATACTAATGCATTTTATTGCATATTTATGATAATTACATACTCGAGTGCGTTGGTTATTCATGTGTAGTCATGTAATGTTAGACTGTGTTGCATTGGATCCATAGGTACGTAAGTCAGTCTGTTTTGGATGGTCAATTGGGTATTTCGGGGTTGGACTCCGATACCCATGTTTTACGACCGGAACTTTACAAGTAGGCACTAGGAGGGTTGAGTCTGGAGGTGCTACCGGGGAGGTAGGCACTAGGACTCTCGCCGCTTGAAGTAATGCCTGAGGGGTAGTCTTTAAGTGTGTCGGGCCTTCGGGGTGGAGTTCTTTGTAACGGTCACCAAGGTCAACTGTCTCTTTGGGCGAAACTTGTCAAGAAGTCGTAGGGGCACTTGGGCGTTTTATGTCGTGAGGTGTCATGCGATTAACGTTGTAAGGGTGGCATACTTTTGTGTTCCTCCACCCTCAACGGATACGGGTATCCCCCGTTGTCGGCCAATAATATTTTGGATATTTTAATTGTCCATGCTTTAATATTTGGATTTCATCCCATTTTATGGTTGCGTGAGTATTGCTTCTTAGTCACATATTTTCAATGTCATACTATATTGCATGGGTTGTTTTCTCATGATTTTTATGAGTTGAGTATTATGCCCCACCCGTGTTTTGGGTGTTTCAGATTATAGAGTTTTACCCGCGTATTAATATTGGGAGTCTGTTTTCTATTCACGTTTGAACGAGTTTTGAGCGACATCATTTTATAAAGAATGTTTCGTATTGGGACACTCGTCCTTAAAACGTATGTTATTGGAAAACGAGTCGTTTTCATAATTAAACTAAATCATTTTGAAAGATCATGATTTAAACTGCATTCTTCCCTTTAACGAAATATTTATTCATGTTGAAAACTCTTGAACTCACTAGGCGTTAGCCTAACCTTTTTATTTGTCGGCATGTGCATCAGGTTCCTGTTGGGGTTTGGTTCTAGCAGCTATGAAGAGTTGAGCCTTAGCTTTGTGCAAGTGTAAGTAGTTGGTGAAGTCTTCCGCAGTTTGGAGATAACGTATATTATTGGGTTTTAGTAGCACCCATCCTTGTTATAGATTGTATGTAGAGATTTAATTATATGTGTTGAGGTTAAGCCTTAATTTGTGTTTGTAGAAGAATCAATTATCGATGTATTTAGAAAATTTTAAATTAGTTGCTATTTGCAGAATTGAGGGTGTTACACGCTAAATGCAAACGCGCAAGAACAGGGCTTGCGAGTTTTGAACTTAGAAAAATTTGACCAAGGATACTTCTCGCTAAACACAAACGCGCAAGATGAACACTTCTCGCAACTTTCACTTCACGCACGACAAAGGTGATGAACAGTACAAACTCGCACCTAGTGTTGTGCGAGTTCTTGGTTCACGCACACAACTGTTTGCGAGTTCTTCACTTCAACCACTAAATCAAGCCTTTGCGAGTTCTTGATCCTGCGAGTTCTTTGTCCTTGCGAGTTCTTGGTCCTTGCGAGTTCTTGGTCTGCGAGTTCTCTGGATCTTGCGAGTTCTTGACTTGCAATTCCAAAAACTCGATCTTTGCACTGATTTGATTCAAATCATCTTCAATTTGCTTGAAATTTCGTAGGGATGTGTAACACCCCGAATTTTCGTTGTAATAATTCTATCGTTCAGACTCCTAGCCTTCCGTATTTTAATCTTAGTTATCGCACATTATCCTATTCGTGGGTATCGCGTGTTCCTAGCCAAGTTCATGTGCCAAGTTTTGATTTTTGGATGAAGGGAACAGGGGACCACGCGACTTACCTCGCGACTTGGAGTCGCGGCACTAGCCGCATAGCCCACTGTTTGTCTAACTTCTTAGGGACACGGGCGACTTATGCCGCGACTTGAGGCCGCGACATAACCCGCGGAACTCCTTTGGACGCCCAAATACGGGTTTCTTCCCCATTTTTCTCATTTATTGCAAGTGTGGAACTAAGAAGAGCGACTTTGGAACCCTAGGTAAGTCTTCTCTCATCTCTTTCCATTTATTGATCTATCATAAGCATTTATGGAGGTTTAATGCTTGGTTAGGGTGAACTTTCGGTGAACCTAGCTTGTGTCATCATCTCAAGTCTTCAACTCTCCACCTACCATTTCTAGGGTTTGGATTTTCTCTTAGAAATCCCTAAGGTGAGTTCTTACACTTTTATAAAACTTTATACATGTCAAATGTGGGTTTTAAATGCCTAAACATCTCCTTTTTCATATACTTAATTTGTGGAATTTTATACCAAGTCTAACTTTTGGAGATTTTAGGATTTATGATGATTCTATGGAATAAAGTTTAATGAGACTTGAAAGTGTTGTTGTAGCTTACTTTCACTTGGGAAATGTGTTTCAAAGAATGGTTTCAATCATGTACAACTTATGGATTTGGAAATAATAATCTTGTGGTTAACTGCTGATAAGTTTATATTTTGGGATTCATCATGTTTTGGGGAATAAGGCTATTCTAATAGTCATTGATGTTTCAACTAATGAGCTTTTGGTAAACAATGGGGGTTGCCTTTGTGAAAATTACCTCTTATTTTGTCTAATGCATATTATCACATGTTGATGCATTCATTTGACCTTATGAGCATTATGTGGCTTAATTGTTGCATTTGGGAGTCATGACCCCGTAATTTGTTATATTGTTATTCCAGCGTTGGGACGACTAGTTTCCCACGTCGAGGCACGTTTAGGCATCAGATTGGGAGTGTAGGTCCTACGTGCTCAAGTATTACGATATTGGATGAGGATCTCGACGTAAGGGCCCTTCGAGGTTGAACTTGAGTTTCTGTGGGTGTAAGTTTAAAGCCACTGAGCCTGACATCCCTTGCGTGTACTTTAATTGTGTATTGGATTTACTGAGTTATCAAATGGCTTACTTTTGTGTTCCGTCATTTGTGTTAGTAAGCGGGTCTCCCCCGTTAACCCAAGAGGTACTTGCTACATTCAAAAACATTATTATATTTATCATTGTCACAAATGGATTTCTTTACTTACTCTTACGTCCGATTATTTTAACTGCAAATGTTCGATCTCACTAGGCTTTAGCCTAACACTTTTTCTTAAAATGACATGTATAACAGGTCAGGTTCCCAGTGGGATTCGTCGGGACTGAGTGGATGGCCTTGAGGTCAAGAGCGGTCTTTTTGGGAGATGTATAGACCGGTATTTTGGATAGCGGACGCCTTTTTGGGAGAATAGCAACACCCGATACTAATCTTTCTTATTTAAGTTAGATTATTAGGTTGTTAGTGTATTCATCTTTTGATCAATTGTAAAGGTTATAACTAGTTTCCCCGTTTTATCGGGATGATACTTTGGGATTGTTTATAACAGGTTTGATATTCCCATGCTTACCAATTTATAGCCGTCATATTGCAAAATTTTCGAATTTTTATTTCTCTAAAATTTAGGGTGTTACAGGATGCTCAGAAACTGTTTTCGAACATATTACAACAAGTGAATTTTAAAAACAAACACTAAAATTACACTTTTTGATCTAGACCAATTCGTTTTCAGACACGAACTTAAATTTCAAGAAAATTTCAAAATACAAACAATACACTTTGAATTATGCTTAACAGATCACTACAACTATGTTCTAGATACAAAATCGAATGCAACAATACAAAAATAGAATCAAGAACATCATTAAAATCCGAAAATCAACTTTTCACAGTCTGTTTGCGAGTTCGTCCAATCTGTTCTAAAAATCTTGAAATTGATCCTTGTTTTTCTGAATTAAGCTTGCTCTGATACCAAATTGTTATCCCAGATAACAATGTAAATCAACGATGACAATCAATTTCATCAAATCTCACTTTTATTTCACAATCAAATTCAATTACAAAACTCTCTCAATACACTTTCTCTCTCTAACAATAGAACTCGTATGACTCTCTCTAATGTGTTACTCTGCTATTACACGCACACTACACTATTTATACAAACCTAGAAACATGCACACTACTAAAATACAGAAACGCGCAGAACATTAGAAAACATAAAATACAACTTTGACTTTGACTTTTATTACACAAGACTTTGACTTTGATGCTTGAGAGTTGACTTCAGCTTTGACTTCAATCTTCAATCTTCAGTCTTCTATGACCTTGTATCCAACATATTTATGCTCTAACAGTTAGAAAGATCGTAAGATATAAGTTTATCGGGAGGTTCTTTTTGGTCGTGGTCGAGACTCGAGAGAAACTCACGACTGTCGCCAAAAGTGGCGATCATGACTCTCGATGTGTGTGCTCTTCAGGACCTTATTTTAATACAAGAGCAGTTTTAAGATTGGAGACGTTTGGTTTCTTGCGTTGGTCGTGACTTGTGATATTTTACCCAAACAAAATGCATCAGGATCGAAAAGTTAATTAATGTAAGGATCCGAAAATATGAAGGATACAAATTTTTTTTTATGAAATATGAAATGTTTAAGGATCCAAGTTTTGTAAATGGATCGATTTTTTTAATGGACATGATTTTATGTATAATGATCTTCCTGGGATCCAAAATACATCTTATGTTTTAGATAAAAGATTAGAATATGATTAATGTTTTAAAGTCTTATTCTTATATTTAATATTGGTCAAGCATAAATTCTTCAACATAATTGAGCCTAGTTGAAGTGAAGTTAGATTGACGACGAATTGGAAAGTATTATCATCTACTCATTAAAAACCAGCACATGATAAGTCAAACAGTTTGACAAATACTATTTGTCAAGTTGATTTGGAGTGCAAACTTACCCAACATGTTTGACTCACCAATTCCCACCAACCTATGTCATGTATGGGAACATGCTTCGCATGTCTGCCAAAATAAGTTATGGAGTAGAGTACTATTTTATTTAGTAATTTACTTAGTTTACTGTTCACTCTGCATACAAAAGAATGGGTTGGAGAAACAAATATCTACATCATATTCAAAGGCTAAAATGAATAGTACAATAATGCATGGATCAACAAATCAAATGAAGACACACGTGAAAGTTGACACGTAACATTAAATGCATTTGTGGCTATAAAATGCAGTCCTTGTCAATGTTGCAAATCATCTGTTTGACAAAAAATAATGAATGATGGGTTCTTAAGCAAATGGAAGTCAATATCTGAAGACTGTCTTAGTTTTTCAGACCTATTCGAGTACATTCTTTTACTATTTCAATATCTCTTTGTGAGCAAATTTGTCATCAGGTAAATTGTTTAGGTTAGGTCTTTACTTCTTAGTTTCCACAACGATCTACAGTTCTTCATTTTTATAAAACATACAAAAGTAAATTTGAAAATTTGTTGTGTTTGTATTCAACTACTTCCACAAACACTTTCAGTGTTAGTCATTACTCACCTAGGCAATGGCGGAGGTACCTTAGCACCAGAAGGTGCATTGGCACCTCCTCATCATTTGGAATTTTTTTAATGTATTAATATGCAGGCCAATATTATTTTTTATGGGCTAGACTCCACCTTAACTTTCCAATAACATAGAGATTTAGAGTCTGACACTGGCGGATGCACAACCAAGGGGTAGGGGGCACATGCCCCCAACAAACCCCAAAAAATCACTCATCAAAGCATAACTTTTAGGTTTAATTATTTTTTTGAACAAAAAAATGTTAATAGGCCCCCAATAAGTTAAAGAAAAGGCCTCAAATCTAAAATTCTTGTTATCTCATTTAAACTTTTGTTTTAAGGGATTAGTTAAACTCTAATTCCCTTAACTTCTAAGTCTTAATCCTTCGAAAATCATTTTATTTCTCTTATTAATTTTGTTTGCTATAATGCTAATGATTTGATTAATCACTATATTTTATTTTTTCCAACTTTTTTTTACATTTTATTGTTTTTATAGATGTATAACCATTGTTATTTGTTAATTATTAATTTTTTATTTCTTAGTTGTTATTTGATTTAGGGTTCTTGAGTTTGTTTTTTGATTTGGGTTTGTTATTTTGATTTAAGGTTTGCAACGTACTAGTTTGTCTTTTATTTATGATTTTTGACCTTTTGCTATCTGATTTGTTTATAACTGAATCTAAGTTATAGATCTCTTGTCACTAGTTATTAATGTGTAACGTGTTATTTGCTTTTAGTTTATCCGAAATAATAAAATATGTACATAGTAGTATAATGTTTCAGTTTATCCGAAATAGTAAAAAAAAATCGAAAACCCAAGCGAATAAGTTATATTTATTCGATTAAACTGATCCGTTTAAGCAACCGAATAAACCAAAATCGTATTAGTTTGAATGAGTTATCCGGTTTCAGAATTTTTGACACCCTTAAATCTGCCCCCAATAATAAAGTTTCTGGATCCGCCACTGGAGTTTGATTGATTTTCTTTTTCATTATTTTGCTTCCGCCTTCTAAGACGTATCCTTCACGCTTCTAATTTCTTGTTTCACAAAACAAAGGTTGATGCTGTACTATTTTATGGAAGAAATAACGCCCGCCTCACCCCTCCCCTGGACACAACCTGTGTCTGTGTGTGTCTGTCGGAGCCAGACCGCCGACACCGACCACCGTTAAGACTGGAACCGCTGGAGACTAGAACCGCTTGCTGCCGTTAGAGACTTGTTGCCACTGGAGACTTACTGATAAATCAAATCTATTTTGGGTTTTGTCTCCACTCTCCATCACCGATTCTTCTTCTTCCTCTTGACCTCTCTGCTCTGCAGCGCACGCAGGTTAGGTTTTTTTTATAGTTTAAATGTGTCTTTTTTTACTTTAAATGCTTAAAAAAGTGAATCCATGTGAGAAGTGATAAGAAATACTTTATGTAAATCCTTCCTCTCTGGTTCACTTTTTTTTTTATCAGTTAAATGTTGATTATGTATAATGTATTTCTATAATTATGTTATAACTTTTATGAGAATTGAGAAATACATTATTTTTATGTTGATTATGTACTTTCACAGACCACAATTCCACTTTTATGAGAATTGAGAAATACATTCTTTTTATGTCGAAATTACTAGGTTAATATTCATTTGTTTGATTTATTGATTAGTTTAGTTTAATTTTTAACAGTCATGGATAAATATTTAATTAAGAGAAAAATAATTGGTGATTCGTCATCAATGCCATATAAGAATAATGTTGATAGAATGTCGTGTGGATATCAATGTACCGGATCTTCCGGCTGACCCTGGATTGCGGATTAGGATTTTGGATTAGAATCCTAGTATTCGTGATGAAGTTCGCAGAGCATATCTATTGAAAGTGAAAATGTAAAATCCCAGATCAAGCAATTCAAGATTTGACAATCAAAGGACAATTTCTAGAGAGAGAGAGTAGAGAGAGAAAGTCACAAGTCGTGTTATTTCACAATGAATATTACAAGCTTGACCACTACTATAACAAACACTTACAACACATTATATATGAAACACTCATGACACACAAACTCTTACAAGACTAAACAACAAAGACTTTACTTTGTTGACTTTACAAACTATGACTATGAAAATTAAATCTTGGATACAACAAATACACTAACATTCTCCCGCTTTGTATTCAAGATTAAAAAAAAATTTGACAATCATCTTCAACTCTTAATTCTTCAAAACTTTAACTTTGACTGCTTTGAACTTTGAAGCTTTGGCAATTTTCAATCATTTGGCTTTGAAGAATCTTGAGAAGTCTTTCACCACTTCTTTGAGCAGTCATTAAGTCTTGATCAACAAATTTGAAACCTTGAAACTTCTTTGATCATTGAAACTTCAGGAATATTTGAACTTTGAGAAATCTTTCAATACTTGTATCTTCATCTCTGTAATCTCTGTACTGTCTTCGGAAAACAAACTTTCTTGAATAATCTTGATTTGTCTTTGAATCATCTCTGAATAATTTCTTTTCATCAAACTTGATTGAATTGAACTTTCAAAATTTCTCCACAAGTCTTTTTCACTTTGACATCTCTTTATGGCTTTGAAATTATGACTTTGAAATTGAACTTTTAGAATTTCTCCAGTCTTTTTCACTTTGACATCTCTTTATGGCTTTGAAATTATGACTTTGAAATTGAACTTTTAGAATTTCTCCAGTCTTTTTCACTTTGACATCTCTTTATGGCTTTGAAATTATGACTTTGAAATTGAACTTTTAGAATTTCTCCCCTTTTTGATGATTATGAGAATCAAAATCATCAAAACTTATTTCAAAGTCAGCTCGGTCTTTGAAACTTCTCCCCCAATTAATCAATTTAGAACAGTCTTCATGATCTCTTTTTGGTAAAGTATGAACATTCTCCCCCAACTGATCTGATAATGAGCCGTCAATTCATGAATGTACTTATCCGAATCTTTTCAAATTCAGACAAATGATGAGTTGTAACCCTGAATCAACAGATGAAACAGTTAGGAATGCCTGTCAGTAACACAAAGTTACTGTGTACAACAAATGTACAATGGAAGGAGCTTGAGATGACGTTCACTCCCCAGGACTTCCATTCAATCATTGAAAAACATAAGGTATTTTCTATGAATGTTCTGACAGAAAAAGAGATTTTATGTGTGCTCGTGCTTGTGTTATGGAAGAATTAGTACAATGATTGTTGTTTAGGCTCAAAATTATGTAAACCAATGAGACAACAGAGGTTATACATAGACTCAATGTGTATGAAAAAGGGTCAAAGGTGGGGCAACTTTCCTTCTTTTTCAATATCAGTATCTTTCAAGTGAAGAACCAATAGAGTATGTGCTGCTTCCCCAGAAAATGTGAAACATTCTCTTTTTAAGAAAAGAATGAGTAGCTGGTGGGGTTGTATGCAAGAGATGGCATAGGCTAGGTGCCTTTTTCAATGCCGTTCACGAAGAATTGTGAAACAACAATTTATGTGGTTGCCCGGCTCAGAAAGATTTGGTGCAGAGTTTTATATTATTTTACTCTGTTCTCACACCCTCTTTCGTTTAATCTTTTAAGCTCACTTCTAACCAATCTCTCTTTTCCATTTTACCTCATCACACACCAACACTCAATCTTTTGACCCCTCTCCCCTCAATCACTCAAAGGATTACTTCCGGGGTAGGAAACACTGGTTGACGTGAATCCATGGAAGTCATTTAAGCACTCACATTGAATCCCATGTATTTGTCCTAAAAGAACGTGTTGCTCAATGATTTTCTTAATGGATAAACACAAGAAATCATAGTCAGTGTATGTATGCTCATGAAAGATAATAATGAAATTTGAGCATATTAAGCATTTTAGATGTCTCAAAACTTTGTATGAATGAATAATAATGAAAGAATAGATATGTTTTGAGAATCTGACAATGATTAAGATCAGATCAAAATTCATGAAGAATAATATTTTGGGAAATCAAAGACGTAAGATGTTTATATGAACAATATATAAACATATTACCAATGAAAGCACATGTAATAATGAAATGATATCTGATTAAAACAACAATGAATAATAAACGGGAGTATTACCATAGAAAGATTAAACTTTTGATACATGGTAATAACAAAATCAATATGAAATACTGAACCGGTGTGTATGAATACTTGGCAGTATATAGATAAGATAATACACAAGTATTGATCTTTGGAAACACACAGTCAGTTAAACTTTAAAGCTCAAAAATGAAAAACATTTTAAAAATCACACTTCTAAATTCATGAAATCTTTTAAGAACCAGAAGTGGTTTGAACATTTAAGAAGATATTTTTCATGCTTGAAAGTTGTTCTTCTTTCAAACAATTAGAAATTTAGATCAGAAGATACTTACATTTTTGCTCCCCCTCAAATTATGATAGAATGATTTATATTATGATAAGCTTCCCCTGGATATTTGCAAAATATCCTTGTCTTAAACATGAAAGACCGAGTCCTAAACTGATGTGTTTAGAAGTCATAGTCTTTTTTACATAGAAGAACGGGTCTTGAACTGAGATATTCAAGAACCAATATCTTGCTCCCCCTTAAACCTTGGGTGCCTGCAATACAGATTTAGCTTTTGGTACCCACTGGTATTTGGGTCCTGATGTGTTAGTTGTAGTTCTTTTGGGGGTAACATAATAAGAACCATACCAGTAGTCAACAAAACTATTACTTACAAAGTCATTTGCTCCACAGTAAGAACAACATATTTTCTTTTCAGCCAACCTGATAAGATGACTAGCAGAGTAAATTATATCAGGTTTACCAAAAGATTTACCTTTATGAGCTCTATTCTTTTTGGCATTGGATGTGGATGTAGATTCTTTGTAATTCTTCTTTTCATCCGAATAACCTTTAAATCTCCAGACCATCTGTCCTTTCTTAGAATTCTTTTCAAGAGATTTCACATAAAAGCTTGTTGGACTATCAACAGACTTATCATAGAACAAATTAGATGGACGAATCTGATTTGATTTGACAATGTTTGGTTTGACACTGTTCTTTTTGAAAACATTTTCATGAATAGAACTTGAAGTTGTTTTAAAAGAACAAACTGATTCAGTTGAATTATCATAAGGTGATTGACTGATTATGTCTGCTAAAATATTCTCTGACAATTCAACATTTACAACTTCAAGTTGTTTTATCTTTTCAGTCAAAATGTTTCTTTCAACAATAAGTGTGTCAAACTTCTTCTTCAAATCAGTTCTAGCCATCTGTTCTTTGTGAATGTCTGAGGATAGAACATATATCTTGGATGTGAGCTTAGATATTTCATATTCAAAGTTTAAACGTTCTAGCTCAAAATCTTTTTCCATGTTCTTGGTTTTCTCAGAAATTTCTTTGAAAATCCCAACATTTCTCTTTTCAGCATTTTTCTTTTCAACATCATAAGACTTTTTCTTTTCTTGAAATGATTTTCTTTAATTTTCAACTAAGTCTTGTAACACAGAGATTTGTTTGGGAGATTCAATAATTTTTTCTTTAATAACTTTTCTCTCCTTTGCAAAAGTATCTCTTTTAGTAATAACAATCTTTTCAAACTCTGATACTTGCTTGGAGAGTTTAATGCATCTTAGCTCCAAATCCTTTTTCTCTAGGATAGCTTTCTTGGAAAAATCAGATAGCTTTTGAGCATAGATTTTCTCCAGATCAACTTTAATTGTATCTGCATTGAGATTTTTCATCAGATCAACATTCTTTGCTTCCAATGCAGATATCTTCTCTTCAAAAGCCTTTAACTTGCTATATAGATCAACTGATTCAACTTTCAACTCTGATGATTTCTGTTCAGTTGACTTCAATTGGCTTTGAAGTTTGGTTATCTGATAATCCAAGATCAATCCGATTCTAGTGAGAGAAAGTAGAGAGAGAGTTTGTGTCATGGATCTCATTTCATCTTCATAGAATGCTCTCCAAAAATAGAATTTTTACAATGACGTCCTTATCCAAATACAAGACAACAAAACCTATATATACTACCAACACTATTACAAGGCTTAAGGACAAAGGAACCAAATACAACTTTGACTTTTACAATACAATGACAATGTTGACTTTCTAACTTTGACTTTCCTATTAAATATTGGATACAAAATTTAGACTTAACAATATCCCCCTTTGTATTCAAGATTTAATAAAAATTTGATATTGATCTTCAGCTCTTGATTCTTCAGCTTTTATCTCTGGCAGCTTTGAAACTTTCACTGTCTTCACACTTTCAGCCTTTTGAAGAATCTTGAAAAGTCTTTTTAATCTTTGAAGCTTTGAAAGTCAACATGTCTTGAAAGAGAAATTTGAACGCGAAACAAAATTGAAACTTTGACTTTTAAACATTGA
Source organism: Arctium minus (assembly GCA_954870635.1). Classification (NCBI taxonomy): domain Eukaryota; kingdom Viridiplantae; phylum Streptophyta; class Magnoliopsida; order Asterales; family Asteraceae; genus Arctium; species Arctium minus. The sequence continues at coordinate 54,238,718 of OX941080.1, forward strand.
AACAACATTGAAGAAACTTTGAGATATTCTTTGAAACCTTGAGAAATCTCTGAAATTGTATCTTCATCACTTTGATCTCAGAACCATCTTTGGAAGAACAAACTTTCACGAATCATCTTGATATAACATTGAACATTCTTTCTTCAGAAACTTTTGACAATGAAATAGCGGAAGCATTTTGAACTTTGACAACTCTTCATAACTTTGAAATTGATCTTTGTATAGTTCTCCCTCTTTTTGATGATTGAGAGCATCATAATCATCAAAATATCTTCAATTTCAGCACAGACTTTGATTTCCCCCTTTGATCAACTAACAATCTCCCCTTTGACAGTTTCCGCACTTTGATCTGAAGAGCCGAATCATGAACTGTATATATCCGAATCTTTTCAAATTCAGACATAATGAACGTGTAATCCTGATTCAACAAATGAAACAATTAGGAATGCCTGTCAGGAACACAAAGTTACTGTATACAACGAATGTACATTGTAAGGAGATGGTTTGATGATGACTCCCCAGGACTTCCATTCAATCATTGAAAAACACAAGGTTTATCTATGAATGTTCTGACAGAAAAACAGATTTTCTGTGTGCTCCTGCTTGTGTATGAAAGAATTTTAGCATAATGATTGTGTTTCATAAGGCTCAAATTGTGTAAACTGTTGAGACAACAACAGATAATACACGGACTCAATGTGTAAACAGATAATTCTCTCTCCTTCAATCTAATCTCTTTCTCTTTTGCCTTGTTGATACTTGAAAAATCAGATTTAGAATGATTAATACATTTTTCACATTCAGAAGTTTTATCAGAATTAACAAATTTAACTTTCAACTCCTGAATGTGATTTAGAATAACTGAATTCTGATTCCTCAATTTATCCCATTCAACTTCTATGGCAGGTATCTCAGGCGTATACATGATAGCACAATCTCTCCCTGACAATACAGTAGACATCTTGATATCTGAAAAAAAAATTTACTTGAAAATGATCGTTAACAGAAATCAAAATTTTTTTATCACTATCAGAAGTATGTCCCCCTCCGCAAACTTAGCACGGGGGGGCAACGCCCTTGCGGGGTCGAGGGGCAACGCCCCTAGAGAAAATTTTTTCTGACATATTGAATGTATGCTTGAAATGATCGTTCCCAAAATATTCAGATCAAATTTGACTTGAAAAATAAACTTGAAAAACACTTGAAAAATTTTCTAAGGCACAAACTCGCAGACCAAAGAAACTCGCAAAATACTGTGGACACTACTTCTCGCAAGCAGGCTTATGCGTGTTTCAACTTCGCGCATAACACTATGTGCGCATTTCAGGTTCACGCAGACAACGATGTGTGCGTTTTGAGCTTCTCGCAAGCTAAGTCATACGTGTTTAGATGCCTTTGTGCGTTCTATACTTAGAAACTTTTCGAAATATTACTTTGCGCAAAATGCATTCTCGCAAACTGATATAACTCGCAGATTACTGTTGCAATCACTTCGCGCAAGTAGGCTCGTGCACGTTTCCACTTCGCGCAGACAACTACGTGCGTATTTCTCGGTTCTTGCACGTTTAGTGACGTGCATGTTCTTCCCTTATGATCCTTGCGCGTATTCTGGATCTTGCGTGTTCTTCATCTGTGTTCAAAAATTCGATCCAAAATCTTTAATATCTGCAATTAAAACTTGAAAAAGCACAGGGTTGATCGATTTAACGTTTAGAACACTTTTCTAACACATCAAAAGGACTAAAAACACCAAAATACAGTAATCCATGATTTACAGTGTTCGAATACTTTTTCAAGAAAAATCTTAATAATCGAAAATTCAATCTGATTAAGTGATTAATTCGTGAATCTATGTGAACAAAAATGATTTTATTACATCAAACGAACCCTATGGAACCATTTTTACAATAAAAAAACAACTAACAAATGCAAATTTGATCCAACAGTATTTTCTTAAAAACTACCGTGCGAGTTCTTGAAAAAATCACGAAATTTGATCAAATCAAAAGAAATCCAAATAATCTGAATTATTTTGGTCTGCTCTGATACCAATTGAAAATGTAAAATCCTAGATCAAGCAATTCAAGATTTGACAATCAAATGACAATTTCTAGAGAGAGAGAGAGAGTAGAGAGAGAAAGTCACAAGTCGTGTTATTTCACAATGAATATTACAAGCTTGACCACTACTACAACAAACACTTACAACACATTATATATGAAACACTCATGACACACAAACTCTTACAAGACTAAACAACAAAGACTTTACAAAGACTGTACTTTGTTGACTTTACAGACTTTGACTATGAACATTAAATCTTGGATACAACAAATACACTAACAGAAAGGGCCTTGCCAACGTCGAAGCCATGATTTTCCTTACACTGCATTTGGGAAAAGATCACGAAGATTCAACCCTTCTTGGTTTGATGATATTTCTACTTGGCTTGAGTATAGTGTCAGTAAAGATACGACTTACTGTTATGCTGCTATCTTTTCAAACCAAGTGTCGGATATCAAGGAAGCAGTAAGACTTTTGTTGACTAACAAAGAAAGAAAAACTAACAATTCATATTGGAGGCATTAATAGTGCTCACAACCAAGCTTGGGGCAAGTGTGAAGCTTTGTTGAACAAAAAGCAACATATTGAATCTCTTATCATCAAACAGTCAAACCAAGGTAAGAGGGATTATAAGTTATGTTTGATCGCATCGATTGACTGCATTCCATTTCTCTTAAGACAAGGTCTTTCTTTCCGAGGCCATGATGAATGTGAAGATTCCAATAATAGAGGGAACTTTCTTGAGTTATTGAAGTTTTTGGGTGATCATAATGAAAGCATCAAAGCAGTTACTCTTAATAATGCTCCCGAGAATTTGAAGTTAACTTCACCGAATATCCAAAAGGACATTGTTAAAGTTGTTGCAATAGAAACAATGGAACTTATTGTATGTGATCATGGTGATGATTTTTTCGCGACGCTCGTCGATGAATCTCGCGACGTTTCAATCAAAGAACAAATGAGCGTTGTGTTGCGCTATATGTAACACCCTCAAATTTGGAAATAGCAACTAAATTAAAATTTTCTAAATACATCAAAAAATGGTTCATAAACAATCACAATTATGATTTAACCTCAATACACACATTCATTCTATACATACAGTCTATAAGAAGGACGGGTGCTACTAAAACCCAAACACAGTCACTATCTCCAAACTGCGGAAGACTTCACCAAATACTTACAGTTGTGAAAAACTAAGCACATCACTTCATAGCACTGCTAGAACCAAACCCCCATCTGAAACCTGATGCACATGCCGACAAATAAAAAGGTTAGGCTTAACGCCTAGTGAGCTCAATAGTTTTCAACATAAATAAATTAATCATTTAGCAAGGGAGGATGCAACAAAAATCATAATATTTCAAACGATATGGTTCACTTATGAAAACGACTCGTTTATCAATAATTATGCATTTTAAACGAAAGAGACACCGAATAATCGATAACCAAATCAAATTGTTTTAAAGGCGAAGATCCCAATATAAAACGTTCTTTCGTAACTTTAAGTTCAACTCAAAACTTGCTCAAAATGAGAATAGGAAGTGGACTCCCAATTTTATAAAACACGGGTAAAATGTTATGTCTCGAAATACCCAACTCGGTGGAACATGACCCACAACTCATAAAGCCAAAGATAAAACCCATGTAAATAAATATCGCCATCAACACGAACATTAGACCCAAAGCTCACGCAACCCTAAAATGGAAAGAAACCAAATACTGAAACGTAGAACTGACGCATTCTATTCAAACCTTAATATACGTGGGGAAAACCCAATATTAAGGCCATCATTTATCGTCGACCACACAAAACCAAAGTTGGTAAAAATACGACATCAACATTTAAAATACACGGACTTACGACGGAGATACCTGTATACAATGAGAATAGAGGAACACGCAAGTAGGCCGCCCATACAACTTCCTCGCGTGTCATATAAAAGTTTCCATCTTGGGTGGCGAGAACACGTGAATGGGGACACCCTTGATGTTATTGGAGTTCACCACGTATCCCGGACTTAGTTCCCATGCCATACTCGACATCACAACCTCAATCCGTTTTACTACCTCTAGCCATACTCCGTCGAGTTCCACCCCAAGGACTTACGGACACTGGTGCCTATCCAATCTAGACGAGTTTCAACTCGGAGGCTCGTGCCACCTATTGCCTACTCGCTAGCGAACCCAAGCGGTCAACTGTCATAACCAACCTTACCCGCTTTCCCAAACCAGACAGACTTACGTGCCTATGGATCCATTACAACACTGTCTAACATTACATGACTCCAATTGAAAGACCAAAGCTCCCAAAACATGTAACTCTCAACTGGCATAAGATAATCGCCATCATACTCAAACCCCACCACTGTTTTTAAACCGTACAAATGTCCTCAAGACTCCATTTAGTCAAAACCGAGCCAAAGGCCCAATAGTTTACGTAAATATCCAACGAAAGCATTTGTAACATTAAACCACATTTAACCAACGGTGATGTAGACACACCGACCGAAAGTACAATTAATTCAAACTCAACATTGGTTGAGGCAAACCATTTTCTAAATGGACTCGTTACCCTTATATTTCCAAGATGCCTCAACATAATAATATGCATTTTCCGAAAAGGTTTGTAAGATCAAATACACAAAATGACACTTACATCAATTAAACTCCAATTATATATGTAAAATCCCCATCGAGACATATTACATGATTTATTTACCAAAATTATTAAAATCCCAAAATGAGAGCTTCACCATGTTTATAAAACCAAACATTTCAAAATAACCAAAACTTATCAGCAGTTGACAGTTTAATGTAAAACACAAACATTTTAAAATAAACATTTTGGCATGTACACCGTTTTCACAAATCAACTTGAACTCACCTTGCTAGATTTATGCTAAATCTAGATTTTACCCCACTTTAAGCTTTTTTGAAGAAACTTGAATCCTCAAGTCAAAACCTCCAAAAACCTAGATCCATAAATTTCAACCATAAATAATCACAATCAACCACAAAGAAACGTTCCCCAAACATTAACTTGAAGACCTCAATTGATACCGAAACCCTAACTTCCATAACCGAAGAGAATGGAGGATTACCTTAACCCAAGCTTGAATCCACCAACCAAAACACCTCTAGTTCACCAAAATGGTTACAAACTTCCAATCTATAAAAGGAAGAACAAGGGTGGATGAAACCCTAGAAAACTTGATCAAGAAGATGAAGATGGAGGTATGAGGAGATTACCACCACAAAATACCCTTGGATCTTCCAATAGACTTCCAATCTCTTGTTAAATCCTTGTAGAGCTCTCAAAACCGAAACCATGGCAACTTGAATCACCCAAATCAGAGTTGTGATGAAGAAGATATGAGGAAAAGAAATTTGGTGGCTGAAAATCGGGTTTTAAGCTCGACCAGGGGTTTTCGCGACTTACCTCGCGACCTTAGGTCGCGACATAAGTCGCCCGCCTCCCCTGGTTTCCTTCTCGTTCACTGTTTTGCCCGTAACTTCTTCGTTATAGCTCCGTTTTTGCTCCGGAAAGAACCGTTGGACTCGTAATTGAATCTTTTATCCATCAAGACTATAAAATCTAGGATTCAAGTCCAAAATCATATATCTTATTTTTCCCTTTAAAGCTACTGGTTTCTGTAATAACTTGAAAAGATACCTTTTCGACATCGTGGTGTTACACTATGTGGATATGAGAGGATGTATAATTGAGCATTTTTTAAGCATCAAGCATGTTCCAAATACCACATCTATCTCACTTAAGGCGACACTTGATAATTTGTTTTCACGACATGGATTAAGCATCTCTAAATAACGTAGGCAAGGTTATGATGGGGCAAGTAATATGCAAGACGCCATTAGTGGGCTCAAGACACTAATTTTGAAAGCAAATAAAAGTGCGCATTATGATCATTGTTTTGCTCATCAACTTCAACTTACTCTTGTAGCGGTATCGAAAAAGCACATAAAGATCGTTGATTTCTTTTTCTTATTAAACAATGTTGTGAATGTTGTTGGAGGTTCTTGTAAACGTCGTGATATGCTTCAAGAACAACAAACTGCCAAAGTTTTTGAAGCACTTAATTCAAGTGAAATCTCAAGTGGTCGAGGCCTCAATCACGAAACTTCTTTCACTAGAGCAGGTGACACGCATTGGGGTTCACATTATGGTACTTTGGTTAGTTTGATTGCATTGTTTTCATCCATAATAGATGGGCTTCAGATGATAAAAAAAGATGGATTAACCTATGAACAAAAGTTAGAAGCTCGTATGTTATCCAACTCTTTGCACTCATTAGATTTTGTGTTTTGTCTACACTTTATGAAAATGATATTGGGGATCACCAACTAATTATCCCAAGCACTGCAAAAGAAAGAACAAGATATTTTAAATGCAATGAAATTGGTTGGAGTTTGCAAGCAACGACTAATGGATTTGAGGGTTGAAAATGACAAGTGGGATTATCTACTCAATCAAGTTACCTTGGTTTGTGAGAAACATGACATTGATGTTTGTAACATGGATGAAATGTTCTTATTTCTTGGAAGATCGCGCCGAAAAGCTCCAGGAATGACAAACTTGCACTACTATTGTGTTGAGTTATTTTACACTGTCATCGATTTGCAGCTTATGAAATTCGAGAAATGATTTTCTAAGACTAGCACCGAGTTTCTTATTTCCATGGCATGCCTAAATCCAAGCGACTCCTTTTCAACTTTTTACAAGAGCAAATTGATTCATCTTGCTCTTTTCTATCCGGATGATTTCTCTGAAATGGAACTTTTGATACTTGATGATCAACTAGAGACTTATATTATTGATATGCGGACTACGGAAAAGTTTCTAACCTAAAATGGATTAGTAATCTTGCCAGAAAATGGTTGAAATAAAAAGGGATAAAGTGATCACTCTCGTGTTTTTGCTTATAAAAATAACATATTACCTGTTGCGACTGCGACCGTTGAGAGGACGTTTCAGCTATGAACATCGTGAAAAATAAGTGGCGCAATAGAATGGGAGATCAATGGATGAATAATTGCTTGGTTGCTTATATTGAAAAAGATCTTTTTACCGATATTGATAATGAAAATATCATAGATAAGTTCTAGAAAATGAAAACTCGTCGAGGTCATTGTTAAATATGTAAATGTCGAATATAATCAATATAATATCGATACTTTTGCCATTTTCAAAGTGTCAACTGTTATTTTTATTCTATATGATACACCCCCTTGTATAAATCATGGCTTCGCCACTGCACCTAGGACCAACAAATTATAAGGAAGATGTCAAGTATGATGCTATGATGCAAAAACAACTACTTGTTAAAGAACATTTTATATTTGTAGCATTTTGCTGTTGATGATTTTAAATGGAATAACCAAATTGATAAGCAAAAAGAACAAACCAAAAACCCCAAATTTTAATAAATTTGTCCGTAGTGTAAAAAAGTAATTATCAATCATAATGAACTATTTTTTTTATAAATAAAAAGAACTATATCAAACATTCAAATCTATATATATATTAAAAGAGAAACCACGTCTGATGATGTGGCATCTCCTTAGGCCAAGGATCCCTTTTTTCTATTTTCTTCTTCAATCAAGTTTTCCCTAATTTCTCTTCAATTCCTTCTCCTCATTCATTACTGTCTTCTGCCTTCTCACTTTCTCCTCATCACGTCTACTCATCCATCTATCTTCTCCCTGCTCACGTCGACCACTGACTGCCTCCATTCTCTAACCCCGACTTCGCCTCTATTTGGATTATATTTCCCTGTTGTAGTCCTCCCTAGCTTGCTGCTATCGAGCATACGGAATACCCCTTACCCCTATCAATCGCTCTTGGGGTTTGAGAAGATGGCCAGTCTGGATCTGGATCGCTGTTGAGGCTGAAATGGAGTTTCTCTGGTGGCAAAAGGAAGGATGCGCTGGTCGTGCTGTGCAGGGGGTGGAGAGGCGAAGCCGGGGTTAGGGTTATGAAGCGATTTGTTTCCAACGACACCCTACGAGGCGAGGCCAGGGTACTTCATCCATTAATCCAAGTTTTATTCTCGAAACAGAAAGCCATCTTCCTCATCTATTATTTAGGGCTTGCGTTCTCTTGGAAGGTAAATTATTGATCTAAAGGAGATTGATTAGGTCAAGTTAGAGAGTGGATAACTTCATAGTTCATACTGTCGGTCCCTTATCTTTGATCAAGTTCTTATCAATCAAACACAATCACAAACAAATATGATTAACCAACGTGTTAGATTACAAACCACGGATTACAGATTGATGTTTACGATTTTCTCTTTGAAGCTCTCTCTATTTTCTCTCTGGAATGTTGGTTGGATGATGATGATGAGATCTCTTTTTGATATCTCATATCTACCTAATAACTAACATAATATCTAAAACTAAATATCCTAAAATATCTATTTATTATATATTTAGGAATAATATAAAATACAATAATTAACTTTGACATTTATTACAAACTAACATTAGACTAATATTGATAGTGACTTTTCAGCTTTAGCTTCAGATTCCAGTCTTCAGATTGGATGATCTTGAATCCAATAATTCTGTGATCTAACACATACCTTACAATCGTCACCGGAAATCGTCGTCGGGGAGTTTAGATGCAGAATTATTGAAGAAGACTTCAATTATTGGTAGTGATCTGCCTTTCTGTTGGTGTGTTTATTTGTATGTTTCTTTGTCTCTTATTAATGTGGGTCACATGCCAAAGGAAATCTCGAAGAAGATTAGATAAATATCCCCTTTCCCAGATACCAAATGTGCCAAAATATATTAGAGTTGATAGAGTTGGAGGTTCACATTTTCATGATAATCGTAATAATATTGAACACCCATCGGCGATCACTAATGATGAACCGAGTGTTAAGAGTTCAGGAAAGATGATATTCCAGCTTGGAGTGATTAAATCTGGTGATGTTGATAATGTAAGTTAGAACAGTTCGATGTATAAAAAGGGAGGCATGTCGCAATCAGGGGAAGAAGGAACTTCTGGAAGTGTATGGAAGCAGTCTTCGCAGTCTCATGGACTTGGAATGGCATCTCCTTTTATTGGTTTACCTGAAGCTTCACATCTAGGGTGGGGGCACTGGTTTACTCTGATATTTCTTGAACTTTCAACTTGATTTACAATTGTTTGAATATTTATTTATTTCATAGAAATCCTGGATTAAAAAACTACCATTTTGACTTCAAAAAATCAAAATGCATATCTTGATTTGAAGAAAAAGAGGTAGTATCAGCTAAAGAGCTTCAACCAATCATTCAAACATAACACAAACTCTCATGCTGATCTCTTCATAATGAATAAGATGAAATTTTTTCCAGCAATTTTCTCAAACACCCATCAATTGAATCACCAAGAATCCTCAGATAACATCATATAATACGACGAATTTAACAGCAAAAGAAAGTATGGATTTTTACGATTTTATCGAAAACCCATCAACTATAATTGTAAATCATTCTCATTTCCCCCAAAACACCCATCAATTGAATTAGCAAGCATGCCGCCTGCTAATGCTCCCCGGGGGGACGAAGCTGGTCCATCGAATCAGCCCCCACAAGGGTTCCCTACCCGTATTCCCTGGAAGAAGTGATAGGGGGGATTCGGTCCTCTCTATCGAGTGTCGTCTTTTAGCCGCCAAAACCGTGCCTTCCCCCTAGAGATATACCTCACCCGGATCAACGCCGAAGACCTGTTCGAGGTCAAGATAGAAATTATCAAACTCATGGCGGGCCTTGACCCAACGGGAGATTTGTGGGGCGGGGAGCTCGAGCCCTGGATAATCCGAGAACTGCCACGGGGGAAGAGTCCTTAGAAAGGCTACATTCCTTTTTGACCGATTTGAATCAAGGCGGAAAAAGATCTGAGACTTTCCTACAATTAAAAGGAAAGGTTTTCCTTAGGGAGGACAACCCCCCAGAGAACTCTTCCACGTAGTGCGCACGGTCCACAAACTGACGCATGGGACGTAGCTAGCCGCGTGCAGCCTACCTGCTGAAGACCGTAACGTAAGTAACTCAGTGCTCCATACGTGGGAAATGAAAGCAGAATTCGTTCGGATCCTCCCACATGTTCAATCTTCTTTTAGCGATTTCCCCAGAGATCTTTATCATTAATGCAACCTTCATTTTGCTCATTCATGGAGTTATATTTAGTACGTCTAAGAAATTTGATTATCCACCGTTAGTCAGTAATGTGGCTTGGCTTGGATTACTTAGTGTTGCGCGCCTAGGAGGGCAGCGCGCTTTGGGATGCGGAGGAGCTATTATCCCCCAGTTCCCTAACCTAATGCGGCACCGGGTTCGGACCGCAGGGAACCATAACATGGGGGGCTTAGAATCGTTTTGCCGCCGCAAGGCTGGCTAATCGTACGCAGCAGGCTCGAAGACCCTTGGTTCTGGAAGGCACATGAGTATGAACGCTATGTTGAATGTGCGACCGACGCTAGGTAGGTACATGTGCAGGTGAGGCATCAGTCGATCCTAGAAATGGTGGCAGCGGCGCGAGGAATTAATGACCAAATGTGCTGCAACTTAATGATCACCAGGCAACTCTTTCGCTCTATAGGGATCGGGATGAAGACTAATATATGTTGAAACAGAGACCACCAACATTTCTGTAAATTACTTCCAATAATCATAAAATATGTTTAACAAATTATTAAAGTTAAAAAAGTGTTAAATTAAATCTCAAACATAATAATTCATTATTTTCTATGAATTATTTCATACACCTAATGAGGTCTTAATCTCATATGCCTGTAGTAGATAATTAGTCAGATGGTGTTCCCTTCCCAATCATGTTCACCTGATTGATAAACAGGGCTCCCATCAGGATCTAGTGAGATGCATGCCAAGGTTATACAAAACTCTTTCCAATATTAGATAAATATATCTATGTCTGCAATTGTGTTCAATAGTTTTCCATGAAGCAATCCTGATGAATTTGAATGTGGAAGATGGTCTTGTCAAAAAAAAAAAAATCAACTACTTGAATTTGCTTGAAATTTGAAATATGGGAAGTAAAATATTTATGTAAAAACTCATCTTTAAATCAGGCACAGGGAAATTTTTTTTAACAAAGAGACGACGAGACATGACCTAACCATACACAACAAGTGCAGATGTACGTGATAAAGTGAACAAAAGAAGTGCTGAGAAAAATATAAAGAGCAAGACGTCTTGCCAAAGAGGTTTGTGAGTTTTAAGTGAGAGAAGAAGGAAAACTATTTCGTTATATTGGAGGAAATTTAGTTAGAGGAAAGTCATTGGGTTTTTCGGGAATATTTTGGAAAAAGATTAAGGGGGTGTTTGGGATTGCTGATTTAAAATAACTTATGTCTGTTTATCAACTTATGTGGTGTTAAAACAGAGTTTTATAAAAAGTGTTCGGATTAGTTTATGGTGCTACCAAAACATAATTAGTTAATAAGTTGTTTTTTAGGTAGTGTTTAAGATTGCTTATACATGTAAAATGATCAAAAAGTTGATAAGTTGTTTCAAAATAAATTAGAATGAAATAACTTATCAAAAACTCCTTATCACCGGTGCCAAACCGGTATAAACATTTTTCTTTTTTTCCCATCAAAACGCTAAAAACCACTTATTACCGATACCACACCGGAATAAATTAACAAACAATTTAAATATGCAATCCCAAACACCCCCTTATAATTTTTCAACAATTGAATATTGGAGTATTTATAAGATACTAGAAGTGTGCTCGTGCAATGCAACGAGATACATCCTGATTTTTATGTTTCCTTTTTTTTTATCGATTTACCGGTACGATTTTGGACGGTTTTGAGAGAGTGATAAATGTGTTTTTATAAATTTGTTTAATTTAGGCTTAATAATATAATACTTTATATATATATAATTAAGTATTTTATTAGAATTCAATTATTATCTTATATATTTTAAATTCTTTATATTTAAATTGATATATTTATCATGTTTTGATTACGTTTATCAGTTAGTTATGAATTCAAACATATAGCTTTAGAAATTTGTACTCATACATCATGATTTGTAATCTTGAATTTTAAGTAATGTGTATCAATAAACAGTATTTAATGTATAAAAGCTTGTTTTTAAGAGTTTATTCGATAGTTTAATAATAATGTAATTTATTTTAGGTTTAATAATATAATGTTTTTTTATAAAATAAACATTAAATATTCTTTTAGATTTTCTTAATTATATTTTAAATTTTTTATATTTAAAGTTTGATTTTTATCCTATATTTAGTTATATGGGAAGTGATTTTAGGAGAGTTGAAGTGAGGAGTGATTTTAGGGGAATTAAAATGGTTAGAGATAAGAATTGAAAGTAATAAATAACATTAAATGTAGTACATAAAGTTTTAGTGGTTGTTTTAAAGATATTTTAAGTAATTAACATTAAATAGATGTACATTAAGTTTTAACAATTGTTTTTAAGAGTTTTTTATAAATGTTTTATAATGTAGTATAGATATGTGGTATGTGACCATATCCAAGAGATTCATCAAAATGGAAAAAAATAAGATTTTGAGGATCTTTTTGCTATTAATAGATTTTTCAAAACCTTCTTCAAAATGGAGAAAATAAGAGAAAAATGGTAAAATTCACCACATTTTTGAAGAAGTTCCTAAAAATGATTGCTTAGGAGTGAAAAATGATATTTTATTATCCCCATCAATAAGAGTATTTGAAATTAAATGTGTAAAAAAGTGAATAATACTATATTAAATGTTTATAATATTTTAATAAATATAATTAATATTGTAATATTTTTAATGGAGAATTTGTTAGAGCTCAATGTAATTAGTTTTTGAAATTTTAATTTTTAACTCTATGTTTTAGAGAATTTGTTGGAAATATTTAAAAACTCAAAATTTTCCCATCAAGTAACTTTTGTTTACTATGTATATGTATATATGTAATTAAATAACTTTTGTATGCTATGTAAATGTATATATATATATATATATATATATATATATATATATATATATAGAGAGAGAGAGAGAGAGAGAGAGAGAGAGAGAGAGGGGGGGGGGGAAAGTTCAAATGAAAACTCAATTTTCATTGTGCACGTGAGGACAAATCTCAGTCACTCCATCTCTATTGATCCAACAACACATATTAAATAGAGTTTTTAATTTTAAGATGCTTAGGGGTAAAAATGGAAGATATTTTAAACTCACGCCTACCATATTTGACCTTTTATTTTCTTGAGTAAATTACACTGATGATCCTTGTGGTTTGCCTAAATTTTGTATTTGGTCCCTAAAGTAAACTATCTACAGTGGTGGTCCCTAACCTTTTAATTTACTTTCACTCATGGTCCTTCTATAGTTAACGGTGTTAACATCATCCAACCCCTTGTTTAAATCAAGGGGCAAATAAGTAATTTGATTAAAAATATATTTCCCTATTTAAATATAAAGAATGAACTACATATTCAACATCTTTGCCATTTCTTGACAGCACCATCGTCAATCTTCCAACGAGCTCCTCTTCGACGTCGTTTTCTCAGCGATGTCGGCGATGAAGTATGACGATATCCCGTTGCTTGTAACGGAGACCGGTTGGCCGTCTAAAGGTGACGAAAACGAGATCTGATCTAGCGTCGAAAACGCCTCCGCTTACAACGGTAACCTGGTGAAACGCATTCTCACCGGCGCCAGTATACCTCTCCAACCGAAAGCAGATCTCACCGTTTTTCTCTCCACACTTTTCAACGAGAACAGTAAAAACGGACCGTCGTCGGAGCGGAATTACGGTTTGTTTTACTCGAACCAGCAGAAGGTCTACAATGTCCCTTTCACGGCGGAGGATTTGAAAGATTAAATAGACAAACAATCTCCGGTCGGTGGTGATGTTGGCAGAGGTCGGGTGAGGGTCGGGGTCTGTTTCGGGCCAGACGTGGTGTGTAGCGAGTGAGGTGGGTAAAGATAGGTTGCAGGCAACTCAAGATTATGCGTTGTTGATCCAAACTCTCTCAGTGATTTGATAACAACCCTCTTTTATACTTAGTGAAAATTACGTTTATTAATATGTATTAGTGTTTCACTATCAGCGATCAGACTGAGCCTGTTCAGTTATCGCTGATATAACGTAATCCCTGAAGACAAGTTTCGCGTCAACAGATGTTCATAGCTGAATCGAAGACGAAGCTGCTGAACAAAGACAAGTCTACTAGTGACCTGATGCGGATATCGGTGAAGCAAAGACAACTCTACTCATACGCGAAGAAACCTGAGGAAAAGCTTCAGCGATAGCTGAACTTCTTTGTATCTCTGAAGGAAGAGATATTCAGCGATCAATGATCATTTAGCTTATGCCTCAAGTCTCTTTTGTCTTACCTTGCACACCCAGTACGATGTGTCAGAACGGACATACCTCTGCCACAGTTCATACAACAACTCTGTCAACTACACTGTTCATGATACGGCCGAAAGCATGTCTCCCAAAGTCAGACTCTCAAAGCCAATCAATGAATGACACGTGTAAAGTGCCCTGCCATGCATTTAAAGCATAGGGTATAAATAGAAAGATTACCTCTTCATCTGAAGCGGGTGCTCTCTTTTTGAACCTATATAGAAACCCTTGTTTTCTATATCTCTCAAATCCCCATTCTCTATATTCTTGTGCAACCATCTTAGTGTTTTCTTAAGTTTGTTTAGATTGAGTTCTACTTAATCTTATTTCTCAACAGACTTGTAAATTGTGTTTGATTTATCAATAAACAATTTATTACACTTTAAACTCTGTGTTTGTATTCAACCCCCCCTTCTACAAACTTGTTAAGCACCTCCGGGACTAACAAGTGGTATCAGAGCAGACTGTTTAATCTGATAAACAAGATCTTGCTTTATTCTCTTCCTTGCTATTCTAATATGGCACTTAACACAAACACAAACTACTATGATAATGGTTCACTTTCTAAACCTCCTCGATTTAGCAGAGATAACTTTTCTCTCTGGAAAAATCGAATGATGCTATTTCTTGAAGGTGCAGATCCCACTATACCTGACTACGTAGCAAACGGACCCTATGAACCTGTCCAAATCATAGCTTCCGTTCTAGCTACTGCCACCACTCCTTTTATTACTGAACGCTATATTGCTAAGGAAATCAGACAATGGAGTGATGAAGACAAAAGGAAGGTTGGTATCGATGCAAGGGCAAAGACCATTATCTCTATGGCTCTGCCTGATGAAGTTTTCCATTCCATCATGCATCTTAAAACTTCTAAAGAAATGTGGGAAACCGTATGTGTTCAATATGAAGGCACCACTGAAATCCAAGAGACTCGAAAGATTAACTTGGTAAGACAGTATGAAAGTTTCATCGCTGGTAAGAATGAATCTCTCTCTGATGTTCATCAGCGGTTTAACTGCTTAATCATTGATCTAAGAACCGTTGGCAGGACCTATTCTAATTCTGAGGTCCTAACAAAATTCTTAGAATGTCTTCCTGAATGCTGGGATAGTTATTCAATATGTCTCAAGCTGACAAAAGACTTAAATTCTCTTTCTCTCAGCACCTTGTATGGAATATTGCTCAACTGTGAGCAATCAAATCTCTTAAAGAAGAATCTTATGAAAGATTCTAAAGACTCCAAAAGCACCCCTGTTGCTTTAGTCTCTTCAGAGATAATTCCATCTCAGCGATCTACTCTCACCATCACTGAGTTAGATTCTGAATCTGAGGATCTATCAGACACTAATCTTTCAGAGTTTGATGAGTCCTTAGCACTCTTGACAAACTCTTTTAAGATATTTGCAAGAAAGAACAAATTTCGAAGAAATAAGCCTCTCTCCCTCACTGACAAGCCAAAATCAACCCCTGTTGATAAGGCTACTGCTACTTGCTTTAACTGTGAAAAGATTGGACACTTTGCAAGTGAGTGTAGGTCGAAGAAAGTCTTCAAACCTTCTACCTTTAGAAGATACAGCGATGACAAATACCTTAGGCTGAAAGAGAAATATGAAAAGTTGAAAAACTACAAGCGAAAAGGTAAAGGTCTCATCGCTGAAGAACATGACTGGACTGAATTAGAAGAATCAAGTTCTGATGAAGAAGAAGTCGCTAATCTCTGCCTCATGGTTGAGATTAAAGAAGAAGTGGAAGAACCAACTGAAACTTCTATGAGCTATATATCATCTTAGGTATCTATCTCTACTAATCCCTCTCTACCTGAATCAGAGAGAAGTCGCGCAGTTGATGTGCTGACGATTGATCTTTACAATGCTCTAAACGGAAAATCTCTAGCTGAAAGCAAAAACAATGATTTAACTGAACAACTGGAAAAATGCCATGAAAAGATCAGAGAACAGACTCTTTTAGAGGAAAGTTTGAAAGATCAAGTTGTTGTAAATAAAATCATCAGCATAGAACGCGAACAAGCCATCGCTGCTCTAAAAGCAGAAAAGGCTACTGTTGAAAAATGGTGTAATTCCTCAACAAAGATCACTGAGATAATAAATGCTCAAACTCCTGGCGATGATAAAACCGGTATTGGTTTTTGGAAACCACAGGATGAGCATAAAGAAGACAGTTCCATGCTTAAGTTTGGAACGTTTGTCTCTTCTATCTCTGACACTTCTAATAATCAGTTCTATCCTTCATCATCTTCTAATCCTATCCCTGAGAAAAAATCCAAAGGCTCTAAGTCTGCGGATAAAGGAAAATCCATTCTTCATCCTCAGAAGGCTACCAAGAAAGCAAAGTTGAAAGTTCCTTCTAAACCTTCAGCGAATCAATTGTCTAGCTCTGTGATAGAAATCTTTGATCTATGTGCTCCAAAGTTAAAGGTTGATCTTAAGCCTAAGAGATATGAAGAAATGAAAGTTCCTCCCATATCTCATGATAAAAGCATTCTTGGAGCTGGACCTGCTCATCTTAAATTCTCAAAACCTTTTACTCATGGTCCTAAAACCACTTTCAAATATAGAAAATGATATCACTGTGGATTTACTGACCATATTGCAAGAAAATGTCCAACTGCCACTAAAGCTGATAAATCAGCTAAAGTGAAGATGAATGCCTCCAAGGCTGAGAAGGTCACCAAAGCTGAAAAATCTACCAAGGTGAAGAATACCACTAAGGTTAAGAAATTAACCAAAGTGAAGATTACCACTGAAGCTGAATCTTCATCCGCTGTGAAGATTGCTGAACCTTACATCTCCACTAACCCTAAAGGACCCATTGAAAAGTGGGTACCAAACAAAGCTTAATCTTCCTTATGTTTGCAGGGATCAAAGGGCATCTGGTATCTCGATAGTGGATGCTCTCGTCATATGACAGGACAAAAAGACCTGCTCATTGAATACAAGGAAGAGAAAGGTCCCTCTGTGACCTTTGGTGGAAATGGAAAAGGATATACCCGAGGGTTTGGTGTCCTCAGCAATGGGACAACTACCTTCAGAAGAGTCGCTTATGTAGAGGGACTGAAGCACAACCTTATGAGCATCAGTCAGCTATGTGATAAAGACTATGAAGTTCGCTTTTCCAAGAAAGCATGTTCAGTGGTGAATGAAAAAGGAAAACTTGATCTCAGTGGTTATCGTAAAGAAAATGTCTATGTAATAGATATGGACTCTACTACCACTGAAAACATATGTTTTCTCTCTAAAGCCTCTTCTGATGTCAACTGGCTATGGCACAAAAGGCTCTCTCATTTAAACTTCAAAACCCTGAACTTCTCTCTCATCAAAGGAAGTGGTGTCTGGTCTTCCTCAGCACTTATATGCTAAAGAATCTCTCTGCTCAGCATGTGAAAAAGGAAAACAGACAAAAGCTAGTTTCAAGTCTAAACAAGTTTCCTCAGTGACAAGTCCTCTTCAACTCTTGCATATGGATTTGTTTGGGCCAGTCAACATCCAATCAATAGCTGGAAAGAAATATACGCTTGTCATTGTAGATGAATACTCTCGCTACACCTGGGTTATCTTTCTTCGCTGCAAGAGTGATACTCCAGAAGAACTAATATCTTTTGTTAAAAAGATGGAAGTGCTGAATAATCTCACTGTTCGTTCAATAAGAAGTGATCATGGAACTGAATTCAAAAACAGTTCTCTGAACAATTTCTTTGAGAACAAGGGAATCTCTCATAACTTCTCATCAGTAAGAACACCTCAGCAATCGGAGTCGCTGAAAGAAGAAACAGAACGATCATTGAATCTGGTAGATCAATGCTCAGCGATTCTCACCTCCCTACTCAATTTTGGGCTGAAGCTGTAAACAATGCATGTTTTACTCAAAACAGATCGCTGATCGTAAAGCGATTTGGAAAGACAGCTTATGAACTTTTTCATGGAAGAAAACCATCTATCATCTTTCTTCATATCTTTGGTTGTCAGTGCTTTATTTTAAACAACAAAGATCAGCTTGGAAAGTTCGACCCAAAAGTTGATGATGGAATATTTCTAGGATATTCCTCCATCTCCAAAGTCTACAGAGTTTTCAACAAGAGAAGACAATCTGTGGAAGAAATAATTCATGTCACTTTTGATGAAACTCGCTCAGCGAACTCTAAACCAATCGCTGACAATGAAGAGTTAAATGCTTGGATGTTTTCTCACTACAAAGAAACATAACCTTTCTTCTCAAACCATCAGCACACAAATCCTACTACTACTGATGATGATCCAAATATCATACCACCTAATGCTAAATCCAACTCATGGATCTCAGCAGAGCCTCTAAACACCTTACTTCCATCAGATCTATCCTCGTCTGAAAACATGTCAGAAAACAATGGTCTGTCTAATACTCAACAGCTAATCGCTGATGAACCTCAAGCTTCTTCATCAGTGAACATTCCCATTGTTGATCCAACCTCTGAGATGAGCGATCATGCTCCTGCTCAGCGATGGACCAAAGATCACCCTATAGATCAAATTTTTGGTGATCCCGATGCTGGTATTCAGACACGACGAAGTTCAGGTAATACCTGCCTCTTTGTCAACTTTATTTCTTTAATAGAGCCAAAGAAGGCTGATGATGCCCTCAGAGATCCAAACTGGGTCAGCGCTATGCAAGAAGAGCTGACTGAGTTCACTCGCAACAAAGTTTGGAATCTCGTTCCTAGACCATCTGATAAAACTGTTATAGGCACCAAATGGGTGTTTAGAAACAAGTTAGATGAACATGGAACTGTAACCCGCAACAAGGCTCGACTTGTTGCTTAGGTATACAGACAAGAGGAAGGCATAGACGATGATGAAACCTTTGCCCCTGTGGCTAGACTCGAAGCAATTCGACTCTTCTTAGCCTATGCAGTTTACAAAGACTTCATTGTGTATCAAATGGATGTAAAATCAGCATTCCTCAATGAAAAGCTGAATGAAGAAGTGTATGTAGAACAACCTCCAGGGTTCTATGACCCTAAGTATCCAAATTATATGTATAAATTGGATAAGGCTCTCTATGGTCTAAAACAAGCCCCTCGTGCTTGGTATGGCACTCTCTCATCTTTTCTTATCTCTGAAAATTTTGAACGTGGAAAAATTGATAATACATTATTTTTCAGAAAGATAAAAGGTCACATTATTCTTGTACAAATATATGTCGATGACATCATATTTGGTTCTACTAACCCATCTCTATGTACTCGCTTCGCTGATAGAATGAAGAAAGAATACAAAATGAGTATGATGGGTGAGCTGACATATTTTCTTGGCCTTCAGATCAAACAATCTGACAAAGGTACTTTTATCAGCCAAGGTAAGTATGTTAAAGATATGTCGAAGAAGTTTGATCTTACACAAACTTCAACGATGAAAACTCCTATGGCACCTCCTCTGACACTTAACAAAGATCCATATGGAAAACCTGTTAATGTCACTGCCTATAGAGGAATGATAGGCTCCCTGCTGTATCTTACAGCGAGTCGACCTGACATCATGTACTCTATTTGTTTATGTGCACGCTATCAATCTGAACCCAAGGAATACCATCTGATCGCTGTTAAGCGAATTTTCAGATATCTCAAAGGGACTCCTAACCTCGGTCTTTGGTATCCCAAAGACTCAGGGTTCGATCTAACTGGATATTCCGATAGTGATTTTGCAGGTTGTATACTCGATAAAAAGAGCACCACTGGTGGATGTCAACTCCTAGGAGGAAAGCTGGTAAGTTGGACAAGTAAAAAGCAAAATTCAGTGTCCACTTCCACAGCTAAAGCTGAATATGTAGCTGCTGGAAGTTGTTGTGCTCAGGTCTTATGGATGAGAAATCAACTATTAGAATATGACCTTCAACTATCAAAGATTCCAATCTATTGCGACAGCACTAGTGCTATCGTCATAGCAAATAAACCAGTGCTACATTCAAAAACGCAACACATAGAGACCATATATCATTTTATCAGAGATCATGTGATGAATGGTGATATTGAACTTCACTTTATCCCCACTGACTATCAGCTAGCTGATTTGTTTACCAAACCTCTTGATGAGACAAGGTTCAACTTTCTCATCAGTGAGCTTGGAATGCTGAATCTTGAAGAGTAACTCTTCATCTTCCTGCCTTATGTCAGTGATTCTAAGTTCCCCTTTATCACTTTATCTCTGAATAAATTTCTGACTCTCAGGTATGTTCTCTTATTCTCCATCACTGAATATTCATTCAGTAAGTTGTTTTTCTCTCAAAAATAAAAATAATCATTTTCTTTCTTCAAATGATTAAAAGCTTTTTGATAAACAAATTCTATCACTGACATTTTTCTTCAGTGATCCTTCTGAAATTAAAATCAATCTCTGAATTTCTATCAGGGATTCTTTCAAAAAGAAAACCTATCTTTGACTTTTCTTCAGAGATAATTTCGAAAAGGACAAATGAAACGTTTTTCTCTCTCCTCATGACGTCATTTGAACCGACAATCCACGACATGCCTTTTTCTGACACGTTCGTCCGTTGCCCTTCTATCCAATCAACTTCGTGGGACGTGTCCATGTCATGATGAACATTTGTTTTCCCGCCTCAAACTCTCTCTCTCTCTCTACGTATAAAAGGAATGTTTCTTTTCATTCCTATCTTTTACGCTTTCTGGAAATCTTTTTGAACAAGAAGTCTCTCTCTCAAGGCATTTCTAGCAAACACCTTCTTCAAGCTATTGAATCCTCTTCAAGATCAATAGGTTACTTTGATCTTCTTTTTATTTAAATCTTATTACTGAATCCTATTTATGTTCCATCATTATGGATTTTTATAAGATTTCTATTCACTAAAATCATTCTTTTTGATTTTATTCATTCAAACCCCTTGGTTTTCATATTGTTCTTCATTCTTCCAACAAGAACACTGTTTTAATCTTCAAATATTTTGGTTTTTTCTACGTTTCTTTCTTCAAATAGAAACTGGTAAAAACTTCATTATTTTTAGACTCTAATCATTTCCCTCTATTCTCGATTATTTCCATATTAAAAAATGGCACAATCAGCTCTTGTTGCTTCGAAGACAGTCAAGTTTGCTATCACTGACTCTGAAATCCCCAAGAACAACAACCTTGGACGCTTGGACTTTGATGGTATCAAATACCCACACCTCGTGGAAGCTGCTAGGTTCCTGAAGCAATCCTGTATTGCTCATGCCCTCACTGTTGATCCCAAACCATCCAAAACGCTTCTCCAACAGTTTTGGTTTACTGCTGAAGAGACCTCTCTCACCAACAAGAAAGGTGACCAGGTTCCTGCTATCTCTTTCAGCACTGACTTAGGATTAGGCATGATGACAACTTTCAGCCTGAGGAAGGCACTCAGATTTCCTGACAAACCAGGAGTGGATTTGAAGCTCTGCCAACTGATGCCGAACTCATCCAGTTTCTGGATGATATGGAATATTGTTGGGACAACAAGCCCCGATCGACAATCCCCAACAAGAAGCTGACTCTCATCAAGAAGGCAAACATGCCTTCTCATCTGAATTTCATCTTTTCTCACATCATTCAATGTATGAGTGTGAAAAGTGGTTCACTTGATCAGGCAAGAAAAGTTCAAGTCCAAATGGCTTACTCAGTCATCGCTGGAAAGAACTTTGAATATGCCACTGCTATCTTTGACGATCTCAGGTCAAAGATAGAGAAGACGGAGAAGGATCCCAAGATCCCGTATGTACGGTTCATCTGTGCATATTTGAAGTTTCTATACCCCAACTCTTACCCCAATAACCCTGATGGTACTTTCGCCAAAGTGGGTCAACGTTCATTGGAGGTCAAACCGCTCGATAACGAGGTAAGTATATCTACTCTACGCTCTCGCCTCTCTCTCCATTCTTCATCTTCAGTGGTTGCGCCGGAGGTTCTTTCTCCAGCTAACCCTGCCGCTAAAACCGCTTCAAAATGACCGTCAGCTAGTCTTTCTGGTACTTCAAAGAAGGCCAAATTGACTAAGGAGACCATCGCCACTAGTTCAATGCCTGAGGTAGTTTCTCGACAAACTTCCTTGGATGATTTCGTGGGTCTCTCCTCCACATCCTCAGCTATCACATCATCAACCGTGCCAACGATCTCAGTCACTGTCACAACATCAGTGATGAAACCACCCATCTCAGTACCAACTGAGGTAACTACCCAACTCCCAACTTCTTCGATCCCTATTACTTGTCCTCCCATATCTTTGGTCTCTAACCCTACATCCATTTCTACGCAACCACAGTTTGCACCCATAGGACCTGACAATCAAACTTTTGAAGAATCTATGCAATTCTACAAACTGTTTGATAACTCAGGTACTGCTATAACCCTAAACACTACTCCCAACTCTCCATATAAGCCTGTTTCTCAGCAACTAACTTTTCTTTCAGGTCCTAATATGGTGACTGTTGACGCTCATGTCAACAGTTTGGGTGTCAAGGTGGATTTTCTCATCACCTCCGTCAACGAAACTACCAGCGCTGTGAATACCGCTGGTAAAGAGCTGAAGAAACTTACAGCTACTTGCTCGTCCAAAGCCGAAGCCTCGCAGATCACAACTCTTCAGGGAGAGCTTGTCAAAGTCAAGGAGGATTCTCAACTCCTTCAGGGACGTGTTGATACTCTAAGCAACGATGTCCAGGGGTTATCTGCAAAGATTGATTCCTGTACCTCACTCCTTCAGCATGTCCTTGAGAAGATAAATGCACCAGCTCCGACGCCCACTCCTTTCACAGAGGCTGACCGCACTTCTATGAATATAGCTGTTGAATTTATTCATCAAGCTACTTCATACATCCCTGTGATTGAAGAACGTCTAGAGCGTCTGGAGGCTGGAGTCCGGTCCCTGACATCAACAAAAGTTGCTCCTTCCGTTTCTGGCCACCCCCGTTCTGATAATGACAAAGAGGGGGAGAAAGAGCGTACTGAAAAAAATCTTGAGGAGGATGTTGTTGCTGCTGAAGTTCAGACGGAAGAACCTCCCTCTCAGGTTGAGGGGGAGAAGGTTGCTGACAAAATCTCTCCATCTTTGATCGGTCAAGTTTTACTTGAAGACGAAGAAGAGGAAGAAGAAGAGGATGAAGATCTTGATCTCCAGGATCAAGATACAGAGCAACATGATGATTATGATGATGATGACGATGAAGAAGACCAGTCTCTATGGTTTTTTGCAGCGACCACTTCATCAGTGATAGCTTCGAAAGTAGTTATCACAGCAGGGGGGAGAAGTGGAACTTCTTCAGGAACCCCTTCCCAAAGCAAACCAAAGGGTTCAGCTGCTGAAGGAAGCCTGAAAAATGTTTCACCATCTGAGGGGGAGAATCCTTCTCAGGTATGTCTCTCACTTGTCCCTATATCATTCTATAAATCCCCAACCCCTATTTCCTTCTAGCCTTTATCTCTCTTCTTCCCAAAACATACACTAACTCTTTTCATCTATTTTCTGACCAGACAGTTCTCTCCCCTGCTTAAGGGAAAGGAACTACAAATAATCCCAGCTTCCATAGCTGATGACTCAATAATCCCAATCTCCTTCAATGAGATTGATGAAGAAGATGAAGAAGAAGCAGCCATGCACCATCCAGGAAGGCCCTCAAGACCATCTCACTGGTCAGAGGAAGAGATGAAGAAAAGAACAGAGATGATCTCTCATCTTGAGAGTCAACGGCTGAAGGTCCCTCTTCAAACAACTTTTACAGAACTAGACTTCCTGACTAAAGCTGAAATCGAAGAATCTGTCAGAGTTGAGGAACTGATTGCCGACTATCAAAGAGATGCCTCTCTAGCTCTCAAGGTTCAGTCCTCTCAAGTCAAAGATAAGAAGCTAAAAAACAATCCATTGGAAGTCCAGGCTGCTCTACTAAAGGAAATTGAAGAGGAGCGCTCAAAAGAAAAAGCGGTCAGCGATAAAACTGTCGAATGGTACAAACATAAAGTCGACTATCGCTCCGACCCATTAAAGATATCAGCTGTTGTCATCTCTGGGAAAAAGAAGAAGGATCAAACTTCTGTAACAATAGAGATAACCAGAGAGGATGGTAGCTCTAAGGCTATGTTTGTTTCAAAGCTTGAAAGCTTTGGCTACATGGAATGGCTAGAGTTCAAAGATGCGCTGAAGAAATCCAAATCAACCTACAGAGGCTATGTCAAAGGCATCCTAGAAGCCCTCATCAACAGAGTCACTGCTGTGTTAAAGGTACCATATGCTCTTCCTTCCAAGCCAAGGCAACTCAAAAGAAAGCCTCTCTCCTCCTCATCTGAGAATGTCGCTACCATCAGAAATGACTCCTCCATCAAGTTCTCAAAAGAAGCTCTGTTTGGTCCTCCTACTGATCTCTCAGTACTTGATCTATCCCTGCCTCCTGGTGGTCCATATATTGCAGGGCAAGTACTCAAAGAACCTTTTGGAATCTTCTTCAGAGATGATGAGGAATAGCTAAAATTCCAAAGAGTATCTGAAATTCCTATTTGTCCCCTCAGTCATCTCAAGGATCTCTTATGCTTATGGTGTGACTTCTCTTCTGCTGCTGAGCAAATCAAAGCAATCATTTGTCAAGAATCTTCAGAACGAAGGCAAAGAGGAGAAGAAATACCTGAGTATATGATCAATCCTCCAAAGTCTTCTATACATAGCTGATAGATTAGTCTTCTATTTCTTGTAATCTATTAGTTAAACTTACAGTAGTTAGTTCCTCACTTGTACTTATAATATTCATGTCTTGTAATTCTATCTTTGAATTAATGAAAATTCCAGTGAAGTACTTAACCCTATCAGTACTGTAAAAGACCCCTCAAAATAGTAATCGGGACATATATGTTATGAGTCCTGATTATTCCATTATTTTGAACTATAAAGTAATTTTCTTCAGTTACTTTGTCATTATCAAATAGGGGAGATTGTTGATCCAAAATCTCTCAGTGGTTTGATAACGACCCTCTTCTATACTTAGTGAAAATTACGTTTACTAATATGTATTAGTGTTTCAATATCAGCGATCAGACCGAGTCTATTCAGTTATCGTTGATGGTTTCTGATATAACGTAATCCCTAAAGACAAGTTTCGCGTCAACAGATGTTCATAGCTTAATCGAAGACGAAGCTGCTGAACAAAGACAAGTCTACTAGTGACCTGATGCGGATATCAGTGAAGCAAAGACAACTCTACTCATACGCGAAGAAACTTGAGGAAAAGCTTCAGCGATAGCTGAACTTCTTTGTATCTCTGAAGGAAGAGATATTCAGCGATCAATGATCATTTAGCTTATGCCTCAAGTCTCTTTTGTCTTACCTTGCACACCCAGTACGATGTGTCAGAACGGAAATACCTCTGCCACAATTTGTACAACAACTCTATCAACTACACTGTTCATGATACGGCCGAAAGCATGTCTCCCAAAGTCAGACTCTCAAAGCCAATCAATGAATGACACGTGTAAAGTGCCCTGCCATGCATTTAATGTGTTGGGTCATCTGAAGATTTGAAGATGACCTCCTAATCTTCCATCTTATATCCTCCTACTTAGAATATGTTTGAGGTTCTTTTAGCAGCTTGGTCCCTATACAAATGTTCAGTGAAGTCAAAGATCAACCGAAGAAAACAAAGAAGGAGTACATCTCTGAAAGCGGATTGAAGATAGTCTCCTCAACCTAAAGCCAAGCATGCCCAAGTGATCAACACCATCGGCCAGGATGGTGTCAATCTCATATCTTCAGGAGTATGAAGGTGTTCTCACATCTTCAGGAGCCGAAGATCTCTCAAGTCTTCGGCAGCCGATGATCTCTCCTTAGAAGCTGAAGATGTTCTCACATCTTCAGGAGCCGAAGATGCCTGAAGATTTCTTTCAAACACATTATACTTTTCTGACAAAGTATATATGTGATATCTTGCATTGACGTGGACCTCATCCCAAGATCAGAAAAAGTAAGTTTGTCTCTTACACTCTTTTAAGGAAAGGTCCACACCATCCTTGCAGGTCAACACTTCAAGACAAAGTCACTCCAAGACAAAAGGTACATCATGTACCATGCAGAAGACCTGTGTCCATCCCTTGCTCAACAGGTGTCTCATGCATTAAATGCATGAGGCACTATAAATATGATGGATGTTTCAACATGCAAGATAAACCAGATCTACTACCTTCAAGTTCTCTAAGTGCCTGTCAACTTTCTCTCTACGAAGTTCAATTGTTTTCTAAGTGTTTTACAATTGTTCTTTATTCTCTTTGTGTAAGATTGTTTGAATAGATTTCATCTATTCTCTTCCGCAACAATCAAAAGTTTTCTATGTGTAATTCTTGATTTCAAATCAATAAGAATTAAATTAAGTGAAAAACTGTGTGTATTGTATTCAACCCCCCCTTCTACAATACTTTTCTTATTTACTTACTGCTATTTGGGACCAACAAGTGGTATCAGAGCGGTTCAGTTTAACTCAATAAACTACATCCGCAATGGCAACCTCTTCTTCTTCCTCTTTGTAAAATGATTCTTCTCAAAACAACATTGCTGCATCATACGACAATGGCTCTATATCCAAACCACCAAAGTTTAACCCCAATAACTTCTTCTTGTGGAAAAGTCGTATGATACTCTTTTTAGAAGGAGTTGACAGCAGATATCCTACTATTTTGCATGAAGGTCCTTTTATTCCTAGAGTTTGGGACCGATATAATGCAGACAAGGGAAAAGCTGATGAGGACTCTTCTGAGGAAGAAAGAACTCCAGCTACTGGGAGATACATTGTAAGGTAGCGTTTGGTATGCAGACATGATTGGACGGGACAGGACAGAACTGAACAGAACAGGACAGGACAGGACAAGAGGCTAGGACTGGATTGGACAGGACTGGACTGGACAAGACAATTGTGTATCTTGTGTTTGGTACGACTAGGACTGGATAGGACAGAACTGGACAAGTTTCCCTAAAAGTTGTTTGATGATTTTGTATGTCATATAATAATTATAAATAACACAAATAAAGTATATCTTTAAATAATTTAATTAAAAAACATTTTTATTTTTTACACAATTTTCATACATATAAATACTTACAAAAACAATGGTAGAAAATTTGAATGAAGAATCTGAGATAATTGATAGTAGTTCAAAAAAATCCGATTTATATAAAGAAAATATAATATTTTGGTTCAATTTGGAAGATCTTAATGAATTGACCGATGCATAGTTGAAGCGACACATAAAGATAAAGGCGATGGGTGGTCGGTGAAGACGGTAGTTGTGAAAAACGTGAAAGATAGTGGATAGTGGTGGTGCAAGAGGTTGTTGTACTTGTGGTTGATGTCGTAGAAGTATAGGTGGTCGACGATGATAGTGGTGGTGGCGGTGGACAGTGGTAATAGAGGTTCTTGTAGTGGAGGAAGAGGCGGAGGTCATCGACGGTGGTTGACGACGAGCGACGGTGGTTGGATGTGAGCATCAGTGGTGGCGGCGACAATGGGTGGTGGTGATCGGTGGAGGTGGCGATGGGCGATGGTGGAGGAAGTTGTTGTAGTAGTGGAGGAAGAGGTGGAAGTGGTCGACGATGGTTTATGGTGGTTACCGATGGCCGTCGATGGTGGTGACGGCCATAGGTGGTGGTGATCGATGTTAGTGGAGGTGGTCGATGATGGTAGCAGAGGTGGCGATGGCCGATGATTGTGGAGGTGGTGGAGGAGGTTGAAAAAAAAAAGATAAAGGTTGTTAAACGGTGGTTGGCAGTGGCTACTGGTGGCCGTCGATGGTGATAGTGGCGGTGATGGGTAGTGGTGTGGTTGATGATGGTAGCGGAGGTGGCGATGGCCGATGGTTGTGGAGGTGGTGGAGGAGGTTGTTATGGTGGAGAAATAGATAAAGGTTGTTAAACGGTGGTTGGCGGTGGCTACTGGTGGCCGTCGATGGTGATAGTGGCGGTGATGGGTAGTGGTGAGCCTTAAGACTAATACCATATTAGGATTATATATCAAATGACGTTAGATTAGTGATTTTTAGTTTCTGTCTCACTTTTGTCCCATGTTGTTCCACCTATTTTGGTGGAACAAGAAAATACCCTTTTTTGTCCCATCTTGTCCCACTCTGTCCAGTCCTTGTCCCTGTCC
This sequence comes from Arctium minus, assembly GCA_954870635.1. Lineage (NCBI taxonomy): Eukaryota > Viridiplantae > Streptophyta > Magnoliopsida > Asterales > Asteraceae > Arctium > Arctium minus. Next base: position 54,267,328 of record OX941080.1, read on the forward strand.
CATGTCGCACCAAACATGGGACAGTGAATTTTTGTTTTGTCCCATGTCACGCCAAACGTGGGACAGTAAGTTTCTGTCCCGTCCCGTCCCACCCAGTCTGCAAACCAAACGCACCCTAAAGGACCCCAGTAAATATAATGATGAAGACAGACGTCTTATAGCTCTTGATACTAAAGTCAGAGCCATCATTGCCCTTGCTCTGCCTGATGAGGTCTATCACTCTCTTGTTAACCTCACCACTGCTAAAGAAATGTGGTCTACTTTGTGTGTTCTTTACGAAGGAACGTCTGAGGTAAAAAAAAGCAAAAAGATTGCTCTTGTAAGAAAGTATGAACTCTTTTCTCATGAAAAGAGTGAATCTCTCTCAGACTACTACAATCGTTTCAACAGTCTGCTTAACAATCTAAAACTTGTGGGTCGCATCTATGAAAATGAGGAAGTCTTGTGCAAGTTTATGGACGGTCTTCCTGAGTCTTGGGAAAACATATGTACTTGTATCAAGTCTACCAAGGATCTTGACTCCATGCCTCTCACTGCCTTGTATGGTACTCTCTTTAACTATGAGCAGACTAAATTGCTTAGGAAGTCTATCACAAATGACATTAAAAGCTCTTCTCTAGGTCTTGTTAGTGATTCTTCCAAAAACTCTGTGTGTGTTCCTAAAATCACCTATCCCTCCGATTCTGACCGTGATAGTCAAGAGGACCCTAATGATCCTTCAGAAACCTATCTTAGTGAGGCTGATGATGAAGGTGAGGAAAACTCCAATAACCCTCATTTCTCTTCTGGAAAATCTAAGTTTTCAAGAAAATCATCTTCTACTTTTTCTAAAACCACTCCCTTTGACAAATCAAATGAGGAATGTTACAGGTGTGGGAGGAAGGGACACTTTGCTTCTGAGTGCAGAAGCAGGTCTTCTGATAAATCCAGACTACCCTCCTCTAACCGTACCTCCTCTAGGTTTGTCAGAACCAAGTCTAATTCTAATCAACCTTCTTTCCAAAAGACAAATATGTCTGTCTTCTCAAAGTCTGACCGGGCTGAGAAATACAAGGAAAAATATAAGAGAGAGAAGGAGAGAAATGAAACCTTGCTCAAAAAGGGAAAAGGTCAAATGACTGAAACCCATGATTGGGCAGATGAACCCACTTCTGAAAGTGACAAAGAAATGGTCAACCTCTGCTTCAAGGCTAGAATAGATGACGTTGATAAACAGTGAAGCTAAATCCTTCTCTATGGCCCTTGTGTCTGCTGAGTGCTCTACCTCATCTACCCAGGTATCTCTCTCTCTCTCTCTCTTCTCATCTCTCTCTTTCGGCCTCTTTAACCCACCAAAGAACAAACCTCCCTTATACCTCCCTTCCCTCACCTTCGGCCCTCAACCCCTCTCACTATCTTCGACCCCTCTCTCTCACTCTTCAAAAGCTTACCGAGTCCACCATCTTCGGAGAAGATGCATCTACTCATGTGAAGTATGATGATCTTAAGTCATCATCTCTTCATGAGATGATGATTGGTGGATATCATCATGTGTTGGTGAAGATTCTCATAATCCTTCATCTAACTTAAATCCATATGTTCCTTTCTTCTCAAGGCACATCTCATCATAATGGTGAACTACCTATCTTCTCATCATATCACCTCTCCTTCCTCCATCATCCATATTTGATATCTCATTCTCGTCTCAACCTCAAACTTCACCACAAATCATACCACTTTCTCAACCATACATTCCTTCTTTACCTATTCATGTCGATCTTCCATCTCTCTCTCTCAAAGATGTTCCATCCAACTCTCACCTACAACATTCTTTTCTTCCTCATCTACCACACAAAAAAAAAACTTCGGCGGTACTGTTCATCGGCTACCGAACATTTAAAAAAAAAAATTCGGTCACTGTTCATCGGCCGAACATTTAAAAAAAAAAAAAACTTCGGTGGTACTGTTCATCGGCTACCGAACATTTCCAAAAAAAAATTTCGGTTACTGTTCATCGGCCGAACTTTAAAAAAAAAAAACTTCGGTGGTACTGTTCATCGGCTGCCGAAGTTTACTGTTCATGTCCCAAAAAAAAAAATAATTTTTTTTCGGTTACCGAATTACTGTTGATGTTTAAAAAATATATATTGTTTTTTTTGCTCTCTCTCAACCATCCACCGAAGATCCCCTCTCTCTCTACCCTTCGGTTCTCTCTCTCCCCTCTCACCCACCGAAGCCCCAACAAAACCCTCCCCTCTCCCCTCCTTCCTCCCACCCTCGGCTACCGACCCCCTCTCCCCTCCCTCCTTTTTTTTCTCCTCGCCGATCACATCTCCCCACCCCTCTCCCCACCGACCCCTTTCCCTCTCTACTCTCATCTCTCCTTCGGCCTCCCCCCCTTACCCCCTTCGGTTCTCTCCCCCTTTCTACCCTTCGGCCACCGATCCACCCACCCCCCATCCCTCTTCTTTGGTCACCAAAGCCCCAACAAAACCCCCTTATGTCTCCCCTTTTCAGCCTACACCACGCCGAACACCCCCTTCCCTTGCTTTCGGCACCCCCCACCCTTTTCTTCGGTACCCGAACCAACCACCCCCATTCCCCCCTTCTATTTTTTCGGCAATCCCCCCTCCCCCTTCCCTCCTCTCGGCCGCACTTCCCCCCCTCCCCACACCCTTCTTAGCCGATCCCCTCCCCTTAACCCCCCTTCCTTTGACTTTTTCCTACATCCCATATCTCTCTTCCTTTTTCTTTTCCCTTTCCCCATTCTTTTATTTTTTCTTTCCCAAGACTACCTCCACTCCCCATCCCATCTCTTCTTTTTCCTACACCTACTACCCTCTCCCACCTTTTTTTTTCTTCTCGGCCGAACATCCCCTCCCCCCACCCCATACCTTCGGCCGAACCCCTCCCCCCTTTTTCTGTTTTGTCCTTTTCCTAACCCCCTAACCTACTCCTTTTCTTCCTTTCTTTCTCCATTTATTTCCTTTCCCATGATTTCCCTTCTATCCCATCTTACCCCATTTCCCTTTTTCCTTTTACCACCATACTAAGCCTTTTCTAACATACTCCTTTCCCTTTTCCCATCCCTACCATCTCTCACCATGATTGCCTCCCATTTTCTACCCCCCTTCTCTCTTTCTTTTCTTTTAATTTCCTGCTAAAAAAACAGAAAAGAGCCCCCACAAAAAAAAGGGCCACTGAATTTATGAGTTTCTTCGTGTCTTGTAATTTTTCTTCGTGTCAGTACCATTTTTTTCTCTATGTGTTGGGGTCATCATCAAATAGGGGGAGAAAAATTGTTTGGTCTCTAATTGATTTGGTGATGACTCTTCGACCAACACTTAGAAAGTCATGAAGACCCTTTGAACAATGTCTCTCTCTACACCGATCACCCTCTACTACCAGGTATGTTCTCCTTCATAAACTCTCCCGATCTACAATGGGGTGATACTAAGGACACTCCGGTGTCCAAAGGTCCCTCAACTGTAGTGGACCCTTCTTCCCCCTCCTTAGTGACGTCGGGTAGCAATAAATCCTCAACCGCTACTGGCACCGCCGTACTTGCCCAAATGGCCATAACACTGAAAGAACCTTCGGCGGTTACCCAAGACACACCCCATACCTCAGCGGCGACACTCTACCTTCTTCCCCTCCCTCTCCTCTCAAGAGGTTGAGGAAGGTTTCAAGGGCCAAGCCACCTACTCCACCCACCGATTCTCCATAATCGGCAGGTGTTGAAATTTTCCCATCTGGGCCCGGGGACTCTGCTAAACCCAAAGCCATCTCCTTTGTATCCTCACAAAAGGACACAATTGTAAAATTGGGGACCCCTATTATTCCCTCATCAGCATTTTCCTTGGTTGATAAGGATGACTTGGACTCCTTCCCTATCCAAGGTGCCTCTTCTCCACCTCACAGCCTATCACCCAGGATTCTCAGTCCTGATGCTTCTGCACGATCCAAGGATGAATCTGCTCTTCCAGGAGCAGGTTCGGAGGATCCCGAAAATCTTCTGACTTCTTAGTTAAAAGGGAGTATGAGTTGAGGGGGAGCAACTTACCACTCAAGCTTAAACTCTGCTTTTGCAATGGACTATGTGATCAAATCCACCTGACATTAGTTGAGGGGGAGTATGAATTGAGGGGGAGCAACCAACCACTCAAGTTTAAACAATCCCGGCTACTGTCTTCTGTATCTTTGTATATATTTTTTCTTTCTCATTCTTTATTCATTGTATTCTTTTATTCGTATGTATAGCTATACTTTTTCATTCTCTTGTAAATGTCAGATATACAAAAAAAAATGGTCTATGTGAAAAGAACCCAAAAAGAGTAAAAATGGATCAAAATGAAATTATTCAGTATACTCTTTGTTTTATTCTTTAGTATGGATGTCATCCTCAAATAGGGGGAGATTGTTGGGTCATCTGAAGATTTGAAGATGACCTCCTGATCTTCCATCTTATATCATCCTACTTAGAATATGTTTGAGGTTCATTTAGCAGCTTGGTCTCTATACAAATGTTTGGTGAAGTCAAAGATCAACCGAAGAAAACAAAGAAGGAGTACATCTCTCAAAGCGGATTGAAGATAGTCTCCTCAGCCTAAAGCCAAGCATGCCCAAGTGATCAACACCATCGGCCAGGATGGTGTCAATCTCATATCTTCAGGAGTATGAAGGTGTTCTCACATCTTCAGGAGCTGAAGATCTCTCAAGTCTTCGGCAGCCGATGATCTTTCCTTAGAAGCTGAAGATGTTCTCACATCTTCAGGAGCCGAAGATGCCTGAAGATTTCTTTCAAACACATTATACTTTTCTGACAAAGTATATATGTGATATCTTGCATTGACGTGGACCTCATCCTAAGATCAGAAAAAGTAAGTTTGTCTCTTACACTCTTTTAAGGAAAGGTCCACACCATCCCTGCAGGTCAACACTTCAAGACAAAGTCACTCCAAGACAAAAGGTACATCATGTACCATGCAGAAGGCCTGTGTCCATCCCTTGCTCAACAGGTGTCTCATGCATTAAATGCATGAGGCACTATAAATATGATGGATGTTTCAACATGCAAGATAAACCAGCTCTACTACCTTCAAGTTCTCTACGTGCCTGGCAACTTTCTCTCTACGAAGTTCAATTGTTTTCTAAGTGTTTTACAATTGTTCTTTATTCTCTTTCTGTAAGATTGTTTGAATAGATTTCATCTATTCTCTTCCGCAACAATCAAAAGTTTTATATGTGTAATTCTTGATTTCAAATCAATAAGAATTAAATTAAGTGAAAAACTGTGTGTATTGTATTCAACCCCCCCCCCTTCTACAATACTTTTCTTATGTACTTACTACTATTTGGGACCAACATAATGCATAGGGTATAAATAGAAAGATTACCTCTTCATCTGAAGCGGGTGCTCTCTTCTTGAACCTATATAGAAACCCTTGTTTTCTATATCTCTCAAATCCCCATTCTCTATATTCTTGTGCAACCATCTTAGTGTTTTCTTAAGTTTGTTTAGATTTAGTTCTACTTAATCTTATTCCGCAACAAATTTGTAAATTGTGTTTGATTTATCAATAAACAATTTATTAAACTTTAAATTCTGTGTTTGTATTCAACCCCCCCTTCTACAAACTTGTTAAGCAACTCTGGGACCAACATGCGTGTTTCGCCGACGGTAGGTCAGAATCTCCCGACGAAAATGGATGCTCTATTTTTAATTTGTTAAAATTTTATGTTATTTATTTTATTAATAAAAAATGGCCAAACAGGCCATATAGGCCATTTTCCTTTACACATTGCAGTTTAGATCAAAAGAGTGAGCTTCTTGATTTTGTGCATATGATCGCTTAAACTGCTCACTGCGTTGCTCAAGGGAAAGTTAGGAGTGGGTTTGATGTTAGTTCTGTTTTTTATGGAAGTCATCGTTATATCCGCTTTTCACCAAATTCCATTTCTTCAACTCAGGTCTCAAACACTTCTCCCTTTCTCTCTTTCTCTCTCTCTCTCTCTCTATATATATATATATATGAATTGAAAGATTAGACCTAGAGTATGTTAGCGTTATTGAATTTAACAATATTGTTTCATAATCGCATTCACAGGAAACTGTCTCTACGACATCGTTAGATGAAGTCATTGGTGAAGTTTTGAAAGGGAAATGAGATCATGAGAGGACTAAATTCTCTTTGCCACCATTAATGAATCTGGTGAATAAGCTAAAAGCTCTCAGATTGTAGCTAAACGTGAATATTGAATTTATAAGAGTTACTGCCTTTCTTTATTGTTTGTACAAACTACTAAGAAAGATTTTTGCAGTTATTGGGAGAACTACGAAGTGGAGGATGATCCACACCATCGATGGTTGTTGCTGTCAAGAAATGGCGAAGATCTTTGAAGATGGAGTTCATTCATTATATTTAAATAGGGAAATTATTATTTTTAATTAAATTACTTATTTGCCCCTTGATTTGAACAAGGGGTTGGATGATGTTAACGCCGTTAACTATAGAAGGACCATGAGTGAAAGTAAATTAAAAAGTTAGGGACCACCACCGTAGATAGTTTACTTTAGGGACCAAATCCAAAATTTAGGCAAACCACAAGGACCACCGGTGTAATTTACTCTATTTTCTTTTTTAATTAAAAACTTTTACCCAATTAAAGTTTAAAATAAATTATATTAAAAATTACTAATATTTTAATCAAACAAATTACATCAAAAAAACGAGAATTTCGTACTCTTCGATATGACATCCATCTCGATATAGTTTTTTGTTGTTGTTTTAACCATTTTTTTTACATGAAATGCTATATATGTGTTATATTCATTATGAATATTTATGTACATTCAAGTCTGTACAACACCTCGACACCGTAAGTATGTAACTCGACATCACATTCTTCAACACTTTCTTCAACGTCGTAAGACATCGCGTTTCTTCAGCACCGTAACCCAATACCCATCAAGACGAATTGAGAACCTATCGAGTAATTCTGTTGTGAACCGGGGAACAAAAGAGAGCGCATCACGTCTCCACATCTTCACGGGTCATTCATGTATTATTCATCATAAATAATGTACATTCAGGATGAATAATACAACATTCAGGGTGAATAATTCACGATTCATTAATATGTATATTATTCATCATGTATGTTGTGTAATTCATCCTGAATACTGTCATATTCATCATGAATAATGAATGAACGTTCACATTTGTTATTCATACTGAATGTGGAACATCCGGGGATGCGCATACATATTCATAATGAATTAAAGCAAATTTCGGTTGTGAATTAGGAAACAAAAGAGAGTGCGCCATGTGTCTACCCCTTCACGGGTCATTAATATATTATTCATCATGAATAATGTACCATCCAGGATGGATAATACAACATTCAGGGTGAATAATTGTAACACCCCGATTTTCGAAAGGTATCATTTCCAGTTTATACCGAAATCGATATATTAAGGAAAAATAAGATATTTTATTTTGGGCTTGAATCCTTGATTTTATAGCCTTGATGGATGAATGATTCAATTACGAGTCCAACGGTTCTTTCAGGAACGAAAACGGAGCTATAACGAAGAAGTTATGACCGAAACGGGATTTGACCAAATAAGAAGAAAAATCAGTGGCTGACGTACCTTGTTACGTGGGTTGCTGAAGCTGAACCCACGGAGCAACCCACGAGAATGGTGGCCAAAATCAGTGGCTGACGTATCTTGTTACGTGGGTTGCTGAAGCTGAACCCACGGAGCAACCCACGAGAATGAAAATTAGGGTACCTTGTTATGTGGGTTGCTGAAGCTGAACTCACGGAACAACCCACGTGGATGGCTGGACGTTTTTTATGCTTTATTTTCCCCAAATATTTCTCATTTCTCATCTTCTTCATTTCAAGAATTCTCTCCCAAACCCTTCCTCTTCACCTACCTCTTCTAATCCTCTTCAACCACCAAATCATCACCATTTATTACTAGAGTGAAGATCATCATCCAAGGTTTCGAGTTGGAAGCTTCACCTCCATCTCCATCTTCATCTTCTTCATCACCTTCTCACCATTGTTGACCATATTTTGGGGTTTTCCAAGAAACCTACTTGTAAGTCATTGTAACCATTTCTAAACCATGAAATAAGTTATAAATGTTCCATTGATGGTTTCCTAGTGTTTGATTTCTCTAATTTTCGGTTTGGATAATTTTGGGAGTTTTGGGTCAAAATTAGGGTTTTGCCCAAAATAGAGATTTTGATGATTAAGTGTTTGGGGATCAATTATTTATGATGGAAAATGTATATTCATGGTTGGACCCTTGTAAATCTAGGTTTTGGAAAATTTGGTTTGAAGAACCAAGTTTCTTCAAGGGAAGCTCTAAGTGGGTAAATACTAGATTTAGCGTAAATCTAGCAATGTGAGTTTACTAAACTTTTGTTAAAACTGGATACACATCATATTTGCTTATTTGTTGTTATTATCACATATTTGCTCAAAATGGTCATCTTTACGGGTTTAAGTATTTGATGGTATTTCCATGAGATTATGTGAGATATATGTATATGAAGTATCATCCCATGAGTTACTCTATGTTGTGTAATTATTTGGGGATTTCCACTATGTATGCCACAATGGGTATTTTACATGAAAAAGGAATATATGTTTGGTATATTATGATGATTTCATTTGGAATATACTCTTGGTGATATTGTATCTACAACGTGGCTATGTGGATATTTAAGTCTTATGTTGGACTCATGCTATGAGGAGGGTGATATTGTACCCACGGTTGGTATTGAATTATATTTGGTTGAAATACACCTAAAGGACCTCCTATATGCATTATGTTGGACGAACCAAGTCAGTTCACAAGGAGGATGTAGTCTTGGGCGCCACTGTGATGGTATGTGCCTAGACCTCCGCCATTCGGGGAATTTTCCTTTGGAGTAGTCTCCGGGTGTGCCGGGCCTTGGGATGTTCCTTGTTAAGGGCATAAAGGTATATCGACTCTTAGGGTGGGCTTGATTGGTGCTTTGGGTCTCCCCTAATGACTCCACATATATTGAACACTGGTTAACTGCTGATAAGAATTGTATTTGTTCATGCATGCTTATTATTGTTCAACTCACTAGGCTTTTTGGCCTAACACTTGTTTGGTGTCGATGTGTATCTCAGGTTTTAGCGGCATTGGTTCTAAGCTGGCGTAGCGCTTGGGTGAGAGGTTTGGGAATATTGCTTTTGGACTTACAGTTGGTAGAGAACCCTTTGGGTCTATAATTGACATCCTTGATTATAATCTCTTTTCTGGTTATAGAAATTAGATTAGTTGGTTGTTATTTATTGTCCGTTTATTTACGATTGTATTTTAACAGGTTTATGTATTTTCCCCATTTTTGGGAGGCTCTTGCTTTGGCAAATTTTAAATACCGCATGTCCGTTTTTCGGATTTTTGTTATCCCTATTTTTAGGGTGTTACAAGTTGGTATCAGAGCTCTAGTTTAAGTGAACTAGGCATGAATGTAAGATGTCTAGACTTAGACTGAGTACGTTAGGCAATGATTTGTGAGATGGGTAGAATTTCTAAGATGGGTTAGGTTTAGAGTCGACGGAAACTATGGTTATCAAGCGTTGTGGCGATGGTAACGAGAACCTTTATGTATTATATGTTCATAATCTCACCTAGCTAATGTTATTATGAGGATATTTATACGTGATGGTGCTCGAAGTTGCCGTTACTGTGACAATTGGTAAGGTAGTAGTACGTTCTCTTGTGCTTGGTTTACTAATGTTATGATATTTGTAGACGTAGTAGTACGTTTCATTCGTGTTCAATTATGTTAATCTCTTTCCTATTCATCCTCGTGCTTGTATGAACCGCCTTGGTATGTCGACCGTTGGAGTAATAAGAAAGTTTCTGAATGGGTAATTATTAGAAAAAGTTGATGATTTTATTATTCGTTACTTGGAGTAACGGTAAGTATGGCGATTGCATTAAGTGGAAAGTTTCGAGTCGGATTAATTGGTTGGATTAGAACCATAGACTTTTGAATCGATGTATTCAAGGAAAAATTGTGAGGTGAACCTATGAAGTCCGTGGTCTTTGTCTTAAGACGTTGAACACCTGGATGACGATAGTGTAACTATAGAAATCGAGGATCATGAGTTCAAATTGAATTGTGAAAACGGGGTACATGCCAAAATGGTTATTTTAAAAGTGTTTTACATGAAATGGTTAACTACTGATAAGTTTTGAGTATTTTGAAGTAAAAATGTATTTTACTTGGTATTTGTCAAAGTCTGAGTATTTTAATGAGTTTTCATATTTGATAAACTTGGCTTATTTTAGTTTCATAAAATGCTCATACTTGGGATTTGGACATCTTGATAAGTAATAGCATGATTTATGCATTTTGGGGATTTTGTACAAATAGAGTTCATTTAATGACTTATGCATCTTGGTAATTTTGGTACAGATGAAGTCTACTACATGTTATATGCATTTTGGTGTATTTGCATTCATAGACCCTTCGGAAAACCTTTGATCCCATTATGTGTTGAGTTTTGGGTTAATCACGTCTTTGAAGTATGTGTCTTCATAAACGCTGTTTAAAGACATTTCATTATTTGGGTGAAACTTGTCAAGGATTCGTAGGGACACTTGGGCTTTCATGTCGTTAGGTGTCATACGATTAACGTTGTAGGAGTGGCATACTTCGTGCTCTCCCGGTCTCAACGGATACGAGTACCCTCGTTGTCAGCCACTATATTTTGGATATTTAATTGTCCATTTGGTGCATATGATTTTATAAACCGTTGGAAAATGCATGTCGTTGAACTAGGAGTCGTTTTGGAAACATGAAGAGAAAGAGTTCATTTGGAAAACATTTTGTTGCAACCAATGAGAAGTTTTGGTTATTTTGGAATCTTTGGGTATTTCGGTAAATAAATCATATTGAAATGTTTACTTGATGATTTTACATATATAATTGGAGTTCAATTGACGTAAGTGTCATTTTGTGTATTTGATCTTATAAACCTTTTTCAGAAAACACATATTATTGTGTTATGAGGAATTTTGAAAACATAAGAGTGTGAGTTCATTTGGGAAAATGGTTTGTCTCAACCAACGATGAGATTTTATTTATTTATACTTTTGGACGTGTTTGCATATTAGACGGTCAAACGGGTTCCAATATTTATATCGGTTTTTATTTGGGTATTTACGTAAAGTGTTGGGCCTTTGGCTCGGTTTTGACTAAATGAGTCGTGTGGACATTTGTCCGGATTTATAACCGTCGTGGGTTTTGAGTATGATGACGCTTAATTCGTGTCATTGGTGAGTTACGTGCTTTGGTCATTCATTTGGAGTCATGTAATGTTAGCCAGTGTCGTAATGGATCCATAGGCACGTAAGTCTGTCTGTTTTGAAAGGCCTGAACAATGAATTTGTGTATTATTCATCCTGAATACTGTATTATTCTTCATTAATAGTGAATGAACGTTCACCTTTGTTATTCATACTGAATGTGGACACCCGAGGACGTGCATGCATATTCATATTGAATATAACAGATATATAGAATTTCACGTAAAAAACTGTTAAAACGAAAAAAAAAAACTATATCGAGATGGATGTCATATCGAAGAGAACGAAATTATCGTTTTTTTGGTGTAATTTGTTTGATTAAAATATTAGTAATTTTTAAGATAATTTATTTTAAAGTCTAAGGGGGTAAAAAAAATTTAATTAAAAAATAAAATAAAAAGTCAAACAAGGTAGGCGCTGATTCAAATTTCCAATTTTGTCCTTAATTTTTTCTCAATTAAGTTTATTATGCATTAACCATTGATTAGTTTCTAAGTTTTGATCAATGTTTAAGATTTGTCCTCATGTGCACATTGAATGATGAGTTTTCATTTGAACCCACCCATATATATATATATATATATATATATATATGGTAGGCGTGAATTTAAATTATTTTCCATTTTTACCCTAAGCATCTTAAAATTAAAAACTCTATTTAATATGAGTTGTTGGATCAATAGAGATGAAGTGACAGAGATTTGTCCTCAAATGCACAATGAAAATTGAGTTTTCATTTGAACTTTTTTTTTTCTCTCTCTATATATATATAAATACACTTACACGCATGTGTAAAAGGTAAAAAAACAAAAAGATAGGAAAAGTAGAAGATAAGTTGGGTGAATGTACAAAAGACGTACACAACTCTCATGTGGATAAAGTGAATGATAAGTTTCCAAGTACATTAACGTTTGTAAAAAGTTATCCATATTTTTTAATAGTTTTAGAATGATCAATAATCTTAATATATTAACATAATTATAAACAGTTTCATTAAAGATGCGACAAACATTGTACATAAGCTTGTAAGAAGGAAAAATATATTAAAACTATTTTAATACAAATTAAGGGGTTGTTTGTTTTAAAAAAAAACTTTTAGTGACTTTTAAATCTGAATCGGTGAGACTTTTTTACATTCAAATTGTTTGTTTTTTTTTTTCCAGTTTTCAGAACCTCTTAAATACATCTGAAATAAAATTGTTGACCTAACTTCTTAAAACCTCTTATTGTCGTCTCATTTCATATGTTCTTCTTTATCTCAAAACACCTTCAGACATTACAAAAAAACAAACAGTCTTATTGATTCAGATTTTAGGCTTCAACACCACCTCTTATTAATCAGAAGTGAAATAAGACTTCATACTTCACACATCTTAAAAAAACAAACGCCACCTAAGTTCCTATTTTGTTGCTAAACATTTTATCTTTATGATAACTGTAATTAACTTTAATTATCTGTAAAAATTATTTAAAAACATGTTTTCATTTGACTCATCCAAAGTAATTAATCCGATTCAATTTGATTCGATTCGGTAAATGAATAATTGAAATAAGTTTGTCCAACTTCGAAAAATGAAAGGATGTTGTGGTGGCAAATTACCATGAACAAAGATGTTATATGAAGAAACATGAAAGTGTCAGAATGGTAAGATTTGGCCCCCACAAATCTCAATTATTGCAATATCATTGCAATATGTTTCTTACAATTCCAATTCCACGTAAAATCACACACTTGTAACAAGTTTTTTTTTAACTTTATCTGAATTATATGAAAAATAAGTGCTAGTGAATGAATTATTATTATTATATGTTTATTAAAAAGAATTCTAACACTAAGGGTTGTTTACTTGTTTATTAAATGCTTATTTGGTAAGCGTTTATAGAATCATTTACCTTACCGTGTGAACATGACAAGAGTCGAGAATCTTACTCGGTAAGAGAGATGATAAAGATGGAGAGAGTCTTACCTGGTAAGTGCTTACCGAGTAAATTGTTGCATATGATACCGTTTTGATAGACTACAATCTTACCTTATAAAGTAAGTTAAAATGTTAAATCTTAGCTGTAAGCACTTACTAGGTAAGTATTTGAGTAAACGACCCCTAAGCTTAATAAATAATATTACTTGTTATATTTACACCAAAACATTAGAAATGTATCCGAAAATGTAAATTTTATTGTGAATCGATAATCAAAATTAATTAGGACCAAACACTTACTCGGGTAAGCACTTACCTATAAAATTAAACACTAGTACTTACTTACTGAGTAAGATTTTAATCTACCAAAACAGTATCGTATATGTTTATGCCAAAAATCTCCCAATGAAAATTTAAGGTAAATGTAGAGCTTGATCCAACCAAAGAAAGTAACTTTAATAATCGTACGACAATAATAGAAGTGAAATAAATGGGACAAGGGAATTGGTGACGTGGAAAAACCCTTAAAATGGGTAAAAACCGCGGACGAGTATGAGTCGTCGTGCACTATGGACGTCAATCAGGGACGTCGTCCTTGTTAACAAGTGTTACAAGTGAAATAAAATACGTGTAGATTTTATATTATGCTAAAAAAAATACGTGTAGATTTTATAATATCAACCTTCTTTTTTCTTCTTTTAATGCTCGTAAAAAAAATACGTGTAGATTTTATATTATGCTAAAAAAAATACGTGTAGATTTTATAATATAGTATAGATATACTATCACTTTAACTAGCCTTTCTAAAATATTGTTTATACAATTTATGCCATTATATTTAATTAAATTTATTTACGTGTTTTGGTTATTAATTTTAATATTTTACATAAAAAAAATTCCAACATTTCAAATTCTTCTAAATATTTGGGATAAAGAAAAAGTGAAAATGGGATGCTAAAGTGGTAGACACCTTATAAAGTAAAGCCTCGGATTTGATTGCTATGAACATCGCTTCAAAAGTGAAATCTTCAAATTTTTGTATTAATGGTATGTTTTCAAAAATTACATGTTTGTAATTTTAAATGCACATATAAATATATATTAATGGTATGTTTTTAAAAATTACATGTTTGTAATTTTAAACGCACATACAAATATATAAAAACTACGCTTGGGTTAAGTTCAACGAAAAGTATATATAAATAATTAAAAACTAGAAACGTACTCGCGCAATGCAGCGAGATACATCACGATTTTAATGTTTCATTTTATTTTTTTGTCAATTTACAGTACGATTTTGGATGGTTCTGAGAAAGTATATATACATCTTAAAACAAAGAGACATCAAAAAGAATTTAAGTCAAGTTCTTGTAAACTCGAATTGAACTTGGTTTTAGCACAAATTAAATGTAGACACAAATTTCTAGAACTTGATTTTTAAGCATGTTTTAATCGAACACTTTTTTTAAAAGTGTCCCATAAAACTTTAATAAAACGAACTACTTTTGGGCCATATTATTTTGCATAATTTTGTATTCAAAGTTTATTGTTTTGCATATATGTAACTTATTAGTTGCTCTATTTCGTATTAATAATTTATTGTAACATTTTATGGTAATACGCACAATCTTGTTCCTAAAAGTCTCATTAATTACTCTATTAGGACAGTTGTCGGCATCTTAACATATAATTTTGTTGTAGTACTGGTAGTCTGGTACCTATATCTAAGTTAATATATGTCCACGACACGTGTCACACAGAGACACTGCCAACGACTATGTAAAACCTATAAGGTCGCATACAAAGAATACGTTTGTTTCCATTTTCAGAAACCCGAATTAAATCATGTTGACTATTAAAATGATTATTCTTGGATGATAATTATAAAATATGTGTTGAATTGTAATTATGATAATTACAGGATGTAACAACTCAAAATATTCAATATCAATATCAAAGTTATACAACTAGAACGGTCCCAAAACATACTAAATTACCTCATTCTCAAATCTAAAGTACGCAGCGGATTTACATCTTCACAACTGAGAAACTACAAGGAGTCAGGTGGTGAACTACCAGCCTCCACAAGAACTACGTCTCTTCTATGGCATACTTCTATCTCTTTTTCTTCAATGAAAACCCGACTAAACTCTTACCTGAAAATGAGTTTTAGTTTGAAAAACGAGGGTTAGACCATAAGGTCTAGTGAATTCTCTCCCAAAAACAGTTTAAACAATTTTCATATATAAAGTAATAGTCAAAACCGCCATAAGGCCCATCGAAACAATTCAACTCCACACAAGGGTATTTGCCAGTGTTCATAGGTCAATTCCACCAAAAGATAGCATCCACGATCGGGGCCCAAGTCGACCCCCCTTTCGCCTACGAGGCCCAAGCAGACTCCCCATTCCCACGTACACCGGAAACAAATTCCGGGCATACGAGGTATTTAATCCAACTCCCAGGGATTTACGAAATCCCTATGTACACTAATCCCATTGTGCAACCTGACTCCAAACAAACATAAAATCATGTAAACAATGCATGTACGATTAGAAATAAATCCATAACATGTTAGAGCAACGTTCCCAAGATATTCTTTTCATGCAATGCATTTACGAATAATAGTCATGTCCGTACGTCATACCATAATCAATGTTTAAAATGATTAAAACATATTTCATGTAAAAAGGTTTGAGGGAACTCACCTGATCATTGAAACCCCACACACAAAAACTCACTCCTGATTGCCTACACATAGAATCAAATAGAACACAGTTAACCTGTAACAACCCAAAACAACATAGCATAACATAGATACAACTCCCCTAAACGGTTCTCAATACAAGCATGCAGAAAGGAAAAGGTTAACATTGTTCAACGTAAATAGATCTATCACAACCGAGAATCTATAAATCCACAACTATCACCGTATCTAAGGCAACACATTCCGACTTGCTAGCTCTCAACACTTCTTTTTTCCTTTATAAGAACCGTCAACAACATCCTTACCTGAAAATGGGTTTTAAGAAAATTTGAAAGTGAGGGTTAGACCAAAAGGGTCTAGTGAATTCTCAACTCCAGCCATTTAAAATGAAATAGCATAAACAATTTAATAAATTCATCTCATAAAATTTAACACCACAAGCAAGTGAATTATTCCGCGTCCAGAATCGAATCCCGATACTTTCAGATTATTCGCTCTCGGGCCTCCCAGTAGATCCCCATTCGGCCCCCTAGTTGATGTCGTTCTCGAGTATAAGGAAACAAATTCCCTACACCCATTCAACCATCGCCGATGATTGAAACAAGCCATGGCGCGCAAATCATTAATAACCCCAATTATATGTGAATAAAACACACAAGAAACATCATGCACGATAATTGTATTAATCAAGTTCAACTTGCAATAATTATAATTAACAACACCATAAAAAAAGCGTTTCTAGTTATAAAGATTTTTAATAAGGGAACTCACCTGGTGAATTGGAAACTCCACACACACACATGGAAACAAATTCTCGAAAGGTCAAGCTCCTACAGGTTCGATAAATACTGACAATTAATTTCTGATACTGTCCCAATTTAAAATCCTAAGGGCCTACCAATTCTAAATAAAATCCGAGATTGGAACATGTACCAACAACACAACATTACCCAAACTTGAAGTGGGCTTCGACCCGTTTGTGATCTGGTCCACCGCTCACGACGACCCAACCCGGGACTGCCCGACTCCTATGTTACTCCCGGGATGATGAAGCTCCCGGGTCCAAGAGACTCCCAGGTGAAGGAGGTCTCGGTGGTAACCGAGTGATGGAATCCTAGTGGCACCCGGGTTTTGGCATCCCGGTTCGTCCGGTTGGGGAGATCCTGATACCCCCGGGTAGGAGGAGTCCCGGTGCACCCGGGGAGGGCGATTCCCGGGCGACCGAGGGTTTCGACCTCTTCGACGAGCCTAACGATTAATCGAACAAAAGACTCCATTTCAACTTAGAATCGATTTTTACCCATTAGAAAGAGATAGGTTGATTCATACAAATCCTAAATCTGAGATTCCCATTCAAACACCCTCAAACCCAGCACTAATTCAATTTTATATAAACATTTCAAGGTGGGAATCAACACAGAGAAAGATTTTCTATTGACCCAAGATTTTCTAAATCTATTCAGGGATTAAATGGTTTACCTCTTCAAGAACGAATTTCCTCTATTAGCTTGCTCGATTTCCAAGAGATTTTCCTTCGATAGCAATGAAAACTCCTCCACACTCCCTGCTCTCTTCCTCTAGCGTTGCACTGATTACAATTTCCAAATGAGGGAGTATCTAGGGTATTGAGCCTTAATCATAACTAATTTCCAAAAAGACCCTCAATTATCTTTATTTACACACAAGGCCAAACATTTACAAATTACGACAAAAGAGTAATGGCGATAACGGTTGTTACATAACCTTCGCCGGATTCAAATCGGTTTCTTGATTAAAGGCTTACCCAGATTTTCCTAAAGTTCCCAGTTACCTCCCAGGTTTTCCCAACAACACCGATCCCACAATTCTAGGTTGGGCCCGGCTCCCAGCCGACAAGCACCCATAATTAACCTGGTTCCCTGGTGAAGTGCACACCGAGTCTCCCCCGGTTTCCCAGATGGGATGCACCGGGTCTCCTCCGGTCTCCCGGATGGGACGTACCGGGTCTCCCCCGGTCTCACGATTCGGGATATGAACATACTTCGAGCTCTACCATATGAACTTCGATTCTGATAAGGGGTTTTCACCCTTTTCACCCCAAATCATAAATGACCAATAGGTTTAACATTACAGCTCTTATCAATCAATCAACAACATTATTGAGGCATTACTGTCCCATAATGCAAGAATTGGGGATTTCCCCTTTTTATACCTTTCATAAATTTCCTTCAAGTCCTTCAGTTTCCTTTCTAACACTTTGACCACACTTTACCAAGAAGACTGCAGTTTAGAAGAACGGTTATTACAATACTTCCCCCTTATAAGAATTTCGTTCCCGGAATTCCATTATTGAGACGGTACAAGAAATTTGACCTCTCTTCAAATTCCAACTCCCAGTTCTTTTCTTAACTAAACAAAATAGCCTTTTCATTTTAACGAGGTCTCTTCCCTTATTTCTCACTTCCTTGACCTTACGGTCAATAATTGCCTCCGACTCATTGACAAGTCCAACTCCTCATCCGTTCACACCCTTTTTACGAGGTATTGTCATACCAAATTCCTACAAATGCTCTCAAAATAGAGGTGTAAAACACCATATATAATTTTCGTATATATCCATCGGGACCAACCAGTTCATACACCAACTCTCCGACTCTTTCATTAACCGCTATTGACCAAAATCGTGGCCTAACTTCATCTCCCTCTTGAAACGCACCACTCCACTCTATTGGGGATGTATTCCACATCATATCTACTCCAACTTGAGGTTCAAAAAGGCCCAACCTTTTTCAATCTAAAGCATAACACCCGACATTCATCAACCCGCCATTCCACCATCTACATCTTTCTTATTACAACTAAATCGTAACATATACCTTCCATATGTAACAGTTCTGTAACATCCCGCACGATGATAATAATCGCTCAATTTGCCAACATAACCCCTGGTCATCCTTGATTTGTCACATTAAACCTGCTGTCATTAGTTCCTTCATCAGACAACACATGAATCAACCATCACTCCTCTTAACATGCATTTTGAAATGAATCCAAGCTTCACTTGCTTCCCAGAAAGGAGCGAACACACACGTACAAAACCAATCCAAATAACATAGCATTGACCACCATATTCACTTAGAATATTATCATACAATTACTTACTCAAATCCGATAGCCTTTAACTTCGTGTATCACGTTTAACCACTTATGTAACGCTTTCTCGAAGACATAAAACACTCACTTCGCAGGTGCAAGTGCTGGATCCTAGATTTAATCTTACAATAATAATGATATAAACAACAAGAGTAATAACAGCGGAAACAATATAGTTTAATATCAAAAGCAGATTCAAATATCACAGTTCATATAATAAGATAAACAGTAAGAACAAGATCTTCTCAAGATATATTCAGTTGATTCTTCTAATACAAGATATCAAAAAGCACACATTTGTCAAAGGAGTGATGGTCCTATTTATAGGACCATAAAGTAAACAGTGTACTATTCTGACAAATAGAAGCATGCTTGAACAGTGTCTTACCTAAAAGGTAAGCTCAAGACATGCTTGAACAGTAACCTACTCTATAAAGTAAATCTTATCACTAAGTGATTGGTTATCTGTTATGATACTTCAGGAAAATGTCTTCAGCGCCTTTTTCAGAGAGAATGTCTTCAGAGCTCTGATGTAGTCTTCAGAGCCTCTGATGAAGCCATCTCTGATGTCTTCTACTGAAAGTCTGATATGTACTTCAGAGGAAGGTATGTCCCCTGAAGTCTTCGTCCTCTGAAGTCTTCGTCCTCTGAAGCAGGACTTAGATATTTTCAACACTTTAACAAATGAAGATTTGGAGCTAACAATCTCCACCTAAGTGTTGAAAATAAAAATTGCAAGATTAGCAGAGAACAAAAATTTAAACTAGAAAGCATAGAGGAGAAAATCATCCTCTTAAATATTACTTCTCAAACATTTGGAAATACATTACAGAGAAAGTAACATTCAAAAATAAGGAAACAAACTAACATTTGTCACTTGAACAGATTCCATGAAACTTCATGATTAGAGCTCTGAAATTAATCATTAAGCCAATCTCCAAGTCTAGTTTTGCCAATAGATCTGCTATGTGCCTTTCTTTCGTCACATGGATTATTTTCTGTATTCCTCTCAAGGTCTCATCAGAGTATTTCGAAACTTCTGAAGCAAGAAAGATTTTCTTTACTTGGTTTACTCTATAGACGAAACCCAGAGGTTATGCTATTATTGATCCTGTCTTCTATTGTCAAGATTATCGATTGACTCCACAGGTTCAGTCACGTCCAACTTTTCTTCTCCCAGGTTCAGAGCAATCTGGAAGTCACGTTTTGCTCTATGTTTGACATAAGCCTCCATTGCACTTCTGACTTCAACCATGCCCATTCTGATCTCTCTTCTTCCATGATCGTATCTAGCAGAGCAATAGGCATATAAATGAGGTAAATCATATGGATTTAGATTTACGAGATCATTATCATTGAACTCGTAAATCTTATGATTAGAGCGAGTTACCACATAGTGCCTATAGATGATCTTGTTGTAGGCAAAGGTCTTCTCAGAGATTTTGTTGATTTTGATGATTGGATCATCAGAGAGGACCTGTGCTCTGGGTGTGGTTTTATCTCTGACAAATCTTCGTTCATAGTCAGACATGTTCTCTCTGATCCTTGGATTCAGAGGAATGAGTAGAGTATCTGCCAAATTAAATTCACAGTAGATGTATCTGAAATGATCTTCTATTGAGGCTTCGATATTGGATGCTAGGAATGTAGGAGGTTGAGTAAACACTTTGACTGGTAAACTAATGCTTGCCTTCTGAACAAGTTTCTCTAAAGGAGCCTGTTCATCAACAACCATGGTCTTTGGTTCCTTTGTCTGTGGAGGATCTTCTGTTGTAGGTTCAGAGATGTAGCCATCTATCTCTGGTGATTCCCTCCACTCTTTTGCTGTTGAAGTATGATGTGGTTGAGCATTCTTGAATACATACTCTTCAACATCAACTACTTCAATCTGTTCTTCAACAGTTTCTTTTTCTCCTGAATCTAATTTTTCTTCTTGTTCAGATTCTGATTCTGCTTTTTCATATTCTAATTTTTCTTCTTGTTCAGATTTTGATTCTGCTTTTTCAGACTCTGATTCGAAAGCATCTCTCATCACATATGTTGGTCTTTCAGGTGATGAGAATGCATCTTCTGATGTAGAGTAGTCTATTAGCTGCTCGTCGTCTTCATCTTCTTCCAGAGCCCCAATAGTTTCTGGAGTTGCATTTATGACTGGTATTATTGGAGCACCTGAGGTAGATGGTGCTAGGAAGACAACAGGTACTGGAGACTTGAGAGTGGTCTGGTTATCTTTAGCAGAGGTTGAGGTTGAGCGTCTCTCTGTTTCTTTTTATTTGCCTCGGTTTGTTTCAAAGGGAGTGGACTCCTTTTGTGTTTCAATAGTTCTGGGTGTTTGAGTCTTCTCCCCCTTATGAAGATCTGATGACCCCTGAGGTTGGTCATCATGGTCATCAGAGTCTTCATACCTTGCCTTCTTTTGGGCTTCCTCAGAGCATGCGACCTCTGATTCCTTCCTCTTCAGTGATCCTTCTGAAGACATAACATTCTTCAGAAGGTATTCTATTGTCTTGTTCTGCTGGGTGGTCTTGGAGACAAATTTGCTGGAGATATTCATTACATTGCTGGTTATCTTCTTGGAGAAGTTGTTGAGGTCAGCCTTTGTAACGAATTCAGATGTAGAAGGAGCAATAGCAGAGGAGGTAGTGATCTTTGCAATCACCTCTGCCAAAGACCGCAAGACTTCCTCTTTGAATTGAGAAAAGTATGCATGTGTTGGAGTTGGGGCAGAGGGAGTTGGAATCGCCTTGAGGAGCTCTGTTGTGGAGTTCTGAATTTCTCTGGATAGAACCGAGTCATTTTTGATGACCAGGCTTTCCAGAGCATCCAGTTTAGCGTTCTGAGAGATAACGATCGTGCGCAGCTCAGAGACCTCTGAAGTGAGCTTTGCAACTTCAGAGTGAGAGGCAGAGGCCTCTGAGGTCTTCTCCATTTGAAGTTTAATCTCCTTTAGATAGTTTCTGATTTCATCACCAAAGATTTTGAACTCCTCTTTAGTGACATAATCAGAGGGGGTGACCTTAGGATCAACACATGATTCTAAGTTTCCCTCGAGTTCAGAGGAGCCTTCTTTCGGAGGTGGTTTGATGTTTTCTCCGGAAGGACTTCCCATTAATCCTTGAGGACCCTTTTTCAAGGATTTCTCTATAATGGTTCTGATAGGCCTGCCATCATCAGAGTCAGATTCTGATGAGAACCTAATATGTGTGGACACCTTGCTGTCCAGGCTAAGGAGTCCATGTGCAAGAAGGTCGTGCCATTCTTTCTTTGACAAGCAATCCTTACGAGAGATCTTAGGTCTCTCCTGATCTAAGGGACGGTCCAACATTTTATGAGCCACAAAGGCACCATGTGTGTGAGGTGGTGGTATACTCTAGGGTGAATGAGTATTTTTATCTTGGTCTAAGTTCTGTTGGGAGGACTTAGCCGTATCAGAGGTTGCCCCTTTGGTGCGTGCTTCAGAGGCAGAAGAAGATCCCTCTGAGCGGCTGGGATGGGAAGGGTTCGAGGTGTGCACCTTTGTTTCAATGTCCACTGATGCTGGACCACCTTGGACAGTAAATGTGTTTGCACGGGGATTTTGGCTTTGGAATCGCTCAGATGTGCCATCAAAGGCATCTTTTTCTACCTCTCCGCCCTCGGATTCTAGGTTCAGAAACTCACCCTCTGGAATTCTCTCTTCCTCACCTTCCTCTGATCTGACAGAGTTATTCTCTTCATCAGAGGGAGGGTTCTCTTGTCTTCTCTCCCTTACTCTCACAGAGCCACCCTCTGGTTGCTCTCTGTGAATGTTTTGAGCAATATCAGAGATGTCACTATCTGATTCTTGCTCTGCCTCAGAACCTAAGTGTGTTGGGGATCCCATCATCGGTTCTGATGATTGGGCAACACAACTAAGTAGAAGATGGGTATCAGAGTTAGCAGGAATTACCTCAAGCATGGAGTGTGGAAAACGTCGCTCATTGGGGTACAGAGGAACCTCTGTTGCTTTGAAAGAATTCATGATGAACAATGGTGTGCGCGGACCTTCCTCAGTGAGAGATAATTTCGCCATGTGCCCAACTAGTCCTTCCTTTTCATCATCGTATTCACTTGAATACCACTATTGTGGAACAAAGCGTAAAGGAACGTCTGAAGCATGTTTGGTGAGGACATCATTGATTTCGCAGTTGGTGAAAAAGTCCAGTATGGGGCGAAACTGCTCATCGTATTTGGTAGGGGTGACATCCAGAAAGTAGTTGTTGCCTTTCACTGGGACGTCAAATTGTTCCATGTTCAAGCTTGAAACTAGTTTGATGGAGTTGTCTGAGGTTTGGGAATGAGCCGACATTGTTGCAGGTTTTTAGAAGGACGAGAGCTTAGAAAGAGAGAGAGATTTGGGATTTTGGATTCTGAGAGTGTAAAGAATAACGAGAAGGGAAACAAGGTTTTTATGGACAAAGGTGGAGTGAAAGGGTATGGAAATGGCGATTGAGTGTTCCAATGTCAGAAAGGACGTTCCATCATCCCCTAATAAATAGGTGACACATTGAGGTGTGTAGGGGAGAGACGCTTGGTGTCAGAAAACCGCCAGAAGGGTTTTTGAAAAGAAACGAATGGTTATCCAAAAGAGATTTTATTTTAAAATTATTTTTCTTTTAAAAGAAATTCCTGGAATATTCTCAAAAATGAGAAAAGATCAGGGTTTTTGATATGAGAAACAGGGACAAGATCAGAGGCTCTGATATGAGTATCGGAGACAAGATCAGAGGCTCTGATATTAGTGTTAGAGACAAGATCAGAGGCTCTAATATTAGTATCAGAGAGAAGATCAGAGGCTCTGATATGAGTATCAGAGACAAGATCAGAGGCTCTGATATGAGTATCAGAGAAGCTCTTGCTCCCCCTTGAAAGATGAAGGGTTATTTTGCTCCCCCTGGCCAAATAATAGTTTCTTTTTATCTTCTCCCCCTTAACAGAAGCGTAGATATACAAAATAATGATTTTGACTATTTGAACAATATTCAGAGATGCTGAAATTACTTTCAGAAGCTCTGTTGAGAACATGCTACTAATGTCAGAAGCTCTGATGAAAGGATCAGAGACTCTGATGTTTTCCTGTTTTAGGTAGACATGTTCAACATTCCCAACTTGCTGATTAAAAAATTGAACATTCGTTCATCCAAAGTTTTAGTGAAAATATCAGCAAGTTGAAGTTATGTTGGTACAAAATACATTTCGATTATTACCTTCTCAACATGATCTTTCAGAAAGTGGTACCTTACATCAATATGCTTTGTTTTGGAATGCTGCACTGGATTGGCAGAGATGGCTATGACACTCTTTGAATCACACAGAATTGGAATTCTGTCATACTGTAAGCCATAGTCTCTGAGTTGAGTTTGCATCCATATGACTTGAGAGCAACAACTACCAGCAACAACATATTCTGCCTCTGCTGTAGAAGTTGAAACACAGTTCTGCTTTTTGGATGTCCAACTTACCATCTTATTTCCCATTAATTGAGAGCATCCTGATGTACTCTTTCTGTCGAGTTTGCATCCTGCATGATCTGCATCAGTGTATGCTGTTAAATCAAAGCTAGACAGTTTTGGATACCAGAGACCTAAAGAAGGTATGCCTCTGAGGTATCTAAAAATTCTTTTAACAACAGACAAATGAGATTCTTTTGGATTTGTTTGATATCGAGCACAGAGACATGTTGCGAACATTATATCAGGCCTGCTTGCAGTTAAGTATAGAAGTGATCCTATCATGCCTCTGTAGGTTTTGACAGCTACAGATTTTCCCGAAAGATCAGAGTCAAGCTTGACTCCAGTTGCAATAGGTGTTTTCATAGAGGTTGAATCATTGGGTCTGTATTTTTTCAAAATGTTAGAGACATACTTAGATTGAGTTATAAAAGTACCCTCTGATGTTTGATTTACTTGTAAGCCTAGAAAGAATGTTAATTCTCCCATGAGACTCATCTCAATTTTACTCTTCATCAACTCTGAAAACTTATCACAATACTTTTGATTTGTAGAGCCAAATATAATGTCATCAACGTATATCTGTACTAAAAGCATCTCATTTTTGTACCTTTTTATGAACAAAGTTGTATCTATTGTACCTTTTTCACACCCATTATTTATCAGAAATGTGGACAGAGTATCATACCATTCTCTTGGAGCTTGTTTAAGTCCGTACAGAGCTTTATCAAGATAATAAACATGGTTAGGAAACTCTGCATTTTCAAATCCAAGTGGTTGCTGGACATAAACTTCTTCATTTAATTTACCATTTAGAAAGGCAGATTTAACATCCATCTGATATACTTTGAACCCTTTGTGTGCAACATAGGCTAAGAAGATTCTAATTGCTTCTAGCATAGCTACAAGTGCGAAGGTTTCATCATAATCAATACCCTCTTCTTGGCAATATCCCTTAGCAACCAACCTTGCTTTGTTTCTGATAATAATGTCATCCTCATCCTTTTTATTTCTGAAGACCCATTTAGTTCCAATTGCAAATTTTCCTTTAGGAAGGGGAACTAAGGTCCAGACTTTGTTTCTTTCAAACTCTTGAAGCTCATTCTGCATTGCAGAGATCCAATGAGGATCTTCAAGAGCTTCATTTACCTTCTTTGGTTCAATGATGCTTAAAAAGTTTACAAAATAGCATTCATTGATTGTGGCTGATCTGGTTTTGACACCCTCTGAAGGTGATCCAATGATTTGATCATGAGGATGATCCTTTGTCCATCTTGTGAGTGGAGCATGAATATGAGGTGGAGTTTGAGCTTCATAGATGATTGAAGGAGACATCTCTGTTGTGCTGTGCAGAGGCTCTGAAGTAGGTTCCAGAGGCTCTGAGGTGGGTTCCAGAGACTCTGAAGTGGGTTCCAGAGATGAAGTATGCTCTGAAGTTTCTTCAAGAGATGTCTCTGGAAATTCTTCAGATGTTTCTTGCTCATCTTCTGCTTCTGAAGCTAATTGTCCTCCAGGTTGTCTTGTTTCATATCTTGGACCTGTATTTAAAGAAGCAGAAGTTGTAACTTCAGAAGGACCAGAAAGATTTGTACCTGTATTTTGAGGTTCCTCTGAAGTTAATCTGTGAATATCTCTGAAAAGAAACTCTGAATTATCATCATCGAAGAAGTCTTCGAATATGTTGTTTAGTTCATATTCTCTTATCTTGGACGATTCAGAGATATTATTGGCACTTGTATTGACATCATTGGTGGCAAGATTTCTGTCATCATCAAAAGACACATTGATGCTCTCTTGGATTGTTCTTGTTCTCTGATTGAACACTCTGAAAGCTTTTGAGGCTAATGAATATCCAATGAATTTGCCTCCATCTGCTTTCTTGTCAAACTTTCCAAGAGATTCTCTATCATTTAGAATATAATATCTGCATCCAAAAGCATGGAAATATTTAACATTAGGTTTCCTATTGTTAATGAGTTCATAAGATGTTTTCTTGAATCTTTTGACAATGGTAGCTCTGTTTTGAGTAAAAGAGGTTGTTTCCACTGCCTCTGCCCAAAAATTTGTTGGAAGATCAGATCCAGCAAGCATAGTTCTTGTAGCTTCAACAAGTGTTATGTTTTTCCTCTTAACAACACCATTTTGTTGAGGGGTTCTTGCTGCAGAGAAGTTTGGAGTTATGCCTTCTTCTGAAAAATATGAGTTGATTTTGGCATTTCTGAACTCTGTCCCATTATCACTTATCAGCTTCTGAACTTTGCTATCAAACAGAACCTGCAATCTTTTTAACAATCTTATTAAAATATGAGGGACATCAAACTTGGCTCTGATGAATTCTATCCAAGTATATCTAGAGTATTCGTCAATTAAAACGAGAATATACTTTTTACCTGATAAACTCTGCACAGATATAGGACCACAGAGATCCACATGAAGCATATGCAAAGGTTTTGGACAATTATTATCATTTTTGGTCTTGTGGGAAGATCTTTTCATTTTTCCCATTTCACAAGCAGAACAAAGATGATCTTTGTTAAACTTCAGAGATGGTAATCCCTTAACCGGATTTAGTTTGACCAACTTATCAAGTGAAGAAAAGTTCAGATGTGAGAACTTTTTATGCCAGAGCCAAACATCTTCACTGTTCAGAGATACTAGACAGAGTTTCTCCGAGTCAGTTTTTATGTGTTTGGAAAAATTCATTCTGTATAAATTACCTTTTCTGTCAGCTCTGAGCATTTCTTGACCTGTTTTTGAGTGAAGTAATGAACAACGTTTTTCTTGAAATTTCACATCAAAACCATGGTCACAAAGTTGACTTATGCTGATTAAGTTATGCTTTAACCCATCAACATAAGCAGCCTTTGATACAGAGACATTACTTCTTGTAAGCTCACCATAACCCTTAATCTGCCCTTGCATATTGTCTCCAAAAGTTACTGCTCCTCCAGATTTAGCTTTGAAAGAGGATAGTAACTTCTTATCTCCAGTCATATGCCTTGAACATCCAGAATCTAAGTATCAGATTGGCATAGACTGTTTCTACAAGACAGAGTAGATTTTCTTAGGTACCCATCTCATTATGGGTCCTTTGTTAGACTTCTGATTATCTCTTTGAAATTTTTCCTTCTCATCATTTGATGTTTTGGCAGAGTTGTTCTTTTTCTTTTGAGGCTTTGTCTCTGAATTTTTATTCAGAGACTGATTTAGAAAACAATGAGAACCTCTGAAGTGATTTTTCAGTTTCATCAAGAGTTGGATGCAATTGCACTTCACAGAACAAGAAGAAGTAGAAGCAAAGGTTTTCATTTCATTAAATGCATTCAATACATTATGATTCCTTTTTGAATTAGTACTAGGAATATTACAAGTATTCTTAACTACTTCCTTTCTTCTAGCTTGAAATACAACCTTCTTTTCAAGTTGTCTCTTCTTGTTCAGAAACATCCTTTTCTCTTTATTACTCACTGCACAAACAGGATTAGAATGGTTAATTTCTTGCCATTTTCCTTTTTGTTCAGGAGTAAACTTGATTGGTTTATAAGTGTAGAGTTGAGAAGTGATGGTTTTATTCTTTGCCTTTACTTTTAATTCTTTTTCAAGATCCAGAGAAGTTTTAGCTTAAAGACACATTTATGCAAAGTCAGGTCATATTGGTATTCTAGGTTTATTTTTCAAAACATAAATAGGAATATTCAAAATTCCAGAACCAACAGTCTCTATTTTTTTATGAATTGCTTTCTCTGATCTGCAGAAAATCTGTTCATTTATCTCTGGATCAGATTCAAAATCAGAGTCAAGAAAGTCTCTTTCAGCCTTACCAGATATAGCTACCTCTGATGGTTTCTCAATTTTCTTGGGTCTTGAGACTCTGATGATTCTTTTCATGCTCTCTCTCTCTTCTTCAAATCAGCTATAATATTTTCTTTATTTATTCTTTTGATGTCATCCTCAAATGTAGTTTTGATGCATTCATCAGAGATTGGTGAATACAGAGGAGCATCTGGATTAAGTGAACTCTGAGGTTCATCTTCAGAAGTACTTGTTTCAGAGGTACTTTGTTCAGATGTCTCTGATTCATTTTTGATAAATGCATCAAACTTGAAAATCTCTTTGGGATCATTGCTCTGAGGTTTTGTGAAAAATACATCTGAAGTTTTTTTTTCTATTTTTAAGATAGAATTTGGAAAGCTTTTCACTTCAGAGTATGCAACATTTTTAAAGTTCAACGCTCTTGTTTTTGATCCCTCTGAGGTTTTTATTCTCTTGAAATTTTTCAGAGATGGACTATCAGAGCTCTGGACCTTTCCTATACAGAAAGTGGAAGAAAGTGAAGTTTTATTCAATCCAGTGAATGGATCCAATTCATTGAATCCCAGCCCTTGAGTATCCATATGAAAGTTTATCTTTATATGTACATCCTGAGCATCAAGATAACTTTTGACTTGAAGTTCTTTCCTTTCCAGAGATTGATGTAAGATTTCTCTTTCTTTTTGAAAAAAATTGGTTAAGGCAACAGAATTGAGTCTTTCATACTCAGACCATTTTTACTTCTTCTTCTTTAACTTTTAAAACTTTCTCAAGTTCTTTGAATTTTTCTGAAAAAGATTTTTCTTTTTGTTTCTGAACTTTTTCAAGTTCAAAATTTTCAACAAAAATATCCTTCTTTTCTGACTCAAGAAGATCTTTTTCCCTTTTGTAAAAACTAAGATCTTTTGACATTTGTTTTCTTTTTTCTTTTTCATCCACAAGTTTTTGCTTTAAGATTTGAAATTCATCTGTTAGCTTAATAACATCCAATTCAAGTTCACTGTCAGAGGTGGAAGGAGAGTTTACCTTTTCAGAGTAGTCCTCTGATGACCCATCATTCTGATCATCTGTGAAATCCATACCACAGAGATTGGTAGGTTCTTCCTCTCCATCGCTTGCTGAGTCTGACAACCAGTCTTCCATCTCTGCAACAAGTACTCTCTCTTTGACGTTGTACTTGTATTTGTTTTTGTAGTAGTCTTCATCTTTGATGAGCCTGCCTCTGCAGTTTGCAGAGTAATGGCCTGGCTTTCCACATCTAAAACATCTTCCATCATTTTTGTTTGATGGAAGAGCAGTGTCTGATTCTGTCTTCTGTGCTTGTGGTTGTGTCTTGAAGTACCTCTGAGGTTGAGGATACCTTGGCTGAAATGATTGTTGAGATCTTGATTGTTGAGTAGAATCATGATTGGTGAAATGAACGCCCTTTTGATCACTATGCAGAGTAGATCTGGGCTCTTGTTGATAGTCAACTTTCTGAAATCTCCTTTCTGGATTTCCTCTTCTTTCTTCATCATCTCTTCGACCTTCAAAAACTTTCTTGCCAAATTTCTTGTTAAATAGATGGGTGATTAATGCAAGCGATTTGGAAAAAGCATTGATATCATCATCTGAGTCTGAATCTGAGTGTTCAACTTCTTCAGACACCAGAACCTTCTTGGTTTTTCTTTTAGATTCCCTCTTTAAATAGTTATTTGTTTCTATATTTCTGCTTTCTTGTGATGCACCTTTTTGTTTTGACATGAGTGCAAGTGGTCCACCTAAAGAGGTTTTTGATTTTTGTTTAACAACTTCTTTTTCTTGTGCTACCAAGGTGCCATAAATGTCAGTCAATGACCATGATTCAAGATTTTGATTGGCTTGTATTGACATTGACAGTTGTGACCACTCTTCATTTAGACTCTTAAGGAAAAGAACATTATTTTCTTCTTTTGTCCTCATGACCCCAAATTTTCTGCATTTGTTGATGAGAATGTTAAACCTTGAGTATGTTTGGTGTAAGGTTTCTTCGGGTAATGCATGAAAATCATGATATTCATTGATACAAAGATTTCTCCTGTTCTTTTGAGTTTGTAGGCCACCTTCAAGTTTATTTAACAACTGATCCCATATCTCTTTTGTAGTTACACAAGAATCAAGTTCTTGGAAGATATCATTGGGAATGGCCATTATAAGTAATCTAACAAATTTTGAATCATTTTCCATCATATTAGTTTCTTCATCCGTAAAGTTTGAAGTTTTCTTTTCATAGTAGGCAGGGATTTCAGCAGTATCTGCTGTTGCTGGAACTCTTGGTACCAACACCATTGGTTGGTGAGGTCCATCGTTCACTGATCTTAACAGATCCCTGTCCATGCCTTCTAAGAAATTTACCATTCTTATCTTCCATTGGGGATATTCATCCCTTAGAAGTGTAGGAGGTTTGGTTAATGATCCAGCTGTATAAATGACACTTATGCTTGAGTTTGCAATTTTTGTGAAGAAAAGATGAAGATTTGAAGAACTTCTATCAAATGATGTAACTGTGATTTAGTTTCAAATCTGGAGCATATGAAGTTTAATAAACCAGGGTTTATATAAACATGCACATATATTAAAAGCTTGAATCAGTAAGAATTAAATCTATCCGAGTATGCAGATATGATCTTTCTTTGTTTTAGAAAACAAAGGAAGCTCTGATACCAATTGTTGGATCCCAGATTTAATCTTACAATAATAATGATATAAACAACAAGAGTAATAACAACGGAAGCAATATAGTTTAATATCAAAAGCAGATTCAAATATCACAGTTCATATAATAAGATAAGCAGTAAGAACAAGATCTTCACAAGATATATTCAGTTCATTCTTCTAATACAAGATATCAAAAAGCACACATTTGTCAAATGAGTGATGGTGCTATTTATAGGACCATAAAGTAAGCAATGTACTATTCTGACAAATAGAAGCATGCTTGAACAGTGTCTTACCTAAAAGGTAAGCTCAAAACATGCTTGAACAGTAACCTACTCTATAAAGTAAATCTTATCACTAAGTGATTGGTTATCTGTTATGATACTTCAGGAAAATGTCTTCAGGGCCTTCTTCAGAGAGAATGTCTTCAGAGCTCTGATGTAGTCTTCAGAGCCTCTAATGAAGCCATCTCTGATGTCTTCTGTTGAAAGTCTGATATGTACTTCAGAGGCAGGTATGTCCTCTGAAGTCTTCGTCCTCTGGTCTTCGTCCTCTGAAGTCTTCGTCCTCTGAAGCAAGACTTAGATATTTTCAACACTTTAACAAATGAAGATTTGGAGCTAACAGCAAGCGTTAGACCAACCACACGAATACTCCTATGTCGCTTTACCGATGCGTACCCAACACTCTTTTCCTCATACCCTCACGAGGAGTTCGCATACGCGCCAAATAACACGTGTTTAAACACAACCCACCTTTTATGTGTCTCCTGACAACTCCTCACCTTCAGTTTATCCACACATTCTGATATATCATCTTCCCTTTCTCTCATGCTTGCATGGAGCACCGATTACCCACCATTTCATACTCACATTCTATTGGTTCCATGCTATGGACACGTCGATTCTATGTTCCGCCCCACCAACGGTTCCACCACATTCCTCCACCGAGACAATCAACTAAGTTCTCATAATTGATATTCACTGCATGTGCCACGCATTTCGTGCTCTCTCAACGAGGTCAACCTATCCACCCGGGTTCTCTTACCCACAAGGAATCTTTCAACCCTCCCAGATACAATTCAAATATACTACAAAGTGCCACAATTCCTCGACTATGACATTTCCACTGACATTCAATTGGATCAAGATAAACTCACCCCAATGAACTCAACTGAGAAGAGCACGATCTCTTCCTTTAGGTAGTCGTCAATTACCACTCGATCATCTATTCTGAAATAGTAATAGCATAATATCGCCTCCCAGTTCATACACACCAATCAAGCCTACTTGTCGTCCTTGATTGCCTTCCCGGAAATCTTATAACCGAGATCCTCATCTACACTTATCATTTATTAGCGATACAAGTTCGTCACTAGATTTCATAGGAATTCATTACCACATCAGAAAATTACACGTCTACCTTGGCGAAGAAGGTCACTGACTTAATCACACAAATATCACACCACGACATCACATTACAAACACATTCATCATGATTCTCTTTACACGTAATAAATACCACCTTATTCATACCAACCGTACACAAATTTTATTTGAAATAAGGGGGTTTCATGATTTGTCTTTCCCGAATCCAGATGAACTACAAAATCATAATCACCTAATCCACTCGTACAAGTTCTCATCCCTCATCGACTTACCACGATCTATCAGAAACAAGTTCATGTACTTCAAGAAGATAAGACGCATCCCCCTTAAGACCAATATTATCAATGCACAACCACTTCGTTTGTGCTGGTTTCTTTGTTCCTATACACGTTTTCAAATCTCTTAGGAACACACATAACTATAACATCTATCTTCCACTTTCATAATTCCCACACAAGGTGATCCAGCATCACGCCATATATATACATATCTCCTGATGATGATCTCAAAACTGTATACTTTTAACGATCATCAACTTTAACATCATTAGTTGACACGGTGATGCTTTCACCATCTCACTGATAATGAAGAATTCCAAACGGAACCTACCTCTTTCCACCCATCATAAATAACCTTCTACCCTGCAGTCCTCACTTAAAGAAAGTACAAGAATTCCTTAGTGCAAAGTCTAAACTACAATAGTATGGACATTACCAAACTCGCTGCCCAAGACTCCCGTCATTCACCGTCCTCCTCTAACCGAAACACTAAGGTCATACATCGACCATAATTGGCTCAACCGACAAATTTCAACTCCCCACACATTTCCTTATCTTTAACTGTAACATCCTCCACGACCTAGAGAGTTCATAGCCTTCATGCATGACATACAATGATTTAAATCATTTTGCATACTTGAATGTTCAATAGGTACAATATCATGAAACAAGCTCGAGTGTTCATGACACAACATCACTCAAGTTGAATAGTAAAACATAGCGATCTCAAGGATCGCTCACATGCAACTACACGAGAAATCACAACCTCGCCCCTCCAAGCCAATGCCGGCACGAACGACAATGTATCTAATGAAACTTTTCCAATACGACTAGAAAAATTCTGAACAAAACCACGTACACTGAGTGAGTCCATCGGCTCCCACACCCCGTTTGTATGCTAACAACGTGTCAATTCTCATTTTGGTTATATAAACTTTGCAGTCAAACGTTTTCATGATTTTCATAACGAACATTATCCCAACATGAAATAGGGTGAAATAATTCACAAATCACTAAGTTCCAAAATTTTATGGTGCAACGAAAACAAGTTTGACTTTTTCTTTAAACACATGCTTGCACGTGTCGACTTATTTCTGAAACAAGAAACTCATTATGCTCATATATACTTTTAACACGAAAGGGATCATGTAACTCATTTAAAGACACAATGCATGGAACTCAATTTGCAATTGAAGGTTATTCACTCTAACAAGGTCGACCGTTGCACTCACAATAACTTATCATTGCCACCCTGCTTTTGACCGACAACCGCTTTCTCACCCTTAAAACAATTGGGGGTATAAGTGCTTCACGACCTACCTTTTTAACCACCCCACACAGCTTATAGATAGATCACTGGTCTACAAAGCCCTCGGTCTCAATTTTGACTTCCTCAAGTCAATAAGTGACCAATTACCTCACATCCTTCTTCTACACACACATCAATCCAACATGATATTTTTCCTTCATTGACCTTGCCACTTGGATAAAGTGTCAAAGGATCGATTCCTTCATCCGATCTTGAATTAAAGCTTTCAAGATTCTAACTCATTCCTCCCTTCCTATCCCAACTGATTGACACATCAATTTCCAAGAACGGGGACTCATTAGAAACTAGGAGTTTACTCTTAATCAGTCATTCATCCTTTTCAAATCCAAAAGGTTCCACCTCTAGTCGGATCATCCATGTTTCGAACAATACTCCCTCTAGAAGGTGTCAACATTTATACGATAAGCGGCCTCACACAACACCTCAAAACCTTTGCTATCATTGCAAGGTTAGAATTACTCCACACTACCACCCCTATCGATCGGCTCAACAATAGTACTCAAGCACACCTATGCACCTGTAAATTCATAATGGCATTAGCCAAATGAGATTTTGAATTTACCTTAAATGAGAGCCCTTACTACCATCGTCGTTATTCTCGATGATCCTGGTCTTTCCTTCTAGCTTCCTATTTCTCAGTTGTGTCCCTTCCACATCACAGTTTAAGTTCAGGCCCATCCAATCACCTAAATTCGTTAAATTATGGAAGATATTGAGCAATAATTGCTCTCACTTTGGAGTCAAGTCCAATAGTGCGTCTATCTTCATCAGTGTATTCTTTTTCTGGCTTCAGAATATATCGATTAGTAGCAGAATTACGTTCCTCATCAGATGAGTCATCAGAAACTTGAAAAAGAGGATCTTTTTCCTTATCTTTCTTTTTGGAGGTTTTGATAAATTTGTCCCATACTTTAGGGACAAGAGGACCTTCACAAAGAACGGTCAGATAACGACCGTCGGCCCCTTCTAGGAATAGCATCATCCAACTTTTCCATAAAGAAAAGTTGTTCAGATTGAACCTAGGAGGTTTAACAGTTGAACCATTGTCAAGGTGAAAAGAGTTTTGAGAATACAGAGAATCACCTTTAGTGTTGGAAGGTGATGCCATGACAGATCTGGTTTATTATATTAAACCAACTGCTCTGATACCACTTGTTGGTCCCAAGTAAGCAAAACAAGTATTATAGAAGGGGGGGTTGAATACAATACACAAAATTTTACTTTATTTTTTTAATTCTTTATTGATATGAATATCAAGAATTACACAAAGGAAATAAAGATTGTTGCGGAAGAGAATAGCTAAAGACTATTCAAACAATCTAACAGAAAGAACACTTATGAATCACAAAGACAAAATCTTAGAGAGAAAGTAATAGCTAACAACCTGTTGAAATCGTGCACTTGAGAAAACTTAAGCTGAAAGCGTGAGTTGCAAGAAGCCATCTTTACCCTTTAAATACTATCCAAAGCAATGAGTGCAAAGGACATGGGACATTTAATGCTTGGGTAGTTGAGATATTGTCAATAAATTATAAGATATTTGAGGTGACTTATCACAACACAAAAGGTAACTTTTGTACTATGAAAGTACAATATCTTAATAAAATATACCTGGTTCAAATCTTTTTGAGATCTTTTAGAAAATAAACGCCTCAATCAGATCAGAACTCAAGTGAATATCTTCTAATAGAAGGAAGCTTCCATTCCCTTTGTCAGAAGAACATTGGGAATGATGAAGTATGTCAAATCGAGAGGGTTTGACATAAAAGGTGTTGTCGAAACAGAAGGGATCGACAAGGATAAAGTTTTTCGAAAAGGTGGCAGAGGGATGCCGAAATAGAAGGTTCAGCATAGAGGACGTTTGCCGAAAATGATTTCGGCGGAAGAGGCTTAGTCTTCGAAGTTCATCTAAATCCACATAGTAGACTTCGTTCATGTTGATTTCGGTAGGTCTTAGACTTACCGATCTATTAAGGCATAACTAAGCTATTACAAAGAACCATACTATATCTAAGATGTACAAACAATTACAGAATAGTAAACACAAACTAAAGGAGAGGTCATCATCAAATCTTAGATGACCCAACAATCTCCCCCTATTCGATGATGACATCTCATACTTAGAATTAAAGAGATAAAACATGAATAATGCATTTTGACCCTTGTTCATACTCTTTTGGGTTCTTTTTCACATAGACCATTCTTTTTGTTTCTTTTTGGGATTTTTTAGAGTATCTGAAATTTACCAGTATAAAAGAATCAAAGAATGAAAATTTACAAGATATTTACGTTAAACTAAGATTGCACATTGTATTAATCTTGTGAGAAGATTACTATACAAGTTAAAGAAAAATTTGTACAAAAAACATAACAACAACGAACTATTCAAAAGCTATATGAGGATCGGTATCGCTTCTCTTCAGTTTGTCGGTGGCGGCCATATATAGATCACCTGCAGAAAGTGGTATGATTTGAATGATCCCATGAAGAAAGATAGTATCGGCAACAGGGATTTGACTCGTTCTGAAGAAACGAATCTGACCAAAGGTGTCATTGAAGAAGATCCTTTGAGTAGGCTCATTTATCACAGAGGTGGAGGGAAGAGGAACAGAGTTGGTAAGGACAAATTGAGGTTTGAAACATCTGGAACTTTTCCTTCCCTTGCCATCTGCACAAACACATCTTCCTTTTTAGATCTTGGCTTCGATTTAGGAGGAGGAAGACCAGACTTTAGATTCTTGATGAGCTCTTCTTCGGCTGGAGTGTGAACAATGTTATAGGTCTTCCGATAATATATGAATTTGTTTTGGAGATCTGCAACATATTTATCAACATCAGGCTTGAGAGCATTTCTGTTGTTCTCCAAGCAGATACCAATTTCCAACTATTCTGATACCCCAAACCGAACAAGAGAGTCCAGCATGTCAATTAATCTTCCCGCATCATCCCTCGTAATCGACAGCCGAATGACTTTGCAACTAGAAGACAGTTTGATTATTTTCACATCGGTGATTTTGGAGCAGGATCGGCGTTTGGTGAGTACTTTGTGATACCAATCGATACACAAAGTTTTGATCTCCTCATTCTTCTTTGTCGAATCCTCCAGAGCACTTAGCTGAGCTTGATGGCATCAGCAGGAGATTTATTGATTTCGGCTTCTTCCTCGGCTAACTTTAAAGCTAGCTCAATATCTTCATCTCGAGCCATTTGATCCAACTTTGCAGCCTTTATTTCTTCTTCAGATAAGCCCAAATCTGAAGAAGTAATCTTCGGGGGAGGAAGATGGATTCCACCACCATCGACAACTTTCTTTATCATAGCATCTTTACGTCGCTTTTCTTCTGCAACCACTTTCTCCGGTGTTAGTACCCTTTTGCCCTTATCATTCTTAGGTAATTTCTCCCCTTTGGATTCTTTGACCAATTTTGGGTGGTCGGTTCCCTCCTTTTCGGCAGATGTCGAAACTGGTACAGTAGCAGAAGTTTCTCCCCGACTCGTACTGGTAATAATGATTTGAGGGGTAATTTGCTCCCCCTCAGTCTGTTTCTCCCCCTCAGTACGTGTCGGGGAAGAAAGACCAGCCTTAGCCGACACACGGCCAACGCGTTGGTCTAACCGATCGAGAGTGCGTCTGTCATCTGGAGTGAAGGTCGGCTCAGTGATATCAATATCAAGTGACTCAACACAGTACTGAGCCACTTCGGCAGGTAGCGAATCTAGGTGTTGATTGATACTCTGCAAGGCACCCAGAATCTGAGAGTTGATAGAGGTTTGATCTGAAGCCTGTTGCCGAAGTTTGATAAGCTTTTGATCCCTCGCATCGGATGCGGCCTTGAGAGAGGCCATAGAAAGGGTCAAAGAGGTATTGTTATCAATTAACTTGATAACCTCTTTGAGAACAGCATCAAGAGCATCGGAGAGAGGGGTACGAAGACTATTGATTTAATGATGCATGACATCCAAGCACCGAAAGATGTCTCTGTTTAGATCGATGCATTCAGAATTTTGCTTCTTGATCAGCTGAAGAAGACCGTTAAGATGATCATTTTGTTCGTCAAGAGAAGCCGAAATATCTGGAGTCCGCAGGGATTGTTTTAGCAACTCATATTGAGTGCCAAGAAATCGTACTTGCCGATTTGTATCTAAAATGTCAGCAAGAACATCAGGGGAGACC
The DNA here is from genome assembly GCA_954870635.1 of Arctium minus. NCBI lineage: Eukaryota > Viridiplantae > Streptophyta > Magnoliopsida > Asterales > Asteraceae > Arctium > Arctium minus. Next base: position 54,305,557 of record OX941080.1, read on the forward strand.
AGGATTGGTTGCTGAGGAGGTGGAGGTGTCGAAGGTCCAGGCCGATTGGTAGAAGGAGAAAGAGGAACATGAGGCAAGGTTTGGTGAGGTGGAGGGGACTGCCTCTTCGGTAGAAAATCAGGATGAAAATCATCCTAAGAGGAATCCAAGCTAGAGGGCGAGTGTTTGGGAGATGGGGATGGTTTTGTAGAGGGTATAGGTGAGTGTTTAGGAGAAGGGGATGGTTTTGGAGAGGGTATCGGTGAGTGTTTGGGAGAAGCAGATGGTTTTGGGGAGAGGGAGATCTTCGGTGAGGGTATATATTCGGTAGGAGATGGCAAATCGTCCCCTACATCAGAAAATAGAAGATCAAAAATATCCTCGGTATTTCTACCGATATGTGCAAAATCTTCGGGTATGACCCCAGGTGATAGGTTGTGCGGTGAAGAGGGTCGTTGGTTCGGAGAGGAAACCAACTCATCTTCATCTCTCAATTTAAATTGAGGAAAAGGAATAACAAGGGTCTCTGAATGTACAACCAAACCCTTTGGAGAAGATTTAGAGGAGGTAGGATGGGTTTCAGCAGATCCCCGTGGCCCAAATGGGGGAATTTCAACTTCCTCCGATTTTTGAGAATCTGTAGAAGGCGAGTGTGGTTCGGCCAATGGTTTCCTAAGTCTCTTAGGATGAGACTTAGGTGGGGAATTTGAGCCCCGTCGCTTTTGAGAAGAGGGAGAAGGAATGAGTGGGGTAGCCATCGAAGCTTGTTTCGGTGGCATAGTCAGAGAAGGTAGTGCGACGTTACCTGTGGCCTGTTTCTTTTAAATAGCCACCGATTTGGCTCGGGTAGATTTGGGGGGAATGGGGACGACCGATTTTGGAGAACATTGATAAAGTGGAGGCCTTTCGGTACCACTCTTCAAAAGAGTACCCCAAATCGGATTGGGAGAAGTAATGAAAGAGATCATAGCCGCGGTGATAGAGGTGTCGGTAGGATTGACCGGTTTGAAAATGGTCTGCTTGCTTATTTGAGAAATAGGCAAGTCATACACGACCTTTGGTTCAGGCAGACTGGTATCGGCACGGAGATGTGCAGAAAGCTTCTCATTAATGATGAGAGATAGAAATCGTGGAAGAGCCACGTTGTGAGTCCGAGGTGGCGTGATGGCAGTGACTAGAGAATCAAAAATCACCTGGGCAAAGTCAATGTCCCTCATAAAAATGAGGGCATGTGCCAATCTGATGATAGCAGCTGGTGATTTATCCCACCCGGACGTCTTGTGGGAGATACAACAGAGTAAGTGAGAGAAGAAGTAGTTCCATATGGCACCCATGTTCTTGCGTAGAAGAGTGCCAAAAGCCTTGGTTTTCCCTTCATGCACGTAGTTGAGTGTAACAACGACCTCATCATGTTCCCGACCAGTGGGGAAAGAAGCGTAGATATCAAACTCTGGAATCCGAAGGATTGATCGAACATCCTCGACCCCAAAAGAAAGGTCAGGGTGTTCTTCAGAGGAAAGGATGGAAGCAGATACCTGGTGAGTGTGAGAATCATACTTGTAGGTAGGCCAGAAGCTGCCAAGAATAATGATCTAATTCTTAACAAGAATAATGAACTCAGAAACAATATTAAAGGAGTTGTGGAATAACACTTTAATATTCGACTATCAAAGTAACAGTGAATCAAAAAATCACAACTTGTAAACTTTATTGAATGATTAAAGTTACAAGTTTTCAAACAAAACCTCAATCTTGATGAACAGGCTCACCAAGACGAATTCTACTTCTCTAGAACTAGGATTATGAATCTTGAGGTTAATTCTCTCTAAAAACTTATCAATCAAAAGTTAATTCTATCAAAGACTTATATACTATTTATACAAGACATATAACAAGATAATTATCAAAATACAATTGATCTTCAGTCCATAATTATCTCCTTTACTTTAGTAAGTCTTCTATACAGCTGTCTTCATTCCATACCGAGTCTTCATCTCATAAGCAGCATTAACCTTCTTCAGAAGTATTAACCATCTTCAGCAATATTAATCATGTTGGCAGTAGTAATCCCTTAGCAGTACTAACTACTAGCAGTACTAAATCTCCAAGCAGTACTAACTATTGAAGTAGCAGTACTAACTTTTCAAGCAGTATTAAATCTACTAGCAGTAGTAATCATGATACACTAGCAGCATTAACCATACTTGAACAAATCTTAAATTCCCAACAATCTCCCCCTAACTTGACTTTTAGAAAGAGAAGTCAAGTTCTTCAGATATGATCTTCAAGATACTTTCAAAACTTCAGCTTAGTTGCCCAAATTTGGATCCAGTCCCAGACTTTGATTGATTGTCCTTCTTATCACAACTCTGGCCATTTCAGATCCTTTTGCACACACTAGCTTGGCTTTCAGCATTCCTTTCAGCTTCTCCTTGCTATGATCATACACTTTGTCCACTAGAAAATACTCATTATAGCAGTTATCTATAGTGATCATGTAGACACCACAGTTTTCAAAGAGCATCCACTGATTAATCCTTTTGAACCCATACTCATGATGCAAATCCTTGATCTTGTGCATCACTTTTTCTGGTTCAAACATCATACACAAGTATTCCATAGCAACTTTTAGTAAACTTTCTTCAGTTCCTTTCAAAGCAGACTCATATAGCTTTATTCCCACCTTATGCATTTCTTCTAAGTTGAGCAACTTGATTGGACACGATAAATGCAAGAGTTTCCCTAGAGTGAGTGGTGGTCTTGGAAGCCTTGGAAGATTTTGAAGAAGCCATTGTTGAAGAAAGAGAGGTTCGAAAATGGAGTTGTTGGTTTTGAGAATAGAAAATCGAGAGTGATAAAAGTAAGAAAAATAAGAAAAGTAAGAAGATGAAGTGATATTTATAGGGTAAGAAACTTGGAGGGAAAGTTGGTATTTCAAAAAGAATTAAATATTATAAATGGTAATGTTGGTACTTCAAAATCGTGTATCATGGAGAAGTGGAATGGCCGAAAACGGTTAATGTCAGAATCGGGGACATCCCATCAACTGACACACGAACCCTGTGAAGCCACGTGGCATGATCTGATAGGGGAAGGAAGAGGTGCCGAAAATGTTTTCGGTATGGTAGATGTGGATAAGGATGACACATCAGCTACTGAAAAAGAGTGGCACATCGGTATACGACATTCGGTAGAGAAGAAATCAGTATAGTGGAAACCTCGGTTCGGTAGTAGGAAGAGATACCGAAGAATTGATGTACAAGGAATTTGGTAAATGAAAGTTCGGCAATGAAAAGAGGTTCGGTAGTCGTGAGGGCTACCGAAATGAAAGACAAGTTTCGGTATATAAGGTACTTTGCCGAATGGAGGAGATACCGAAGGAAAGTATTTACCAATATGAGAAAAGTTTCGGTTTTTGAGAGGTTTACCGAAAGATTGTCGGTAAATGAATGATATACCGAAAGAAACTTGGGTTTTTTTTAAAGCAAAATTTAACATACCTAAGGATCCAATGAGGAAGTTGAATCTTGCCTCATCCAGTGGTATAGTGAAGAGGTCTGCAAGCTGAAGATCTGTAGGGATGAAGTGAAGTTCATTATCACCTTTAGAGATCACGAAAAGATCACGAATATGGGAGAGCAATTTTCAAAATCAAACTTCTTTAAAAGATCACGAATATATTTACTTTGATTTATGAATATACCTTTAGAAGTTTGTTTAATTTGAAGACCAAGAAAGAAAGTGAGCTCACCCATCATACTCATCTCATATTTGCTTTGCATGAGAGAGGCAAACTCTTGACAAATAGATTCGTTAGTGGCACCAAATATGATGTCATCCACATAGATTTGGACAAGAATGATATTACCTTTGGTTTTCATGAGAAAGAGAGTATTGTCAATTTTACCTCTGGTATATCAGGCACGATGAGCTTGTTTCAGACCATAAAGAGCTTTGTCTAATCTGAACACATAGTAAGGATGGGATGGATCTTCAAAACCTGGAGCTTGTTTCACATAGACTTCTTCAGCAAGTTCTCCATTAAGAAATGCACTTTTGACATCCATTTGGAAAACCCGGAAGTTTTTGTGAGCAGCGTGAGCAAGAAAGATCCTTATTGCTTCAAGTCTAGCAACAGGGGCAAAGGTTTCGTCATAATCGATACCTTCCTCCTGTCTATATCCTTGAGCAACAAGCCTGGATTTGTTCCGAATGACAGTGCCCACTTCATCCATCTTATTTCGGAAGACCCACTTAGTCCCGATAATAGTCTTACCGAATGGACGATGTACAAGTCTCCATACTTTGTTTCTTTCGAATTGAGACAACTCTTCTTGCATGGCAGTGATCCAACACGGATCTGCTAGAGCTTCTTCAATTTTCTTGGGCTCTATTATGGAGAGAAAATTCACATAGAGACAAAAGTTTCCAACACCTCTTCTAGTTTGGACACCTGCTTGCTGATCATCAATAATTTGATCAATTGGATGATCCTTGGTCCATTTTAGAGCTGGAGGAAGAGGTGCAGGAAATGGTCTAGGAGAATATGAGGGTGAAGGATCGGTAGGAATAGGATGAGTATGAAGAAGAGGAGAAGAGTGAAAGGTTGGTTCGGCAGGTGCAATAGGTTTGGTAGTCGGTAAAGGCTCTGCCGAACTATGGTTAATTGAAGTGGAAGCAGCCGAGAACGGGACATAGGGAGGTCCTGCAGACAAAAGATTTGGGGAATCTTCTCCTACACAAGAAGTGATCCACTCATGAAGTTCATTATCATCATAAGATAAGGAAGATGTCTTATGATCATCGAACTTCACATGTATTGATTCGTCAATACATTTTATTCTTAGATTGTATACTCTATAGGCGTTAGAAGATAGAGAATAACCCATAAAGATACCTTCGTCAGCCTTGGGATCAAATTTCCTAAGATGTTCTCGATCATTTAAAATGAAACACAAGCAGCTGAAAACATGAAGAAAACTGATGTTAGGTTTTCGGCCATAGAAGACTTCATAGGAAGTATTGTTGTGTCTTTTCACAATGATAGATTGGTTTTTAGTAAAGCAGACTGTATTGACAGCCTCAGCCTAGAAGTAGGTAGGGAGGTTTGATTCACTCAGCATAGATCTTGTAGCTTCACACAGTGTACGATTCTTTCTTTCCACAACACCATTTTGTTGCGGAATTCTGACTGCTGCAAAGTTTTGAGAGATACCTTTGTCACTGAGAAAGGCATCTAAAATAGCATTTCTGAATTCGGTCCCGTTTTCACTTCTGATAGATCTGACTAGTTGAACGTTGAGAACTTCAGATTTCTTGATGAAATTGATGATTTCTGTTGGTCCCGGAGGTGCTTAACAAGTTTGTAGAGGGGGGGGGGTTGAATACAAACACAGAATTTAAAGTTTAATAAATTGTTTATTGATAAATCAAACACAATTTACAGGTCTGTTGCGGAATAAGATTAAGTAGAACTCAATCTAAACAAATTTAAGAAAACACTAAGATGGTTGCACAAGAATACAGAGAATGGGGATTAGAGAATATAGAAAACAAGGGTTTCTATAAGTTCAAGAGGAGAGCACACTCTCAGATGGAGAGGTAATCTTTCTATTTATACTCTATGCATTAAATGCATGGCAGGGTACTTTACACGTGTCATTCAGTGATTGGCTTTGGGATTCTGACTTTGGGAGACATGCTTTCGGTCGTATCATGAACAATGTAGTTGACAAAGTTGTTGTACGAATTGTGGCAGAGGTATGTCCGTTCTGACACATCGTACTGGTTGTGCAGGTAAAGACAAAAGAGACTTGAGGCATAAGCTAAGGGATCATCGATCGCTGAATATCTCTTCCTTTAGAGATACAAAGAAGTTCAGCTATCGCTGAAGCTTTTCCTCAGGTTTCTTCGCGTATGAGTAGAGTCGTCTTTGCTTCACTGATATCCGCATCAGGTCACTAGTGGACTTGTCTTTGTTCAGCAGCTTTGTCTTCGATTCAGCTATGAACATCTGTTGACGCGAAACTTGTCTTCAGGGATTACGTTTACATCAGAGAACATCAGTGATAACTGAACAGACTCAGTCTGATCGCTGATAGTGAAGCACTAATACATATGAGCGTTTATAAGATAGATCATCAGCGACAAATGAACAGACTCATCTTGATCGCTGATGGTGAAACACTAATACATATTAATAAACGTAATTTTCTCTAAGTATAGAATAGGGTCGTTATCAAATTACTGAGAGAGTTTGGATCAACAATTTCTTTAGATGTGTCACTTTTGTACCTGAGAAAGAATACCCAAGTGTAACGCGTGTATTCATCAATAATGACAAGAATGTACCTTTTTCCACCAAGACTAGGTGTGCTAACAGGCCCACACAGATCCATATGCAGCATCTGAAGAGGAGTAGAGATAGAAAAACACTGCTTTGATTTGAAAAAGGATTTTGTCAGCTTGCCTTTCTCACATGCAGCACATAGCTTCTCTTTAGAGAGATATTTTTGGCAAACCGACAACTAGCTCTTTGTTAGAGAGAGCATTTAATGTCTTGAAGTTGAGATGAGAGAGACGTTTATGCCAGAGCCAGTTCTTCTTTTCTGAGTCTTCAGAAATGAAGCAGATGCTTCCTTCACTTTGATCAGATTTGTTGCCCATGTTGATCACATAGACATTATCCTTTCTAAAGCCAGAAAGAACAGTATGAAAGTTTTTGTCTGTGATGAGACAATCTTCCATTCTAAAAATCACATAGAAACCAAGATCACACAGTTGACTTATGCTTAAGAGATTATGCATAAGTCCTTCCACATAGGCGACTTTGTTGAAAGTAATTGATCCATTAGTAAGAGTCCCATAACCTTTAGTGGAACCACGAGAGTTGTCACCAAAAGTTACGGTCGGTCCTTTTTCTTTCACAAAGTTTAAGAGAAGAGATTTGTTTTCTGTCATATGTCGTGAGCACCCACTATCAAGATACCATGTATGATGATGCCCAAAGACCTGTAGACACAAACAAATTAGTCCTTTGGAACCCGTTTTGAGGTGGGTCCTTTAGGGTTAGAAGAAGAAGAAGAAGCAGGATTATTTTGACCATATCTGTCAATACGGTCTTTCGGACAGTCCTTGGCTAGATGAAAAGTACCACCACAGTTGTAGCACTTTCTGTAGATGAACTTTTTCTTAGGTTCTATAGAGGAGGCTTTTACTTTTCCTTGGGGTTTAGACTTTGAGGGTTTAGAAGAATGAGGAAGAACGGGATAGCTGTAAGGAATGTGAGGGTTTCGAGGCATTGGTCCAAGAATTTCTTTTTCAGAGGAGGAAGGAGGATCTACGGAGATTCTTTTAGACTTCTTTATTTTCATAGCTCTAGGAATAAATTTTGTTGTGTTCATGGTAGATTTACCTTTGGAAGAAGGTGTAATCTTTCTTTTGTTGGGGAGATCAACAACAATAGATTTTCCTTTGTTAAGAAGAGGAGCTTTCTTAGGAGAAGGAGAAGAAGAGGAAGAAGAAGAAGAACATTCTTTTAGTTTTAAATGTGAATTACAAATCCCTATCAATCAAGCATTTCTCACAAGATTAACAATGAAGAACTAGAGAGGGAGTAGAGAGAGAAAGTAGATCTTGAAACTCTTAGTCATAAATCTCATGTATCAGAATATTACAATGAAAGTGCTTACCAAAACAACAAAGACTAAACCTATTTATACCACAAACTAAACTAAAACTTAATGGTTAAGAAAACAAAACAACTTTGACTTTGACAATGACAAAATAGACTTTGACTTTTACATCGTTGACTTTCTAATTAAATCTTGGATACAATATTTAGATTTAACAATCTCCCCCTTTGTATTCAAGGGTTAATAAAAATTTGACACTAGTCTTCAGCACTTGATTCTTAAGCTTTTGTCTCTGACAACTTTGAACTTTGAAGCTTTAACAGTATTCAGTCTTTCAGCCTTTGAAGAATCTTGAAAAGTCTTTTTCACTTTGAAGCACGAAACGGAATTCTTGAAACTCCTTTGAAACTTTGAACTTTGAAACATCTTTGAAAAACTTTGGAACATCGAGGGATCTTTGACAAACATGTATCTTCATCTCTTTGATCTCTGGACCGTCTTTAGAAAAACAAACTTTCACGAATCTTGATTTATCTGTGAATCATCTTCAAAACTTTTCTCAAATCATCTTCATTCAGAAATTGAATCATCATGGAATGATTTCTTTGAATCTTGAATAAGTTGAACTTTCTGAAACTTTGACATCTCTTCATGACATTGAAATTGAATCTTTGTAAATGTCTATCTCCCCCTTTTTGATGATTGTGAGCATCATGATCATCAAAATATCTTCAATTTCGACACAGTCTTTGATCACCCCCTTTGTATTCAAATAACAATCTCCCCTTTCAATGATAATTTGACAGTCGCCGCTCTTTGATCTGAATAGCTGAATCATGAACTGTATATACCCGAATCTTTTCAAATTCAAATAAAATGATCGTGGTAACCCTGATTCAACAAATGAAACAGTTAGGAAAGTCTGTCAGTAACACAAAGTTACTGTGTACAACGAATGTTCAATTTAAGGAGTTGGTTTGATGATGACTCCCCAGGACCTCCATTCAATCATTGAAAAACACAAAGTTTATCTATGAATGTTCTGACAGAAAAACAAACTTTCTGTGTGCTTGTGCTTGTGTATGAAAGAATTTTAGCACAATGATTGTGTTTCATAAGGCTCAAATTGTGTAAACTGTTGAGACAACAACATGTATTACACGGACTCAATGTGCATGAAAGAGGTGCGAATGTGGGGCAACTTTCCTTCTTTTTCAATATCTAAATCTTCCGAGTGAATAATAGATAGCAGATATGCTGCGTCCCCAAAGAAAATGAAACATTTCTTTGTTAAGAAAGAAACGAGTGGTTGGTGGGGTAATAGCAAGAGTTGGCATGGGCTCACTGCCTTTTTCAATGATGGTTACCAAAAAATGTGAACCAATCAGTAGATGTGGTTGCCCGGCTCAGAAAGTGGTTGGTGCAGAGTTCTGATATTCTTTTAACTCTGTTCTCACACCCTCTTTCTTTTTAACATTAAAGCTCACTTCTAACCAAACTCTATTTTCCATTTTCCGCTCAGCACAATGAGAAAAACTCAACCAGGTGAGTTATCTCCCCCACTCTTTGATTTTGACCCCTCACCCCTCAATCACTCAAGGATAACTTCCTGGGTAGGAAACACTGGTTGACGTGAATCAATGGAAGTTCTGTTTAAGCTCACACACGAATCCCATTTAAGTCCTAAAAAGCATGGTTGCTCAACAATTTAACAGAACAGTTAAGCACAAAGTGTCTGATATCATTGTCAAAATGTATGCTCATGAAATTTGAGCAATTGAACTTTGAAGATTTCTCAAAACAATGATATTGAATAAATGAAATCAAATCAAAAGAATTGTTTTGAGAATCTGACAATGTATCAAGCAGATCAAATGAAATGGTTAGGGTAACAAAGAACTAGATATTTTGTTTATATGAACGAATATAAACAATTTATCAATGAAATCACAAATATGAAAAAGATGAATGATGCTCAACAACTTTGAAAGCAAACGAGGGTATTACCATCAAAAAATATGTTCGTTATGAGACATGGTAATAACAAATCAAATGAAATACTGAACCGATGTGTGTGAATACTTTACATTATATGGAAAAGACAATACACGAGTATTGATCTTTGGAAACACATGGTCAGTTAAACATTAAGCTCAAAATTTGAAAAACATTTAAAAGCTCACTTCTGAATTCATGAAATCTTTTGAGAATAGAGAAGTGGTTTGAACATTTAAGAACCTGTGTTTCATGCTTGAAAGTTGTTCTTCTTTCAAACAATCAGAGATCTAGGATCAGAAGATATTTACCTTTAAGCTCCCCCTCAAATCATGATAGAATGATTTAGATCTTTTAAGCTCCCCCTGGATATTAGCAGAATATCCTTCTCTGATCATTGAAAAACGGGTCCTAATCTACTATTTGATCAGAAACCATCACCTTTACTCCCCCTATAAATTATCCAACAGTAGATTTATCAATGAAAACAAGATAGAGATCCACAATTCCTTCTGGAATGTAGTCCGTCATATCAGTATGATTTATCAGTGAAAAGGTACAGGATAGAGATCTACAATTCCTTTGGGAATGTAGTCCGTCATATCTCTCTAATGCATATTTCAGAAAAGAAAGTACTCCCCCTTGATGGTTGATTTCCTCATTTGAGTATTGGAGTACAATCCTCATATCGTGACAGGACTAAAGGTCTTTAATCGTTGAGGTACGGGTCCTAAGCTGATGTGCTTAGAAGCCATAGTCTTTCAACTTTGAAGTCCGGGTTTTGAACTACTTTGTTCAAAAGCCTTTGTTCTCTTACTCCCCCTTGACTTGAGGTGCCTGCAACACAAAATCAATTTTCGGTTTTGGTACCCACTGGTATTTGGGTCCATGAATGTTAGTTGCAGTTCTTGTGGGGGTAATCGAGTAAGAACGATACCAGAAATGATCACTGGTCTTGTGAATAGGATCATGTGTACAACAGTAAGAATAATAATATTTCTTACCTGATAGCCTTAGTAATTGATCTCTCGAGTAGATATGATCAGGTTTACCTTTATGCGCTTTGTTCTTCTTTGCTTTGTGTGAATGTACACATGATTTCTTTCCTTTTAGCTCATCTTCCTTGTCATCTTTGACTGATTTCTTCTTCCAGATCAGTTCCTCTTTCTTGTAACTTCTTCTTCTCGGATATGTACTTGAACCATCTAAATTTCTATCATAGAAAATGTTAGTTCTACGAATCTAATCAAAAGATTTAACTGACCTTTGTGAAGAGACAGATTTCTGATTTGAACTTGAAGCTGTCTTTTCAAGCTCTTCAATCTTTGAAGCAAAGTTAGCTCTTTAACTTTCTGCTCATTGCTCTCACCAGAGACTGTCTGTTGAATTTTAGAATCCAACTCAGAAATCTTTCCTTTTAGCTTAGACACAACCTTTGGCCCTAACATTGTCCATTCAAGATAGTCCCATATCTCCTTTCCTGTCGACTTGTACAAATCTTTTCCTGTCCACTGATAGGTATTTATGTGACCATTAATATCATAACGAATACTATTCAACAAAAAATTTGTAGCCATATTATCAACACTCTTTCTTTTCTCCCGATCCTCAGAACAATCTTCTGTTGGAGTTTGAAATTTCATCTCTCCTTCAAACAATGATAATCTGATATAGCGACTCATCTCATGTTTATCTAAAAAGTTGAAAAAATCAACTTTCCACTGCTCGTATCTTCCTTTGAGTAATATTGGAGAACTCATCCTGTTTCAAAAAGAATTTGATAAAATGATCGTCAGTTGAAATCAATTCAAAAACAAAATACAGACAATCTAAAATTTTCTCTCTCAGAAAACTTTGAATGAGAAACAGCTTGATAAAAAATGATCGTTCCCAAACAATTCAGAAATTTTGACTGAAAGTCAAAATCAGATCAGCACAAAAAATAAATTCTGAAATTCTCAAAACACTTGAATTATCTATCTCTGGAATTCTCAGACTGAGACTTGAAACTTGCAGATCAAATATATTCAAAACCTTTCAAATGAATTAAACCATCACCGCCTTATTCATACAAATATGAGTATTGCTCAAAACAAATGAGAATGGTGCTCCACTATCACAATGATAACCAATCAAATTTGCTTCATTAATATTCAGGTTTGCGTGAGCTGTTAATAGCGCAAGAAGCAGATTTGCGTGAGTATTGTGAGGCGCAAAAGATGAATTTTGCGTGAGTCACGAATGGCGCAAATTTATTGCAGGTTTCTGGAAAACTACAGCCAATCAATTATTAACCACACATGAACTTAAAGCCACCGAATGATTATGAAATTCCATCCACTTACTAAACTTGAAACCACTCAATTTCAATTTGAACTTCCACCGATTGCAATTAATTAATTGACCCACTACCACTTCGATCTAAAAATCCATATTTCAATCCATCTTTTTGTGCAAATCTTTTCTGAAAATCGTTTGGTTTGGCTCTGATACCAATTGTGAATTACAAATCCCTATCAATCAAACATTTCTCACAAGATTAACAATGAAGAACTAGAGAGAGAGTAGAGAGAGAAAGTAGATCTTGAAACTCTTAGTCATAAATCTCACGTATCAGAATATTACAATGAAAATGCTTACCAAAACAACAAAGACTAAACCTATTTATACCACAAACTAAACTAAAACTTAATGGTTAAGGAAACAAAACAACTTTGACTTTGACAATGACAAAATAGACTTTGACTTTTACATCGTTGACTTTCTAATTAAATCTTGGATACAATATTTAGACTTAACATTAAAGATTTAAGAAGATCATTAACAGGTTTGACAAACTCATTTGAATCTTGATCTTCTTTCAGAATGGATTTAGACGGTTTGGCAGACACAAAGATACGAAACTTCCTTGAATCTCAAAGATCCATGGAATAAATAGAGTTAGAATCTCCTGAGTTAGTATCATTCCAATCAGGAAAATAAGATGGAAGATTAGAAGAAAGAGGAGGATTTTGAGAAGGGGAAAGGACGTCTTTGGAAGGAGTGTAGTCAGCATCCTCTTTCCAGTAGCCAAGTCCAAATTTTTCGTCACCAATTACTTGGTCTTTGAAAAATTTCTCAAGGTTTTTGGAAGAGGTGTTCCATTTGCTTACTATCTCTTGTTCTTTTTTAATACGCTTGAGAGGTTTGTTCTTTTCTTTAGCCAACACATAGTTTATCGTTTTCAAGTCTTCCAACTCAGCTTTTATTTTATCAAAATGTTTTAGTTGAGAGAGAGAAGCCTGAAGTTGGGAAGAGAGAGAGATTTGATTTGAGCATTGGCTCTTTTCTTTGCATCTTTCTCATTGTGAAAAAGTACAGTCAAAGAGTCATATGATTCAATCTTTTCTTCATTAGAGAGAGAGAGTAGAAGGGTTGTACCTGAGAAGAGGAGGAAGAACACTCAGTTGTAAAGTCCATCCTAGAGCAGGAGTATTTAGCTTCTTTATCAAGTTTTGCCATAAGGCATTTACTTGACACTTCTTTTTCACTGTCGGAGGTAGGCTCATCAGCCCAGTCAAGAGTCTCCGCCATTAAGCCTTTTCCCTTTCGTTGAGAGTTGAAGTTTCTTTCCTTTTCTCTCTTGTATTTTGCTTTGTACTTATCGACTTTGTCAGAGAGCTCTTTGAAGGAAGAAGAAGGAGAAGGTATTCGAGGATGAGATCTACCTGTAGAGACAGATATGAGATTTCTTCTCTTAGAAGAATTTGAATAATTGTACTTAAAGATCCTATGAGGATTGCTTCTACAATCAGAAGCGGAGTGTCCTTTCTTACCACATGCATAGCAATCCTCCTTGGATTTGTTCAAAGAATTTTTAGAGGAAGAGGTAGAAAATTTTCGGTTGCCTCGAAAATGGTTGGAGGAGGGGTTTTTCCTATACTTAGAAAAGTTTGCAAGCATACTAATTTCCCCCGTCATTTGATCAACAGAGGTGTCTTCTCCTTCATCATCGGCTTCACTAAGATAAGCCTCCGAGGAGTGATCTATGTCATCATGACTTTCTCTTTCTAAGTCATCAAAAGGATAAGTGATGCGAGGAATACACATAGTTTTCTTGGAACCATCACTAATAAGAGCCATAGAAGGGGCTCTTATTTCCTTGATGATGGTCTTCCTTTGAAGACGAGTTTGTTTGTAGTTAAAGAAGGTTCCATAGAGAGAAGTAAGAGGTAGGCTTTCCAAGTCCCTGGTTGTCTTTATGCAAGTACTGAGGTTCTCCCAAAAATCTGGAAGACCATCCATAAACTTACATAAGATTTCCTCGTTGTCATAAAGCTTCCCGAGGAGTTTAAGATCGTTTAAAAGACTATTGAAACGATTGTAGTAGTTAGAAAGAGATTCTCCCTTTTCATGAGAGAAAAATTCGTATTTACGAACGAGAGAGATTTTTCTTGACTTCTTGACTTCATCTGTACCTTCGTACAAAACACATTGAGTCGACCCCATCTCTTTAGCAGTAGAAAAGTTAACAAGAGAGTGGTACACTTCATCTGGAGGAGATTGAGCAATAATTGCTCGCACTTTGGAGTCAAGTCCAATGATGCGTCTATCTACATCAGTGTATTTTTTTTCTAGCTTCAGAATATATCGACCAGTAGCAGAATTACGTTCCTCATCAGATGAGTCATCGGAAACTTGAAAAATATGATCTTTTTCCTTATCTTTCTTTTTGGAGGTTTTGATAAATTTGTCCCATACTTTAGGGACAAGGGGACCTTCACGAAGAACGGTCAAATAACGACTGTCGGCCCCTTCTAGGAATAGCATCATCCGACTTTTCCATAAAGAAAAGTTGTTAGGATTGAACCTAGGAGGTTTGACAGTCGAACCATTGTCAAGGTGAAGAGAGTTTTGAGAAGACAGAGAATCACCTTTAGTGTTGGAAGGTGATGCCATGACGGATCTGTTTATTATATTAAACCAACCGCTCTGATACCACTTGTTGGTCCCAAGTAAGCAAAACAAGTATTGTAGAAGGGGGGTTGAATACAATACACAAAATTTTACTTAATTTTTTTAATTCTTTATTGATATGAATATCAAGAATTACACAAAGGAAATAAAGATTGTTGCGGAAGAGAATAGCTAAAGACTATTCAAACAATCTAACACAAAGAAGACTTATGAATCACAAAGACAAAATCTTAGAGAGAAAGTAATAGCTAACAACCTGTTGAAATCTTGCACTTGAGAAAACTTGAGCTGAAAGCATGAGTTGCAAGGAGCCATCTTCACCCTTTAAATACTATCCAAATCAAATGAGTGCAAAGGACATGGGACATTTAATGCTTGGGTGGTTGAGATATTATCAATAAATTATAAGATATTTGAGGTGACTTATCACAACACAAAAGGTAACTTTTGTACTATGAAAGTACAATATCTTAATAAAATATACCTGGTTCAAATATTTTTGAGATCTTTTAGAAAATAAACGTCTCAATCAAATCAGAACTCAAGTGAATATCTTCTAAGAGAAGGAAGCTTCCATTCCCTTTGTCAGAAGAACATTGGGAATGATGAAGTATGTCAAATCGAGAGGGTTTGACATAAAAGGTGTTATCAAAACAGAGGGGATCGACAAGGATAAAGTTTTCCAAAAAGGTGGCAGAGGGATGCCGAAATAGAAGGTTCGACATAGAGGACGTTTGCCGAAAATGATTTCGGCAGAAGAGGCTTAGTCTTCGAATCCGCATAGTAGACTTCCTTCATGTTGATTTCGGTAGGTCTTCGACTTACCGATCTGTTAAGGCATAACTAAGCTATTACAAAGAACCATAGTATATCTAAGATGTTCAAACATTTACAAAAGAGTAAACACAACAGATTACAACATTAATAGGTAGAGTGATTCAAAGCTAGAAATCACCACTAAATTCAAATCCAATAAAGATTTCACCATTAAATCCTTATTTCAAAAACAAATAACCAATTAAACCCTTAAAGAATTGGGGATAGTATTTAATGAATAAGTTGGATGTCCATACCTGAAAATTTTAAAGTCATCCAACATAACTTTTCATCCTTCAAACCTTCATCAAATTGTGGCCTTATCTCCAGGTGATAAAAATCACCCACATGACACACTCACAAATATAAAATGAGAATGGCGGTTATGAATGGAAGGAGGATAAGGGGTTGTTCGAAGAAGCTTAATGGGATGTATGAGGGTTATAGATTATTCGCTCAGCTATAAAAACATGTTCGGTTACGGCTTATTCGCTCAGCTGATGGCTTAATGAGTCAGCTAAAAAACCTTGGTCCTTTACACTCAGCCATAACTTTCCCCACCTACCCTTCATACAACCCCTTCTCTCTTTTTTTTAAAAAAAGGACAACTTCCCCTTCACAAAAAACTTTTCTACACTCCAACTCCAAAAAAAAGGACAACTCCGATCGGTCGTCTGGTCTTCTTCTTCCTGCCGACGTCGTCAGTTCTTCTTCTTCCTGCCATGTTGTTGTTCTTCGCCGACATCAATTATCTCTACTTCATAATCGACTTCTAGTGGGCTTTTTTTTGAATCTAAAAACGGTGGAACAGGAAAGGGGATTTGGGGTTTCAAGGAAGGAAGGAATATGTTTGGTTTTGCCTCCCTGCTTGTTTGCTTACTTGCACCACATTCGAAAACAGGTGTTGAGAGGGAATCAGTTGGCAGAGGAAAGGAAAGGGGATTTGGGGTACCATGATACCTCCTTCTTTGTCTTGAATTTTTCTGAGTAAAAATTGTTCAATTTTAGGCTAAAAATTTGGATATTAAATTATGAAACTTTCTGTAAGGAAAGTGCAGTCAAGTTCTTCCTTTGTTAAATTAAAAAATTTGGATCTTGATTGCATCCTAAAATTGATATTTTTTTATCTTTTAGAGTCGTTAATTCAACGTTTTTATCAAATGGTTATTTTAAACATATAAAAATATAGTCTGTGGAGGTAAAATAGTCATTTCTAACATTCAGACTGTTTATTCAGCACTATAACTGAACAACAAGCTATCTCATATCATACAGACAACTTTATCGATACAGACAGCTATATCCATACATGACTTAATAGAAAATGAATCGAACAACCCCTAAGTCTCCATTTATAATCTCATTTTACAGAAATGGTCCCTTATAAATTGACAAATTATAAAACAACCCTTGACCTTTATTTATTGACAAACATCATTTTTTTGGGCTATTACATCCCTATGTACACTAATCCCACTATGCAACCCGACTCCAAACAAGCATACAATCATGTAAACAACGCATGTACGATTAGAAATAAATCCATAACATGCTAGAGCAACGTTCCCAAGATATTCATTTCATGCAAGAAATATTTATGCACTTTCGAATAATAACCATGTTCGTACGTCATACCATAAGCAGTGTTTAAAATGTTTATCAACACATTTCATGTAAAAAGGTTTGAGGGAACTCACCTGATCGCTGAAACCCCACACACCAAAACTCACTCCTGATTTCCTACACATAGAATCTGTAACACCCGTAATTTTCGGTAAGTAAAGGCCACCAAGATGTTTTTATAAGTTATAAATGGCGGGATTTTTTCGGAAAACCATTAGGTGAGATCCCTTAGAGTTTCGGGGGTATTGGCGTTGGAAAAGTCGAGCTTCGGGGCTTAGTACGGGGACGACTACAATACCCGACGACTATAACGAGTCACAGTCGCACAAGGCAAAGTCGCAGAAGGGAAACAGAAGCTGGGGGAGGTTTGGCGACATTGCCCAGGACAATGTCGCTAGTCAATGTCGCACCAGGGGTGCAAGAGGCTTTTAAGTCGCGATTTTCAGCTTTCACCTCATTTTTCACTTATCAAACCCCACCTTTTCTCTCCCAAACCGATTTCCATCTTCTTGGTTCAAACCATAGCCATTCCTATGGCCATCCACCTTGATTTTGAAGCATTTCCATCACCATCTAAGCCTTGGAAATCTAGGATTCAAGAAGCTACCATTCCACCATCTTTATTGATGTCTCCTTCAAGAAAATTCTAGGGTTTTGAGCTCTATCAAAACCCACTAGTGTAAGTTCATCCATTTTCTTTCTAACACTTCAATCAAGTTACAAATGATCCATCGTTGACCTCCTAGTGTTTTTATTTATCAATCTTTGGGTTGAATGATTTTGGGGAAGATAGGTCAAATTAGGGTTTTTGGCCAAAATGGAGATTTTGATATAAGATGTTTAGAGATCGTTTCTATATGGTTGTAAATGTGTATTTATGGTTGGAAAATTGTGATGATAGGTTTTTGGAAGGTTTTGCTTGTGGATTCAGATTTATTCAAAGGAGCTCAAGTTGGGGGTAAAATCTAGATTTAGCCTAAATCTAGGGAGGTGAGTTCAAGTTGATTTGTGAAAACGGTGTACATGCCAAAATGTTTATTTTAAAGTGTTTGTGTTTTACATTAAATTGTTAACTGCTGATAAGTTTTGGTTATTTGGATATATTTAACTTTATAAACTTATGTAACACACATCTTTGTGATTTTTGGGCATTTTGATAAATAAAGCATTTTGATATGTTTCTTTGATGACGTAATATATAAATGGAGGTCAATTTATATAATTGTCCATTTGGTGTAAACGATTTTATAAACCGTTGGAAAATGCATATCATTGTACTATGAGTCATTTTGGTAACATGAAGAGAACGAGTTCATTTGGAAAACGTTTTGTTTCAACCAATGAGAAGTTTTGGGTTAATTACCCTTTTTGGATGTGGTGTTTTCATAATTGTTGGTCAAATGTGTTTCGATGTCTATACCGGCTTTCATTTGGGTGTTTACGTAAATTGTTGGGTCTTTGGTTCGGTTTTGACTAAATTGAGTCTTCAAGACATATGTCCGGTTTTAATAACTTAAAGTGGAGCCTTGGGTGTGAGTTGCATTTATTGCACATTATTTTGGAGAATACGTGTTTTGAGTGCGTGTGTCATCCAATAGGAGTCGTGTGTTTTAGACTGTAATGCATTGGATCCATAGGCATGTAAGTCAGTCGTGTTTAATGGTGAGGACTCTTGGGATTCTCACCTTGGGAAATAATGTCGTGTTGGCATTGGTGTCATCCCGGTTGTTTGGCGAAGAGGAACCTTTATGGGTTGTACTTCGGGACCATGGGTCTTGTGTTTGGATGACTAATTCTTGTGCACGAGGTTAGACATCGAGAGTTATCAAATAAGGAGTTGAGGCTCCTATCTTGAATGCTAGGGAGTAGGCACTAGGGGTCAAGTGGGTACCCCGAGGATGAAACTCCGCTTGAGTCCGAACAGGCAATAAGATCGTGTATCTTTGAGGTGTAGCTCGTTGGAGCAGGAAATAAGGGATACGGTATTTAGGGACTTGAAATATAGTCCGACTGGAGGTGTAGCTCGACAGAGCAGGCAATACAGTCACGAGCTGAGGTGTAGTTCGACAACATGGTTATGTGGCTTAACTTTGTGTTCCACCACGTACAATGGAATCGGGTATCCCCCGTCATCGGAAGGTGTTAATTGGGTATTTAATTGTGTCATTTTATCATCCATGTTTTCGGTGACGTTTTGCTTGTGGGGAATTGGTTACTCAATATTTATGGGTTGTGTATTATGCCCTGTCCACGTTTGGGGTGCTTAGTAAAGTTTTATTTCGTACTATTACAAATTGGTAGTTTTGCTTACTATTCACGTTTTGGGTGAGTTTGGGATTAAAGTGGTTTTACGAAAGAAGGTCCATGTCGGTTCCTTGTGTTAAAGGCGTACCTTTGGAAAATGGTGTCCTGATGAAAGGTTACTAAGGTAATTCGAGTGTTGATTTGTAGAATAGATTTTATCCTTTTCGTTGTATAATTGAAAGTTTTAAATTAGTTGCTCTTTCCAATTTCGAGGGTGTTACAGAATCAAACAAAACACAGTTAACTTCCGCCGGATTCCAATCGATTTCCCGATTAAAGGCTTACCCAGATTTTCCTAAAGTTCCCGGTTACCTCCCAGGTTTTCCCAACAACATCGATCCGCCTATTTAGGGTTGGGCCCGGCTCCCGGCCGACAAGCACCCGGAATTAACCCGGTTCTGGGGTGAGGTGCACATCGGATCTCCCCTAGTTTCTCAAATGGGATGCACCGGGTCTCCCCCAATCTCCCGGATGGAACTCTTACCGGGTCTCCCCCGGTCTCCCGGATGAGACGCACCGGGTCTCCTCCGGTCTCCCGGTTCGGGATCTGAGCATACTTCAAGCTCTAACATCTGGATCTCGATTCTGATAAGGGTTTTCACCCTCTTCACACTAAATCATAAATGACCAATAGGTTTAACATTACAACTCTCATCAATCAATCAACAACATTATTGAGGCATTACCATCCCATAATAATTCAAATTTCACAATTCTCCTCGGAAGAATGAATATAGTGACACAATGGTTCATTCTCAAATCAAGAAATACCACTACATATAACAAGAATCAATGGAGGATGATTTGAAGCTTACCTTGGGGAATGATAAGTCCTCAATCAATCTCTCTAGAACAGTTCCTTGCAACAACCCTCCAGCCTTCTCCTCTCTTCTCTCTTTCACGCTACAGCCACCACAATGCTACAATTAGGGATTTTCCCCTTTTTTATACCTTTCATAAATTTCCTTCAAGTCCTTGAGTTTCCTTTCTCACACTTTGACCACACTTTACCAAGAAGACTGCAATTTAGAACAACGGTTATTACACAGGATGTTATTTGTAAATGTATATATATATATAATCATATTAAATTTTATTATAGTTATATATAAATTTTACAACTCATTACATAACCTTATTTGAGTTATAGTGTGTCTATAATTCAATTGATGTAAATAAGGTAATAGGTTAACATTAAAAGGTTAATCAATCTTTTAGTTGTTAAACTCCAAAAGAAAATATAGAAAAGAAACATATTCTTTTATGTAAACCACATTTAGATCTTAGGGCGCGTTTGGTTTGCGGGATTGGAATGGAATGGAATGGATTTCAAGAAGGGATTTGGATTTTGAGGGATTTGAAATCCCTTCGTGTGTTTGGTTTGTAGGATTTGAAATGGATTTCAAATCCATTCCTTTACAAGTCTTGCTTGGTTTGTAGGATTTGGATTTGGATTTGGATTGAGTTTTTTTAATTATTATTTGTTTGTTTTATAAAGAATTTATTTTTATTGGTAAACGTCGAATTCGGATCGATACAATTTGAAATATGGATCACGCTTTAGAATCCATCGGATTTGGATTTCAAATCTAAGCCCAATACCAAGGATTTCCAAATCCATCATATGAGGGATTTTAAAATGATCAACGGATTTGAAATCCGGTCAACGAAATCCTTTTCTACAAACCAAACGCATGATTGGAATGGATTTGAAATCCAAATCCCTCCAAATCCACTCCAATCCCACAAACCAAATGCGCCCTTAGGGCATGTTTGGTTTGCGGGATTGGAATGGATTTGGAGGGATTTGGATTTCAAATCCATTCCAATCCTGCGTTTGGTTTGTAGGAAAGGATTTCGTTAACCGGATTTCAAATCCGTTGACCATTTTAAAATCCCTCATATGATGGATTTGGAAATCCTTGGCTTTGGGTCTGGATTTGAAATCCAAATCCGACGGATTCTAAAGCGTGATTCAGACCAATATTTTAAAAACCGGTTTTTTGATTGACCCGGTGTGGTAACCGGGTCACGGTTCAACCGGTTCAACCCGGTTTCAAGAATTTATTTGTATTTTTCATTTTCATGCATATATATATATATATATATATATAACCAAAATATTGATGTCCACAAGTTAAAACATTAAAAAAACACATAACAAGTTTTACATCAATCCAAAAACATTAAATAAACACACATAAGCATAAGTTTTTCATCAATTCAAATACATCCAAACGAAATATAACGATCAAACCTAATCATGGATCTTGAGACATTGGAGTGTTGGTTTTTAACGCTAATACGTATTGCCTATTGGACTATTCGTTTTTAACTTTTGTTATCGAGTCAACGGTTCGATACCGGTTCGTTATGACCGGTTCAACCGGTTTTTTTATAGAACCGACTGGTTCAATTCGGGTCATAAAATGGCATAAACCCGGTCTCTTCACCGGTTCGACCGGTCGGGTCGACCCGGTTTTTAAAACATTGATCCATACGTCAAATTGTATCGATCCAAATCTGACGTTACCAATAAAAATAAATTATTTATAAAACAAAAAAATAATTAAAAAAAAACTCAATCCAAATCTAAATCCAAATCCTACAAACCAAACAAGACTTGTAAAGGAATGGATTTGAAATCCATTCCAAATCCTACAAACCAAACACATGAAGGGATTTCAAATCCCCCCAAATCCAAATTCCTCCAAATCCAAATCCCTCCTTGAAATCCAATCCATTCCATTCCAATCCCGTAAACCAAACGCGCCCTTAGGGTTTTGGGCTAGCACCCGGTGGAGGCACCAAACATGTTTGTGTGTGGACTATCGATAGAGGAAGCTTGATTGGTTTCCAGGTGCTCTGTCAAAACAACTATAGATCTGAAAAGGTTACAATTTTAAACACCATATGGTGTGTGTAATTTGAATTAAATACATAATTGGATCCGATTAGGTTTTAAATAGAAAACTCTCATTTAAATTTATAACCAAAATTTTATCTTTGGTGCGTTTAAATGGTTACAAAATCTTTCAAAACCCAACACTATCTATTTTGGTCGAGTTTATTTAGGTAGTTCTAAACAATCTAAAGGTTATGAATTTAAACCATATTATATATATTTGGTTAATAAATTATTAATAATGTAAATTGTGTAATGCAACGAGATGTAAAAGTATATTATAAATAACGAATTAAAATTTGATGCAATTTCTCATTAAAAAAATACACTAAATTTATGAATATTTTGTGATATTAGTATGACTCACGATCATTGTTTTTGAATTTGTTTATTAATTCATTTACATAGTTAAAATATATAGTTCTTAAAAAATTATATATATATATATATATAGGAGGGATATTTTGCAACCCTTAAAAAGGTTGCAACCTACATCCTAGCCGTCAATCTCAAATAGATTTATTTTATTTTGTATTTTTTTTAAGGATTCGTAGGGTTGCAAGGGTTGCAAATTTTATTGCAGTTTCATATTAAAGCATCCCTATATTTATAGTGTTTGGTTCATTTGAGAAATGGTAAATATATGAGAAATAGAGAAGTAATCATAGCCATTCATATGGTCAAGATCGGATTTGACTAGTCAAATATTGCGGCTTTGACCGGTCAAAAGTTGCGGCTATCGCAAAAATAGAAGAACAATTTCGTAAATTTTACAAAACACACGGGTTGTGTTCATATATGAACATGTATAATTCACATATGAACTATATGTTCATATATGAACCAGTGCAATTCACAACTGAACTCTTTTAACTGATTCATATATGAATCTTTGTGATTCATATATGAATCAGTTGAACTAACTAACAGATTCATATATGAACCTTTGTTATTCATATATGAATCACAAAGATTCATGTATGAACCTTTGTGAATCACAAAGATTCATGTATGAACCTTTGTGAATCACAAAGATTCATGTATGAACCTTTGTGAATCACAAAGATTCATATATGAATCAGTTGAACTAATTAACAGATTCATATATGAATCTTTGTGATTCATACAGATTCATATATGAACTCATCCCGTATATTTTACGAAATTACCCCTATACCTTCTATAGACCACACAAGAAATTATCCGGTGCTTCGCGGTCAAAGCCACAAATGTTGACCAGATGAATGGCTAAGATTACTTCTCTATTTCTCATATATTTACCATTTCTCAAATGAACTTCTCCCTATATATATATATATATGTACTTATTGATTTGAATTTTAAAATATTATACATTAATAAAATATATCAATTATTTATTAATTTTTCCTAGAAGTTTTTACTATGGGGTTGTTTGTTTTTTTAAAAAAACCTCTTAGTGGCTCTTAAGTCTGAATTATTCGGACCTTTTTTACACACCACCTCTTATTAATCATAACTAAAATAAGATTTCAGACTTTAAACCTCTTAAAAAACAAACGGCACCTAAATGTTTTGTATTAAGGATAGATAACAAATAATAATTAACATGTGAATTTATCAACACATATTGGTTATAGATCCGACAAAAGGAAAAGCCAACAAAGGCGCCGCATGATGATTGATGGAGTCTACTTTAAATCATATTGTAATCTATAACAAACATCCAAATTATAATTAAAAAATTAAACTAAAATTGTAAACATTTCGACAATGTAATGTTGTGGTGATTATATATACATATATAGGGTCAGGTTTAGGGGAAATTTTCAAAAATGAAAAACTGAGTAACACCTTTGCTACTTTTCATCAGGACGGTATGCACTTATGCATACAAATAATTTGTAACATGCACAAGTGCATAATGCACACATGCATAAAAACCAAAAAATAACTTAATTTACTTGTATGTACAACTAGGGTGTTCATCGGTTAACATCCAATGAATGTGAGGGGAACCAAACCGATCCAATCATTCATTGGATGTTGGATTTTTCCAATCCAATTGATAATTGGATAGATTCAGTTCCATCCATTGGATGTTCTTATTGGATATTCATTGGATCGTATTGGACCATCCGACCTCCAATGGATGATCAGGCCGGATCGGATCAACCAATGTGTTAATTTAATGCAATTTTAATTTGTGTTAAAACCAACGCAAGTGAGACTAAGAATTCAAAAATCAACCCAAAATAAATTTAGATTTAAGCAAAATGCAAAAAAAATAATTGGATGATAGTTGGATGAAAAACTGGATGGATAATTAGATGTTGGTCGGTTCGGTTTGGTCGGTTTTGGTCGGTTCTGGACTGTCATCCAAGAACCGACCGATCCAAATTGGATGCTGAGATTTTCAATCCAATCCGATCCAATTATAATTGGATATCCAATTATGGTCGATCAGTTCTAATTGGATTGATTGACTTTCTACACACCCCTATGCACAAGTGCATATCGTCCAAATTAAAGGCTAACTGGGTGTTCCTCAGTTTCTATTTTTTTGAGGTTTTCCCTTATGATTATGTTTTTATTATTATTTTTTCAATATTTAATTTAAATTATTGTTTTTCAAGTTTTAAATCACATATGATTAGGAAAACATTTTGAAACAAAGTTAATTCATTATGAATCACATGTGATTTTGATGAAAAATTATGAATTTACGTTTTGAATGTGATCTTATACATTATTTGTGTGTTTTGTTACACATCATATATGATTATGTATTCATTATTTTTTCTTTTCAATGTTTCATTTAAATTTTGGTTTTTCAAATTTTAAATCATATATGATTAGCAAAATGTTTTGAAGAAAAATTAATTCATTGTCAATCACATGTGATTTTGATAAAAATTATAGCTTTTTTAAACATTGTTTTAAATAAAGAAAATAAATTCTTTAAATGAAAATTAAATACGCTTAATTAAATATAAAACAATTATTAAAAAAAATATAAATCATATTAAATTATGGTAAAGTAGGATCTTAAATAAATACCTAAAATAACTCTTATATAACTAAACTAGATTCGTCCCCGTGTATTACACGAGGTATTTTAAAAAAAATTAAATTATGCCAAAAAACTTATCTTACAGATATAAATGATCATCGAAAGAACGATTCTATTTTTCCAAGTTTTTTTTTCTTTCAGAGTTTTTTTTGCAGCTAGTTACAAAATGTCCTTGTTTTAGGTATTTTTCACAAAGGATGTTTTGCAAAAATTAATAAAAAAATATGAATAAACATTAAGAATTTATAATATAACGTAAATGAAATTATGAAAAAGTGCATAGTTAAAATATTAATAAAATAAGAATCACGTATCATAAATTACCAAATACTTCTTTATATACAACATTCTTTGTTCTGTTGCTAATTATAATTTTATCATCTATAATTAATATTTTTAAAATTAAAATATCATAATGTCAAGAAAATAAAATTAAAAATAAAAAATGTTATTTTATAAAACTTCATGATAAAAATCAAAATTCTTGTATAAAAATTTAAAGAGGATTAGGTTTTTATAAAAAAAAAATCTTGAAATAAAAATTGATATGAAATAGGCAAAAGAAAATTAAGACAATTTAGTGATTATTTGTATCAAATCTTATACTAATCAGTACACAATAATTCGTATATATTTATGATATTTAATAATATAATTAAATCCAAAAATATTCAATATTGGACTCATTTCGAAGGTATTGACGAATCGATTACAATGGTATAATTTGTAAAAAATAAAAATGTTTTTTTAATGCATTTTAGTTCATATACATTATTTATGTTTATATGATAAAACTCTAAAATGAAAAATAAAAAAATAAGAGATTAAAAGTAAACTACATACCTAATTATAAGGTTAGTAAATGTAAGGTATAAATTAAAAAAAATGAATTAAGGAAAGATTTAAATGAATGAATGTGGATGTGCTAAATGAACTTATAATGTAAAATGAATCCAGATACATGTTTAAGCGGGAAAATGAAAAAATGAGTTCACCAGAAGGCGACACGTGTCCTTCTAGTTACTTATTTATTATATACTAGGTTCGACCCCGTGTATTACACGGGGTAATTTAAAAAATTAAATCATGCCAGAAAACTTATATTATAGATATGAATGGTTATCGAAAGTACGATGCTA
Source organism: Arctium minus (assembly GCA_954870635.1). Taxonomy (NCBI): domain Eukaryota; kingdom Viridiplantae; phylum Streptophyta; class Magnoliopsida; order Asterales; family Asteraceae; genus Arctium; species Arctium minus. The sequence continues at coordinate 54,331,960 of OX941080.1, forward strand.
CTTTTCCAAGCTTTTTTCCCTTTAGAGTTGTTTTTTTGCAGTTGGTTACAAAACGTCCTTGTTTTAGACAGTTTTCACAAACTGGATGTTTTGCAAAAATTTAATAAAAAAATATGAATAAATATTAAGAATTTATAAAGCAAAATTTATAATAGAACGTAAATGTAAAATGTAGATGTGCTAAATGGATTTATAATGTAAAATGTAGATGTGCTAAATGAACTTATAATGTAAAATGCGTCCAGATACATGTTTAGGCGGGAAAATGAAAAAAAGGACTCACAAGAAGATGACACGTGTCCTTCTAGTTACTTATTTATTATATGTATATATATATATATATATATAGATTACTTTTATACCCTTATTTATTTATTTTTAGAATTAATTATTTAAGGTATTATCTAATGAAATGATTGACTTACAATTATTTTCTTATTCTTTTAAATATATATCATTCTCGTATGATCCTCCCTCTCTCTCTCTCTCTCTCTCTCTCTCTCTCTCTATATATATATATATATATATATATATAGGAGTT